>CM068349.1:46854295-46975741 GCA_034769755.1 Odontamblyopus lacepedii | reverse complement strand
GTTTAGACCTGCTTTAGTCCTGGTTCAGTCCTGCTTTAGTCCTGGTTTAGACCTGCTTTAGTCCTGGTTTAGTCCTGCTTTAGTCCTGGTTTAGACCTGCTTTAGTCCTGGTTTAGACCTGCTTTAGTCCTGGTTTAGACCTGCTTTAGTCCTGGTTTAGTCCTGCTTTAGTCCTGGTTTAGACCTGCTTTAGTCCTGGTTTAGACCTGCTTTAGTCCTGGTTTAGACCTGCTTTAGTCCTGGTTTAGACCTGCTTTAGTCCTGGTTTAGACCTGCTTTAGTCCTGGTTTAGACCTGCTTTAGTCCTGGTTTAGACCTGCTTTAGTCCTGGTTTAGACCTGCTTTAGTCCTGGTTTAGACCTGCTTTAGTCCTGCTTTAGTCCTGGTTTAGTCCTGGTTTAAGACCTGCTTTAGTCCTGTTTCAGTCCTGCTTTAGTCCTGGTTTAGACCTGCTTTAGTCCTGGTTTAGACCTGCTTTAGTCCTGGTTTAGACCTGCTTTAGTCCTGGTTTAGTCCTGCTTTAGTCCTGGTTTAGTCCTGCTTTAGTCCTGGTTTAGACCTGCTTTAGTCCTGGTTCAGTCCTGCTTTAGTCCTGGTTTAGTCCTGCTTTAGTCCTGGTTTAGACCTGCTTTAGTCCTGGTTCAGTCCTGCTTTAGTCCTGGTTTAGACCTGCTTTAGTCCTGGTTTAGACCTGCTTTAGTCCTGGTTCAGACCTGCTTTAGACCTGGTTTAGACCTGCTTTAGTCCTGGTTTAGTCCTGCTTTAGTCCTGGTTTAGACCTGCTTTAGTCCTGGTTTAGACCTGCTTTAGTCCTGGTTCAGTCCTGCTTTAGTCCTGGTTTAGACCTGCTTTAGTCCTGGTTTAGACCTGCTTTAGTCCTGGTTTAGACCTGCTTTAGTCCTGGTTTAGACCTGCTTTAGTCCTGGTTTAGACCTGCTTTAGTCCTGGTTTAGACCTGCTTTAGTCCTGCTTTAGTCCTGGTTTAGACCTGCTTTAGTCCTGGTTCAGTCCTGCTTTAGTCCTGGTTTAGACCTGCTTTAGTCCTGGTTTAGACCTGGTTTAGTCCTGGTTTAGACCTGCTTTAGTCCTGGTTCAGTCCTGCTTTAGTCCTGGTTTAGACCTGCTTTAGTCCTGGTTTAGACCTGCTTTAGTCCTGGTTTAGACCTGCTTTAGTCCTGGTTCAGTCCTGCTTTAGTCCTGGTTTAGACCTGCTTTAGTCCTGGTTTAGACCTGGTTTAGTCCTGGTTTAGACCTGCTTTAGTCCTGGTTTAGACCTGCTTTAGTCCTGGTTTAGACCTGCTTTAGTCCTGGATTAGACCTGCTTTAGTCCTGGTTTAGACCTGCTTTAGTCCTGGTTTAGTCCTGCTTTAGTCCTGGTTTAGTCCTGCTTTAGTCCTGGTTTAGTCCTGCTTTAGTCCTGCTTTAGTCCTGCTTTAGTCCTGGTTTAGACCTGCTTTAGTCCTGGTTTAGTCCTGCTTTAGTCCTGGTTTAGTCCTGCTTTAGTCCTGGTTTAGACCTGCTTTAGTCCTGGTTTAGACCTGCTTTAGTCCTGGTTTAGACCTGCTTTAGTCCTGGTTTAGTCCTGCTTTAGTCCTGCTTTAGTCCTGCTTTAGTCCTGGTTTAGACCTGCTTTAGTCCTGGTTTAGACCTGCTTTAGTCCTGGTTTAGTCCTGCTTTAGTCCTGGTTTAGTCCTGCTTTAGTCCTGGTTTAGACCTGCTTTAGTCCTGGTTTAGACCTGCTTTAGTCCTGGTTTAGTCCTGCTTTAGTCCTGGTTTAGTCCTGCTTTAGTCCTGGTTTAGACCTGCTTTAGTCCTGGTTTAGACCTGCTTTAGTCCTGGTTCAGTCCTGCTTTAGTCCTGGTTTAGACCTGCTTTAGTCCTGGTTTAGACCTGCTTTAGTCCTGGTTTAGACCTGCTTTAGTCCTGGTTTAGACCTGCTTTAGTCCTGCTTTAGTCCTGGTTTAGTCCTGGTTTAGACCTGCTTTAGTCCTGGTTCAGTCCTGCTTTAGTCCTGGTTTAGACCTGCTTTAGTCCTGGTTTAGACCTGCTTTAGTCCTGGTTTAGACCTGCTTTAGTCCTGGATTAGTCCTGCTTTAGTCCTGGTTTAGACCTGCTTTAGTCCTGGTTTAGACCTGCTTTAGTCCTGGTTTAGACCTGCTTTAGTCCTGCTTTAGTCCTGGTTTAGACCTGCTTTAGTCCTGGTTCAGTCCTGCTTTAGTCCTGGTTTAGACCTGCTTTAGTCCTGGTTTAGACCTGCTTTAGTCCTGGTTTAGACCTGCTTTAGTCCTGGATTAGACCTGCTTTAGTCCTGGTTTAGACCTGCTTTAGTCCTGGTTTAGTCCTGCTTTAGTCCTGGTTTAGTCCTGCTTTAGTCCTGGTTTAGACCTGCTTTAGTCCTGGTTTAGACCTGCTTTAGTCCTGGTTTAGTCCTGCTTTAGTCCTGGTTTAGACCTGCTTTAGTCCTGGTTTAGACCTGCTTTAGTCCTGGTTTAGTCCTGCTTTAGTCCTGGTTTAGACCTGCTTTAGTCCTGGTTTAGACCTGCTTTAGTCCTGGATTAGACCTGCTTTAGTCCTGGTTTAGACCTGCTTTAGTCCTGGTTTAGTCCTGCTTTAGTCCTGGTTTAGACCTGCTTTAGTCCTGGTTTAGACCTGCTTTAGTCCTGGTTTAGTCCTGCTTTAGTCCTGCTTTAGTCCTGGTTTAGTCCTGCTTTAGTCCTGGTTTAGACCTGCTTTAGTCCTGGTTTAGACCTGCTTTAGTCCTGGTTCAGTCCTGCTTTAGTCCTGGTTTAGACCTGCTTTAGTCCTGGTTTAGACCTGCTTTAGTCCTGGTTTAGACCTGCTTTAGTCCTGGTTTAGACCTGCTTTAGTCCTGCTTTAGTCCTGGTTTAGTCCTGGTTTGGACCTGCTTTAGTCCTGGTTCAGTCCTGCTTTAGTCCTGGTTTAGACCTGCTTTAGTCCTGGTTTAGACCTGCTTTAGTCCTGGTAAACTAAAGCAGGTACTAAACCAGGACTAAAGCAGGTCTAAACCAGGACTAAACCAGGTCTAAACCAGGTCTAAACCAGGACTAAACCAGGGCTAAACCAGGTCTAAACCAGGACTAAACCAGGACTAAACCAGGACTAAACCAGGACTAAACCAAGACTAAACTCAGAGGTCACAAGCTTTCAGGACTTCAAAGCAGGACTGAACCAGGACTAAACCAGTCAAAGGTCGCTCAGGACTGAAGCCGGGACTAAAAGCTAGTTCAAACCAGAGGACTAAACAGGACTAAACCAGGACTAAACCAGGTCTAAACCAAGTCTAAACCAGGACTAAAACCAGGACTAAACCAGGACTAAAACCAGGTATAAACTAGGTCTAAACCAGGACTAAACCAGGACTAAACCAGGACTAAACCAGGACTAAACCAGGTCTAAAACCCGGACTAAACCAAGACTAAACCAGGACTAAACCAGGACTAAACCAGGTCTAAACCAGGACTAAAACCAGGACTAAACCGGGCCTAACACCAGGACTAACCAGGACAGAAACAGGACTAAACCAGGTCTAAACCAGGACTAAACCAAGACTAAACCAAGACTAAACCAGGTCTAAACCAGGGCTAAACCAGGTCTAAACCAGGACTAAACCAGGACTAAACCAGGTCTAAACCAGGACTAAAACAGGACTGAACCATGACTAAAACAGGACTAAAGCAGGTCTAAACCAGGACTAAACCAGGACTAAACCAGGTCTAAACCAGGTCTAAACCAGGACTAAACCAGAGACTAAACCAGGGCCAAACCAGGGCTAAACCAGAGACTAAACCAGAGACTAAACCAGGTCTAAACCAGAGACTAAACCAAAGACAAAACCAGAGACTAAACCAGGTCTAAACCAGGGCCAAACCAGGGCTAAACCAGAGACTAAACCAGGTCTAAACCAGAGACTAAACCAGGTCTAAACCAGGTCTAAACCAGGACTAAACCAGGTCTAAACCAGGTCTAAACCAGGACTAAACCAGGGCTAAACCAGGTCTAAACCAGGACTAAACCAGGTCTAAACCAGGACTAAACCAGGACTAAAACAGGACTGAACCAGGACTAAACCAGGACTGAACCAGGACTGAACCAGGACTGAACCAGGTCTAAACCAGGACTAAACCAGGACTAAAACAGGACTGAACCAGGACTAAACCAGGACTAAACCAGGACTGAACCAGGACTGAACCAGGACTGAACCAGGTCTAAAACAGGTCTAAGCCAGGTCAGTGCCCGCAGAGGGTGCTCCACACCAAGCTCAGCAGGGTGCGTTTCCTCGGGAACTCCGTCAGGCGGTGCTGGACGGCGTCCAGGACCTTTGCGCTGAAGCCTCTCTGGGCGATGGCCGCGAATTTAATTTGCCGCTTCTTCCGACCTTTGCACAGGTCTTTATACACGGCAGAGGCCACGTCTTTGTACTTATCTGGGTTCACCACAACGTCCCACTGCGAAACCTGGTCCTCCAGCTGTGCCAGCAGGTCCTGGGAGAAAGCTACTGACGGAGGGTCAAATGATTTCTGGAAGATCTTGGACACCAGCACATCCACGAGGTCGTTGCAGTTGTCGCTGCTCCACGGTTTGAACAGGAAGTCTGGCCTCTTTGAGGAAGAGTGTCTGGGCACATCTGGAGGCGGCACTGGAGCTTCAGACTCTATCCTGTCTGTATCTGAGGGCACCAAAGGGACCACAGAAGACAGAGGATACCCTACACTCGTGTATTGTCCCAGTCTGCTGGGCTCAGGCCTGTCCTCTGGCTGTGGGCTGTGAAGGACGGCAGGACTGCCGGTCTTCTGGGCCCTGGTGTCAGGGGGGAGATCGAGTGGCTCCTGGGTGTGTGTGAGCTGGTGGTGTTGCCTCGGCGTTTGTGTTGTTTGGAGACGGGACATCCTGAGGATTATTCTGCGGATACCCCCCAGAGCTCTATGGACCGGGTCCTGCTGGAAGGACAGCTGTGTCTGACTGCGCACCCAGCGAGACATTTGGTCCAGAAAGCCTTGAATTTTAACCTGGGCGCGCCTTTTGAATGTTGGCCGGCTTTTCACTACAGCCATGTTGGTTGTGATGACATCGGTCAGGGTCTCACTAAGCTCTGTGAAACATCCCTGGCTGATGGACCTGGGCAGACTTTCATATACGTCTCCCACCGCAGGAACCAGATCCACAAGAAGAGGAGATGCCTTTTCCATCACCTCCTCTGGGGACACTGCACGATGCACATCAGAGCTGGTGCTGAGGTCCCTCAGTACATCAAGGAGTGCTGATTTTGCATAGCACTTGGTGAAGTAACCCTTGATCTTTTCAGCCACTCCTGTGAGACAGTGGGTAAAGCAGAAGGAGCCGTCCTCTGTGATGGAGCTGACAATGGAGGAGGCTGTTTGGAGGCTCTCATCGATCAGGATCTTCTCCTCTGCTCCACTCAGCCTCAAGCCCTCAGCCAGCAAGATCTCTCTCACCTCTGCTGTGGCCTCTTGGATGCAGGGGCTGGAGGATCTTGGCAGTATAATCGGGCTGCCAGGTCTCTTGGGGTCCTCCTCCTGGGGCTCAGGCGATGTAGCCATCTGTTTTGTAGGAAAACAGCCTCCACATCCTTGACTCACCTTGTTTTTCAAAGAGCGCAGCATTTTTCTGGCATGCCTGACCAGGTCTTGTATGGGCTTTTCCAGGGGGGTGTAAACAGGCTCTGTAGATTCGTCAGGGAGCACCAGGCATTTGTTCTGCACTTGGCTCTGGTACAGGACGGCGTTTACGTTGCTCGTCACTTCTACAATCAGCCCCGAGCAGAGAGTATTGATGGACTGGTGACTGGATCCCAGCAATGAATGAAAACACTCAGTGAGGCTTGCTTGTACTGCCTCTCCGACTGCCTGCTCAGATACCTGCAGGGGGCTCTCGTGTGCCTCCCTCTAACACAATGTTCCTGAAGCCATCCAGGATCAGTTTGGAGAGGGTGGAGATCACCGTCAGGAACATCTCTGCCAGGACCTCTCTGGACTTGGTTTGTGCGAGTTGTGTAGCTTGATCCCAGAAGATGACCACCAGGGGCCGGACCTGATCAGTGGTGATGTGTGGTATGGACTCATCGAGAAGAGAGTGCTCCTCTGGGCCGGATTTAGCCTTGTCCATGGTCCTGTAATAGTCTAAGTGTTTAGATAATAACTCTAATGAGTGTTGTGAGCAAGAGCGAAGAGTTTGACTTTCTGTGAACTCGAGTCAGCCCCACCAACCCTGAGGTCAAAGTGTCCTGTGACTTCAAGGTGACTTCAAAGAGACTTTAAAGAGACTTTAAAGAGACTTCAAAGCCTTTTTGGCCTTTGACCTGTTCAGTGGAAGTTACCATGGCAACCACATGGCATCACAACATTCTATTGGCCAATAATAATAATGGGTACAGATGGGAGCAGCTAAAATAAATACAGTTCAAATGTAGGATTTTGTTGTACTATCGCGAGTGAATGGGCTCAGTTACCAATAAAAGATGACTTTAAAGATTTGTAAAGAAACCATCCATCCATCTTCATCCATCCATCCGTCCATCTTCTCCATCCATCCATCTTCTCCATCCGTCCATCTTCTCCATCCGTCCATCTTCTCCATCCATCCGTCCATCTTCTCCATCCATCCGTCCATCTTCTCCATCCATCCATCTTCTCCATCCGTCCATCTTCTCCATCCGTCCATCTTCTCCATCCATCCATCCATCTTCATCCATCCATCCGTCCATCTTCTCCATCCATCCATCTTCTCCATCCGTCCATCTTCTCCATCCGTCCATCTTCTCCATCCATCCATCTTCTCCATCCATCCGTCCATCTTCATCCATCCATCCATCCATCTTCTCCATCCGTCCATCTTCTCCATCCGTCCAT
This sequence comes from Odontamblyopus lacepedii, assembly GCA_034769755.1. Lineage (NCBI taxonomy): Eukaryota > Metazoa > Chordata > Actinopteri > Gobiiformes > Gobiidae > Odontamblyopus > Odontamblyopus lacepedii. Next base: position 46,968,854 of record CM068349.1, on the reverse strand, counting down.
CTTCTCCATCCATCCGTCCATCTTCATCCATCCATCCATCCATCTTCTCCATCCATCCATCTTCTCCATCCGTCCATCTTCTCCATCCGTCCATCTTCTCCATCCGTCCATCTTCTCCATCCATCCATCTTCTCCATCCATCCATCCATCTTCTCCATCCATCCATCCATCTTCTCCATCCGTCCATCTTCTCCATCCGTCCATCTTCTCCATCCATCCATCTTCTCCATCCATCCATCCATCTTCTCCATCCATCCATCCATCTTCTCCATCCGTCCATCTTCTCCCACTTAATCCGGCTGGGTCGCGGGGGCAGTTTGCTGCCCAATCCTCATAGCACCTGAGCCCCTATGAACCCCTCTGCAGGTGGTGAACCCACAGGAGGGTGATGTCAAATCTTCTCACCAAATGTGTGCTGGTAGATTTCTATATCACCTACACCTTGGATACAAGCCTACACCCACACCTTGGATACAAGCCTACACCTACACCTTGGATACAAGCCTACACCTACACCTTTGATACAAGCCTACACCCACACCTTGGATACAAGCCTACACCTACACCTTGGATACAAGCCTACACCTACACCTTGGATACAAGCCTACACCTACACCTTTGATACAAGCCTACACCTACACCTTGGATACAAGCCTACACCTACACCTTGGATACAAGCCTACACCTACACCTTTGATACAAGCCTACACCTACACCTTTGATACAAGCCTACACCCACACCTTGGATACAAGCCTACACCTACACCTTGGATACAAGCCTACACCTACACCTTTGATACAAGCCTACACCCACACCTTGGATACAAGCCTACACCTACACCTTGGATACAAGCCTACACCTACACCTTTGATACAAGCCTACACCCACACCTTTGATACAAGCCTACACCTACACCTTTGATACAAGCCTACACCTACACCTTTGATACAAGCCTACACCTACACCTTGGATACAAGCCTACACCTACACCTTGGATACAAGCCTACACCTACACCTTTGATACAAGCCTACACCTACACCTTGGATACAAGCCTACACCTACACCTTGGATACAAGCCTACACCTACACCTTTGATACAAGCCTACACCTACACCTTGGATACAAGCCTACACCTACACCTTGGATACAAGCCTACACCTACACCTTGGATACAAGCCTACACCTACACCTTTGATACAAGCCTACACCTACACCTTGGATACAAGCCTACACCTACACCTTGGATACAAGCCTACACCTACACCTTGGATACAAGCCTACACCTACACCTTTGATACAAGCCTACACCCACACCTTGGATACAAGCCTACACCTACACCTTGGATACAAGCCTACACCTACACCTTTGATACAAGACTACACCTACACCTTGGATACAAGTCTACACCTACACCTTTGATACAAGCCTACACCCACACCTTGGATACAAGCCTACACCTACACCTTTGATACAAGCCTACACCTACACCTTTGATACAAGCCTACACCTACACCTTTGATACAAGCCTACACCTACACCTTGGATACAAGCCTACACCTACACCTTTGATACAAGCCTACACCCACACCTTGGATACAAGCCTACACCTACACCTTTGATACAAGCCTACACCCACACCTTGGATACAAGCCTCCACCTACACCTTGGATACAAGCCTCCACCTACACCTTGGATACAAGCCTACACCTACACCTTTGATACAAGCCTACACCTACACCTTGGATACAAGCCTACACCTACACCTTTGATACAAGCCTACACCCACACCTTGGATACAAGCCTATACCTACACCTTTGATACAAGCCTACACCTACACCTTGGATACAAGCCTACACCCACACCTTTGATACAAGCCTATACCTACACCTTTGATACAAGCCTACACCTACACCTTGGATACAAGCCTACACCTACACCTTTGATACAAGCCTACACCCACACCTTGGATACAAGCCTACACCTACACCTTTGATACAAGCCTACACCCACACCTTGGATACAAGCCTCCACCTACACCTTGGATACAAGCCTCCACCTACACCTTGGATACAAGCCTACACCTACACCTTTGATACAAGCCTACACCTACACCTTGGATACAAGCCTACACCTACACCTTTGATACAAGCCTACACCCACACCTTGGATACAAGCCTCCACCTACACCTTGGATACAAGCCTCCACCTACACCTTGGATACAAGCCTACACCTACACCTTTGATACAAGCCTACACCCACACCTTGGATACAAGCCTACACCTACACCTTGGATACAAGCCTACACCTACACCTTTGATACAAGACTACACCTACACCTTGGATACAAGCCTACACCTACACCTTTGATACAAGCCTACACCCACACCTTGGATACAAGCCTACACCTACACCTTTGATACAAGCCTACACCTACACCTTTGATACAAGCCTACACCTACACCTTTGATACAAGCCTACACCTACACCTTGGATACAAGCCTACACCTACACCTTTGATACAAGCCTACACCCACACCTTGGATACAAGCCTACACCTACACCTTTGATACAAGCCTACACCCACACCTTGGATACAAGCCTCCACCTACACCTTGGATACAAGCCTCCACCTACACCTTGGATACAAGCCTACACCTACACCTTTGATACAAGCCTACACCTACACCTTGGATACAAGCCTACACCTACACCTTTGATACAAGCCTACACCCACACCTTGGATACAAGCCTATACCTACACCTTTGATACAAGCCTACACCTACACCTTGGATACAAGCCTACACCCACACCTTTGATACAAGCCTATACCTACACCTTTGATACAAGCCTACACCTACACCTTGGATACAAGCCTACACCTACACCTTTGATACAAGCCTACACCCACACCTTGGATACAAGCCTACACCTACACCTTTGATACAAGCCTACACCCACACCTTGGATACAAGCCTACACCTACACCTTGGATACAAGCCTACACCTACACCTTGGATACAAGCCTACACCTACACCTTTGATACAAGCCTACACCTACACCTTGGATACAAGCCTACACCTACACCTTTGATACAAGCCTACACCCACACCTTGGATACAAGCCTACACCTACACCTTGGATACAAGCCTACACCTACACCTTGGATACAAGCCTACACCCACACCTTGGATACAAGCCTACACCTACACCTTGGATACAAGCCTACACCTACACCTTGGATACAAGCCTACACCTACACCTTGGATACAAGCCTACACCTACACCTTTGATACAAGCCTACACCCACACCTTGGATACAAGCCTACACCTACATTTAGTGTATTTCATGACAAAGTACAGTGTTTTTAATGGGGAAATGTGCCTCTGGTCTCCAGGTGAGTGTGTGACATCATCAGATTGTAGAAGGTGAAAACCAGGCGCTGGTTCTAGAATGTGCTGATGTCATCGTCACTCTCAGGTTTCTGAAATATTTAACATCTTTTTAACCTCTAACTACTAATAATAATAATTAGGGCTGTTAAATGATTCATTTTTATACGGCCGTTCTAAGACAGGACGTATTATGGTGTGGCGCTGTCCGTCCGTCCGTCTGTGGACACTTCAAAGCTTTGAAGTCTTTGAAGCTGTGTCTTCATGAAAGATCTGAACTCTCTTCTCACATGTTCTGCTGCTGAAAGCGAGAACAACCCACATTCTGCTTCTTTGAGCTTTGACACATTAAAGCTTTGGAGTGTCTTTAAGTTCTGTTGCTGCGATCTGATTGTGGAATTCCGATTCTAGAATTCTATATACAATAATTCAAAGTACGGGCGTATTTTGCCCCGCTGGAGGAGCTCTTGTTCAAACCTCTATTAAGATCAGAAATTCCATAGTTAATTGCAATTAATCAGATCTTGAATTGCATGTTTAAAATGGTCTTATTTTGCATTTCAAGCCGTTTTAAAGCCATAATGTAAAGCAATTTGTCCCCATTTAGCGATCGCTGCAGTTCTTTTCTTTGCCGTGTGACTCTCCACAGGTCTGTGGTGACTTTGCCGAACAGTAGTTTGGCAGACCTGAGGTTGAGACGCTCCGGCTGCTGCCTCCAGTCTCTTTTACAACACCATCAAAACAATAATGTGCTTCTGCCGACTTTACTCCAGATACTAAATATATCACTGCATAGGACTGAACCAGGACTGAACCAGGACTGAACCAGGACTAAACCAGGACTGAACCAGGACTGAACCAGGACTGAACCAGGACTGAACCAGGACTGAACCAGGACTGAACCAGGGCTGAACCAGGACTGAACCAGGACTGAACCAGGTCTGAACCAGGACTGAACCAGGGCTGAACCAGGACTGAACCAGGTCTGAACCAGGACTGAACCAGGTCTGAACCAGGACTGAACCAGGACTGAACCAGGACTGAACCAGGACTGAACCAGGACTGAACCAGGTCTAAACCAGGACTGAACCAGGTCTAAACCAGGACTGAACCAGGACTAAACCAGGACTGAACCAGGACTGAACCAGGTCTAAACCAGGACTAAACCAGGACTGAACCAGGACTGAACCAGGACTGAACCAGGACTAAACCAGGACTGAACCAGGACTAAACCAGGACTGAACCAGGTCTGAACCAGGACTGAACCAGGTCTGAACCAGGACTGAACCAGGTCTAAACCAGGACTGAACCAGGTCTGAACCAGGACTGAACCAGGTCTGAACCAGGACTGAACCAGGTCTAAACCAGGACTGAACCAGGTCTGAACCAGGACTGAACAAGGTCTAAACCAGGACTGAACCAGGACTAAACCAGGACTGAACCAGGACTGAACCAGGACTGAACCAGGACTGAACCAGGTCTAAACCAGGACTGAACCAGGACTGAACCAGGACTGAACCAGGACTGAACCAGGACTGAACCAGGTCTGAACCAGGACTGAACCAGGGCTGAACCAGGACTGAACCAGGTCTGAACCAGGACTGAACCAGGACTGAACCAGGACTGAACCAGGACTGAACCAGGTCTAAACCAGGACTGAACCAGGGCTGAACCAGGACTGAACCAGGTCTGAACCAGGACTGAACCAGGACTGAACCAGGACTGAACCAGGACTGAACCAGGACTGAACCAGGTCTAAACCAGGACTGAACCAGGTCTAAACCAGGACTGAACCAGGACTAAACCAGGACTGAACCAGGACTGAACCAGGTCTAAACCAGGACTAAACCAGGACTGAACCAGGACTGAACCAGGACTGAACCAGGACTAAACCAGGACTGAACCAGGACTAAACCAGGACTGAACCAGGTCTGAACCAGGACTGAACCAGGTCTGAACCAGGACTGAACCAGGTCTAAACCAGGACTGAACCAGGTCTGAACCAGGACTGAACCAGGTCTGAACCAGGACTGAACCAGGTCTAAACCAGGACTGAACCAGGTCTGAACCAGGACTGAACAAGGTCTAAACCAGGACTGAACCAGGACTAAACCAGGACTGAACCAGGACTGAACCAGGACTGAACCAGGACTGAACCAGGTCTAAACCAGGACTGAACCAGGACTGAACCAGGACTGAACCAGGTCTAAACCAGGACTGAACCAGGACTAAACCAGGACTGAACCAGACCTAAACCAGGACTGAACCAGGACTGAACCAGGACTGAACCAGGACTGAACCAGGGCTGAACCAGGACTGAACCAGGACTGAACCAGGACTAAACCAGGACTGAACCAGGACTGAACCAGGACTGAACCAGGGCTGAACCAGGACTGAACCAGGTCTAAACCAGGACTGAACCAGGACTGAACCAGGACTGAACCAGGTCTGAACCAGGACTGAACCAGGACTAAACCAGGACTGAACCAGGACTAAACCAGGTCTAAACCAGGACTGAACCAGGACTAAACCAGGACTGAACCAGGACTGAACCAGGACTAAACCAGGTCTAAACCAGGACTGAACCAGGTCTAAACCAGGACTGAACCAGGACTGAACCAGGACTGAACCAGGACTAAACCAGGACTGAACCAGGTCTAAACCAGGACTGAACCAGGACTGAACCAGGACTAAACCAGGACTGAACCAGGTCTAAACCAGGACTGAACCAGGACTGAACCAGGACTGAACCAGGTCTAAACCAGGACTGAACCAGGACTGAACCAGGACTGAACCAGGACTGAACCAGGACTGAACCAGGACTAAACCAGGACTGAACCAGACCTAAACCAGGACTGAACCAGGACTGAACCAGGACTGAACCAGGACTAAACCAGGACTGAACCAGGTCTAAACCAGGACTGAACCAGGACTGAACCAGGACTGAACCAGGTCTGAACCAGGACTGAACCAGGACTAAACCAGGACTGAACCAGGACTAAACCAGGTCTAAACCAGGACTGAACCAGGACTAAACCAGGACTGAACCAGGACTAAACCAGGACTGAACCAGGTCTAAACCAGGACTGAACCAGGACTGAACCAGGACTAAAACAGGACTGAACCAGGTCTAAACCAGGACTGAACCAGGTCTAAACCAGGACTGAACCAGGACTAAACCAGGACTGAACCAGGTCTGAACCAGGACTGAACCAGGTCTAAACCAGGACTGAACCAGGTCTAAACCAGGACTGAACCAGGACTAAACCAGGTCTAAACCAGGACTGAACCAGGTCTGAACCAGGACTGAACCAGGACTAAACCAGGTCTAAACCAGGACTGAACCAGGACTGAACCAGGACTGAACCAGGTCTAAACCAGGACTGAACCAGGACTGAACCAGGACTGAACCAGGTCTAAACCAGGACTAAACCAGGACTAAACCAGGACTGAACCAGGTCTAAACCAGGTCTGAACCAGGACTGAACCAGGACTAAACCAGGACTGAACCAGGACTGAACCAGGACTAAACCAGGACTGAACCAGGTCTAAACCAGGACTGAACCAGGACTGAACCAGGACTAAACCAGGACTGAACCAGGTCTAAACCAGGACTGAACCAGGACTAAACCAGGACTGAACCAGGACTAAACCAGGACTGAACCAGGTCTGAACCAGGACTGAACCAGGTCTGAACCAGGACTGAACCAGGTCTAAACCAGGACTGAACCAGGTCTGAACCAGGACTGAACCAGGTCTGAACCAGGACTGAACCAGGTCTAAACCAGGACTGAACCAGGTCTGAACCAGGACTGAACCAGGTCTAAACCAGGACTGAACCAGGACTAAACCAGGACTGAACCAGGACTGAACCAGGACTGAACCAGGACTGAACCAGGTCTAAACCAGGACTGAACCAGGACTGAACCAGGACTGAACCAGGTCTAAACCAGGACTGAACCAGGACTGAACCAGGACTGAACCAGGACTGAACCAGGACTGAACCAGGACTAAACCAGGACTGAACCAGACCTAAACCAGGACTGAACCAGGACTGAACCAGGACTGAACCAGGACTGAACCAGGGCTGAACCAGGACTGAACCAGGACTGAACCAGGACTAAACCAGGACTGAACCAGGTCTAAACCAGGACTGAACCAGGACTGAACCAGGACTGAACCAGGTCTGAACCAGGACTGAACCAGGACTAAACCAGGACTGAACCAGGACTAAACCAGGTCTAAACCAGGACTGAACCAGGACTAAACCAGGACTGAACCAGGACTGAACCAGGACTAAACCAGGTCTAAACCAGGACTGAACCAGGTCTAAACCAGGACTGAACCAGGACTGAACCAGGACTGAACCAGGACTAAACCAGGACTGAACCAGGTCTAAACCAGGACTGAACCAGGACTGAACCAGGACTAAACCAGGACTGAACCAGGTCTAAACCAGGACTGAACCAGGACTGAACCAGGACTGAACCAGGTCTAAACCAGGACTGAACCAGGACTGAACCAGGACTGAACCAGGACTGAACCAGGACTGAACCAGGACTAAACCAGGACTGAACCAGACCTAAACCAGGACTGAACCAGGACTGAACCAGGACTGAACCAGGGCTGAACCAGGACTGAACCAGGACTGAACCAGGACTAAACCAGGACTGAACCAGGTCTAAACCAGGACTGAACCAGGACTGAACCAGGACTGAACCAGGTCTGAACCAGGACTGAACCAGGACTAAACCAGGACTGAACCAGGACTAAACCAGGTCTAAACCAGGACTGAACCAGGACTAAACCAGGACTGAACCAGGACTGAACCAGGACTAAACCAGGTCTAAACCAGGACTGAACCAGGTCTAAACCAGGACTGAACCAGGACTGAACCAGGACTGAACCAGGACTAAACCAGGACTGAACCAGGTCTAAACCAGGACTGAACCAGGACTGAACCAGGACTAAACCAGGACTGAACCAGGACTAAACCAGGACTGAACCAGGTCTGAACCAGGACTGAACCAGGTCTAAACCAGGACTGAACCAGGTCTAAACCAGGACTGAACCAGGACTAAACCAGGTCTAAACCAGGACTGAACCAGGTCTGAACCAGGACTGAACCAGGACTAAACCAGGTCTAAACCAGGACTGAACCAGGACTGAACCAGGACTGAACCAGGTCTAAACCAGGACTGAACCAGGACTGAACCAGGACTGAACCAGGTCTAAACCAGGACTAAACCAGGACTAAACCAGGACTGAACCAGGTCTAAACCAGGTCTGAACCAGGACTGAACCAGGACTAAACCAGGACTGAACCAGGACTGAACCAGGACTAAACCAGGACTGAACCAGGTCTAAACCAGGACTGAACCAGGACTGAACCAGGACTAAACCAGGACTGAACCAGGTCTAAACCAGGACTGAACCAGGTCTAAACCAGGACTGAACCAGGACTAAACCAGGACTGAACCAGGTCTGAACCAGGACTGAACCAGGTCTAAACCAGGACTGAACCAGGACTGAACCAGGACTAAACCAGGACTGAACCAGGTCTAAACCAGGACTGAACCAGGTCTAAACCAGGACTGAACCAGGACTAAACCAGGACTGAACCAGGACTGAACCAGGACTGAACCAGGACTGAACCAGGACTGAACCAGGACTGAACCAGGTCTGAACCAGGACTGAACCAGGACTGAACCAGGACTGAACCAGGACTGAACCAGGACTGAACCAGGTCTAAACCAGGACTGAACCAGGACTAAACCAGGACTGAACCAGGTCTGAACCAGGACTGAACCAGGTCTGAACCAGGACTGAACCAGGTCTAAACCAGGACTGAACCAGGTCTGAACCAGGACTGAACCAGGTCTGAACCAGGACTGAACCAGGTCTAAACCAGGACTGAACCAGGTCTGAACCAGGACTGAACCAGGTCTAAACCAGGACTGAACCAGGACTAAACCAGGACTGAACCAGGACTGAACCAGGACTGAACCAGGACTGAACCAGGTCTAAACCAGGACTGAACCAGGACTGAACCAGGACTGAACCAGGACTGAACCAGGACTGAACCAGGACTAAACCAGGACTGAACCAGACCTAAACCAGGACTGAACCAGGACTGAACCAGGACTGAACCAGGACTGAACCAGGGCTGAACCAGGACTGAACCAGGACTGAACCAGGACTAAACCAGGACTGAACCAGGTCTAAACCAGGACTGAACCAGGACTGAACCAGGACTGAACCAGGTCTGAACCAGGACTGAACCAGGACTAAACCAGGACTGAACCAGGACTAAACCAGGTCTAAACCAGGACTGAACCAGGTCTGAACCAGGACTGAACCAGGACTAAACCAGGTCTAAACCAGGACTGAACCAGGTCTAAACCAGGACTGAACCAGGACTGAACCAGGACTGAACCAGGACTAAACCAGGACTGAACCAGGTCTAAACCAGGACTGAACCAGGACTGAACCAGGACTAAACCAGGACTGAACCAGGTCTAAACCAGGACTGAACCAGGACTGAACCAGGACTGAACCAGGTCTAAACCAGGACTGAACCAGGACTGAACCAGGACTGAACCAGGACTGAACCAGGACTGAACCAGGACTAAACCAGGACTGAACCAGACCTAAACCAGGACTGAACCAGGACTGAACCAGGACTGAACCAGGGCTGAACCAGGACTGAACCAGGACTGAACCAGGACTAAACCAGGACTGAACCAGGACTGAACCAGGACTGAACCAGGTCTAAACCAGGACTGAACCAGGACTAAACCAGGACTGAACCAGGACTAAACCAGGTCTAAACCAGGACTGAACCAGGACTAAACCAGGACTGAACCAGGACTGAACCAGGACTAAACCAGGTCTAAACCAGGACTGAACCAGGTCTAAACCAGGACTGAACCAGGACTGAACCAGGACTGAACCAGGACTAAACCAGGACTGAACCAGGTCTAAACCAGGACTGAACCAGGACTGAACCAGGACTAAACCAGGACTGAACCAGGTCTAAACCAGGACTGAACCAGGTCTAAACCAGGACTGAACCAGGACTAAACCAGGACTGAACCAGGTCTGAACCAGGACTGAACCAGGTCTAAACCAGGACTGAACCAGGTCTAAACCAGGACTGAACCAGGACTAAACCAGGTCTAAACCAGGACTGAACCAGGTCTGAACCAGGACTGAACCAGGACTAAACCAGGTCTAAACCAGGACTGAACCAGGACTGAACCAGGACTGAACCAGGTCTAAACCAGGACTGAACCAGGACTGAACCAGGACTGAACCAGGTCTAAACCAGGACTAAACCAGGACTAAACCAGGACTGAACCAGGTCTAAACCAGGTCTGAACCAGGACTGAACCAGGACTAAACCAGGACTGAACCAGGACTGAACCAGGACTAAACCAGGACTGAACCAGGTCTAAACCAGGACTGAACCAGGACTGAACCAGGACTAAACCAGGACTGAACCAGGTCTAAACCAGGACTGAACCAGGTCTAAACCAGGACTGAACCAGGACTAAACCAGGACTGAACCAGGTCTGAACCAGGACTGAACCAGGTCTAAACCAGGACTGAACCAGGACTGAACCAGGACTAAACCAGGACTGAACCAGGTCTAAACCAGGACTGAACCAGGTCTAAACCAGGACTGAACCAGGTCTAAACCAGGACTAAACCAGGACTGAACCAGGACTGAACCAGGACTGAACCAGGTCTAAACCAGGACTGAACCAGGACTGAACCAGGACTGAACCAGGACTGAACCAGGTCTAAACCAGGACTGAACCAGGTCTAAACCAGGACTGAACCAGGTCTAAACCAGGACTGAACCAGGACTGAACCAGGACTGAACCAGGTCTAAACCAGGACTGAACCAGGTCTAAACCAGGACTGAACCAGGACTGAACCAGGACTGAACCAGGACTGAACCAGGACTGAACCAGGTCTAAACCAGGACTGAACCAGGACTGAACCAGGTCTAAACCAGGACTAAACCAGGACTGAACCAGGACTGAACCAGGTCTAAACCAGGACTGAACCAGGACTAAACCAGGACTGAACCAGGTCTAAACCAGGTCTGAACCAGGACTGAACCAGGACTAAACCAGGTCTAAACCAGGACTAAACCAGGACTAAACCAGGACTGAACCAGGACTGAACCAGGTCTAAACCAGGACTGAACCAGGACTGAACCAGGACTGAACCAGGACTGAACCAGGTCTAAACCAGGACTGAACCAGGACTGACCCAGGACTGAACAAGGACTAAACCAGGACTAAACCAGGACTAAACCAGGACTGAACCAGGTCTAAACCAGGACTGAACCAGGACTAAACCAGGACTAAACCAGGACTAAACCAGGACTGAACCAGGTCTAAACCAGGACTGAACCAGGACTAAACCAGGACTGAACCAGGACTGAACCAGGACTGAACCAGGACTGAACCAGGACTGAACCAGGTCTAAACCAGGACTGAACCAGGACTAAACCAGGACTAAACCAGGACTAAACCAGGACTGAACCAGGTCTAAACCAGGACTGAACCAGGACTGAACCAGGACTGAACCAGGACTGAACCAGGACTAAACCAGGACTAAACCAGGACTGAACCAGGACTGAACCAGGTCTAAACCAGGACTAAACCAGGACTAAACCAGGTCTAAACCAGGACTAAACCAGGTCTAAACCAGGTCTGAACCAGGACTGAACCAGGACTGAACCAGGTCTAAACCAGGACTGAACCAGGACTGAACCAGGACTAAACCAGGACTGAACCAGGACTGAACCAGGACTGAACCAGGACTAAACCAGGACTAAACCAGGACTAAACCAGGACTGAACCAGGTCTAAACCAGGACTGAACCAGGACTAAACCAGGACTAAACCAGGACTAAACCAGGACTGAACCAGGTCTAAACCAGGACTGAACCAGGACTAAACCAGGACTGAACCAGGACTGAACCAGGACTGAACCAGGACTGAACCAGGTCTAAACCAGGACTGAACCAGGACTAAACCAGGACTAAACCAGGACTAAACCAGGACTGAACCAGGTCTAAACCAGGACTGAACCAGGACTAAACCAGGACTGAACCAGGACTGAACCAGGACTGAACCAAGACTAAACCAGGACTAAACCAGGACTGAACCAGGACTGAACCAGGTCTAAACCAGGACTAAACCAGGTCTAAACCAGGACTGAACCAGGTCTAAACCAGGACTAAACCAGGACTGAACCAGGACTAAACCAGGACTGAACCAGGACTGAACCAGGACTGAACCAGGACTGAACCAGGACTGAACCAGGTCTAAACCAGGACTAAACCAGGTCTAAACCAGGACTAAACCAGGACTAAACCAGGTCTAAACCAGGACTGAACCAGGACTAAACCAGGACTGAACCAGGACTGAACCAGGACTGAACCAGGACTGAACCAGGACTAAACCAGGACTAAACCAGGACTGAACCAGGACTGAAACAGGTCTAAACCAGGACTGAACCAGGACTGAACCAGGACTGAACCAGGACTGAACCAGGACTGAACCAGGACTGAACCAGGTCTAAACCAGGACTGAACCAGGACTGAACCAGGACTGAACCAGGACTAAACCAGGACTAAACCAGGTCTAAACCAGGACTGAACCAGGTCTAAACCAGGACTAAACCAGGACTAAACCAGGACTGAACCAGGTCTAAACCAGGACTGAACCAGGACTGAACCAGGACTAAACCAGGTCTAAACCAGGACTGAACCAGGACTGAACCAGGTCTAAACCAGGACTGAACCAGGACTAAACCAGGTCTAAACCAGGACTGAACCAGGACTGAACCAGGACTAAACCAGGACTGAACCAGGTCTAAACCAGGACTGAACCAGGACTGAACCAGGACTGAACCAGGACTGAACCAGGTCTGAACCAGGACTGAACCAGGACTGAACCAGGTCTAAACCAGGACTAAACCAGGACTAAACCAGGACTGAACCAGGACTGAACCAGGTCTAAACCAGGACTGAACCAGGACTGAACCAGGACTAAACCAGGTCTAAACCAGGACTAAACCAGGACTGAACCAGGACTGAACCAGGACTAAACCAGGTCTAAACCAGGACTGAACCAGGACTGAACCAGGTCTAAACCAGGACTAAACCAGGACTAAACCAGGACTGAACCAGGACTGAACCAGGTCTAAACCAGGACTGAACCAGGACTGAACCAGGACTAAACCAGGTCTAAACCAGGACTGAACCAGGACTGAACCAGGTCTAAACCAGGACTGAACCAGGACTGAACCAGGTCTAAACCAGGACTAAACCAGGACTAAACCAGGACTGAACCAGGACTGAACCAGGTCTAAACCAGGACTGAACCAGGACTAAACCAGGACTGAACCAGGTCTAAACCAGGACTGAACCAGGTCTAAACCAGGACTGAACCAGGTCTAAACCAGGACTGAACCAGGACTAAACCAGAACTGAACCAGGTCTGAACCAGGACTGAACCAGGACTAAACCAGGTCTAAACCAGGTCTAAACCACATCTAAACCAGGACTAAACCAGGTCTAAACCAGGTCTAAACCAGGTCTAAACCAGGTCTAAACCAGGTCTAAACCAGGTCTATTTATTTGTTTATTTTTGTTTATTTCTCTGGAGCCCATTAGCTGAAAGCTGCATTCTGCTCGTCTTCCTGGGTCCATTAAAATCAAAAATCACATCTCACACAAAACAGTTGATTTACATTTCATTTACAGCATAAACATTGTTTTAAAATGTCCATCCAAACACACCCATATCACATTACATTCTGTTTAACACATGGCTCTTCAGTTTATTTTTGAAGAATAGTTTGTTTTTGAGCTCACAAATTTTCTGAGGAATAATGTTCCATGTAGAAGTCGCTCTGTACAGAACGGTTTTCGTCATGAAATTCGATTCAGGAAATGGACTTTTTCTATGTCCACTTGTTGCTCTTCTAGTGCTGTGGTCGTGCACTGAGTCACAGTCAACAATTTGAGTAGAAATGAAAACAGCATTTTAAGGTCCAGTACATTATTTCTCATTGTGCCCAGTGTAACTTGTGTTCTTTGATTTAAATTGAGCCACGTCAAAGGGGAAAACATTTGATTTCTACTGGTTCTAACTGAACTGAAGTCCTGCTGCTTTGTTTTGGGCCACTTGTAGTTGAGCTAAATCTGTTTGTGATGCAGAAGACCACACTTCAGAACAATACGGCAAAGAGCATAAGGTTAAAGACTTGGTAATTGTTTCTAAAGTGTCACATTTAACATATTGACAACATTTGTTTGTAATAGCGATATGTTCTGTCCAGCACAGGCTACTGTCAATGACCAGACCCAACAGTTTAGCTTTGATACTTGTTGTATGTTTTCCCCATCAGTGCTTAAATTTAAATCTGATTCACGTGCTAACTTTTGTTTTGCCCCTGGGGTCTTGTTGACGTCACTTCCGGGTGAGTGAATTCTGTTTGCGAGCTGTTTTGCGAAGCACTCTTACTAGCATCTCTCTACTGAATCTGTTAATCCACGAATCCATCTAAACTAGTGCCTGAGTACTTCGTCAAACCATCGAAGTTTATTCAGCATCTAGCGCTCCGTAATTCGTGGTCTAAGCCTCTCTCTCTCTGTAGTTTCAGCTTGTAGTTTCAGCCTGATCTAGCCTAGCCTAGCATCATGGCTAAAACTCTCGCCCCTCTTTCCTGCTCTAGTTGCAACATGTGGAGTGAGAACCCTGGCTTATTTGATAGTGACAGGGATAGTTGTGCTAAGTGCAGCGTAGTGGCAGTCCTCGAGGCCAGGGTTACAGAGTTAGAAACGCGGATCCGCTCATTGGAGGCTCTCAAGCCGAGTTATAGTCAGGCAGTAGCAGGGACCGCGGACCGCATTAGCTTGAGCGTAGCTAGCGAGAGCAGCCCCCCGGCGCATCCCGTGCAGCCGGGACCAGACCAGGACAGTTTTGTGACATTTAGACGCAGGCGCAGGGCTAAGACCAGGACTGCAGATCAGGGACACATAGCTGAGTGCAGGACTCCAGGAGACCAGGGACACAGGGCTGAGAGCAGGGCGCTCCCCGTCCGGAACAGGTTCGCCCCTTGAGCTGGACGCTGGGACACTCTAGTCATAGGGAGCTCCATAGTCAGGGACGTGGAACTGCCTGCAGCTTCCACACGGTGTTACCCTGGAGCCAGACTGGGCGACATCGAGGGGAATCTTAGGCTTTTAAAGAGAAGTAAGAACAGGTACCGCCGGATCGTTATACACGCGGGGGGTAACGATACTCGGCGCGGTCAGTCAGAGGTGCTGAAGTTGCAGATAGCGGCAGTTTGTGATTTGGCTAAGTCGATGTCGGAGTCCGTGTACTTCTCTGGCCCCTTCCAAATTATGCCAATTGTGAAATGTTCAGCCGCTTTTCAGCTGTCAACCAGTGGTTGTCCAATTGGTGCCCGCAGAATGGTGTCGTCTTCATAGACACTGGAGGGCATTTGAGGGGAAGCCCAGGCTTATACGTAGTGACGGCATTCATCCCACCCCGGCTGGCTCCTCCCTCCTAGCGCAGAATATTATGGTTAGTCTTAGATGACCATCAGGTAAGACTAGCACACAGAATAGCTCAGGGAGTGTCAGTGACGCTAGGGAGCAGAGTAGACTAGTGAGGCACTGCTCTGTTAGCGAGAACAGCTCCAAACAGGCTGAGACTGTGTGTGCCCCACGTACAGGGGCCTCCTCTGGCCCCACGTACAGGGGCCTCCTCTGAGCCCCACGTACAGGGGGCTCCTCTGACCCCACGTACAGGGGCCTCCTCTGAGCCCCACGTACAGGGGGCTCCTCTGGCCCCACGTACAGGGGCCTCCTCTGAGCCCCACGTACAGGGGCCTCCTCTGAGCCACCCTGCATGAACAATTCTCCCAGACCGGCTGAGGCTGTGTATGTCCCACGCACAAAAAGCACAAATAAAACACACCTAAACTCTGATAGGAAAGGTATCAGATCTCCTAACTCAATAGAAATAAATACATGCATCGCAAATAAACAAAATAAATGCATAAAAAGCACAAATAAAACTCAACTGAACTCTGATAGGAAAGGCGTCCGATCTCATAACTTAATAAAAATAAATACATGTGTCGCAAATAAACAAAATGATAAGTGTGTAAAATGTGGACTGCTAAACATCAGGTCCCTCTCTTCTAAATCTCTTTTAATAAATGAATTAATTGGCGACTTTAATATTGATCTTCTCGCTTTAACTGAAACATGGCTTCAGGAAAATGATTATGTTAGACTAAACGAATCTACACCTCCAAGTCACGTGAACTTTCAAAGTGCCAGGAGCACAGGTGGAGGTGGCGGTGTGGCCGTCATTTCTCACTCCAGCCTAATTCTCAGCCTCAAATCTAATTATACATTCCGCTCCTTTGAAAGCCTCGCACTATCTATTACGTGCACCAACTGGAAAAACCAAAAAGCTGTTATATTCATAACAATCTACCGACCTCCTGGTCCTTATGCCGAGTTTCTGACAGAGTTTTCTGACTTTATTTCAAGTTTAGTTTTGGAATGGGAAAGGATTGTTATAGTTGGAGATTTCAACATTCATGTTGATAACAGCAGTGAGCCTCAGCAGTGCTTTTGGTGCTCTCCTGGATGGGGTCGGTTTTACCCAGAGTGTGAACAAGCCGACTCACTGTCACAATCACACTCTCGATCTCGTCCTAACTTATGGTATTGAGATTAATGATTTACTTGTAATTCCTCAAAACCCTATACTCTCTGACCATTTTTAATAACCTTTCAATTCGTACTAAAAGACTATCCAGCTCTGCAGGAGAAAACTATAATGAAAAGAACAATATCAGAAAAATCAGTAGCCGAGTTCAAAGAAATAATCGAGCCAGTATTAAATGATATGCCATGTGACAATGAGAACAACTTTAATCCAATTATCATGGATCAGTTTGTTGATAGGACAATGCTCACCCTAAAATCTGCTCTCGATGTTGCAGCTCCGCTAAAACAGAAAAGCATTAAACCAAGACCTCCGGCTCCTTGGTTTACTCCAGAACTGCGATCACTCAAACAACACGTGAGACGCACAGAGAAGCTCTGGCGCCGCTCGCGCTCCGAGCAGTCTCTGAAGGCATGGAAGCTCTGCCTGCTCTCTTATAAGGCCGCTCTGCCAAAAGCACAAACCAGATACTATTCAAACCTAATAGAAGTAAACAAAAGCAACCCCAGATTTCTGTTCAGCACTGTAGCCAGGCTGACAAACTCGCACACTGCCCCTGAGTCTCTTCTCCCTTCGAAGTTCAGTTGTGACTTTCTTGAATTCTTCGATTACAAAATTATAACCATTAGAGACAAGATCAACGAAGCCACTCCAAAAATCAGCCCCGAGCAAATTCTGCAAATCCAGTCTGTAACACCAATATCCCACATAAATCCTCTAACAGCATTAGACAAATTTACTCCTGTCGATGAGGCGGAGATTACCTCAGTCATCATGTCGTCCAAACCATCAACTTGTTTGCTCGACCCTATTCCAGTCAAACTCCTCAAAGAAGCTCCACCTAATAATAGGTTCCATCCATAACATAATAAATATGTCATTAGAAAATGGCTTTGTTCCTCAGTCCTTTAAATATGCTGTAATTAAACCGCTTTTGAAAAAACCTAGCTTAAATCCTGATGAACTAGCCAACTACAGACCTATCTCGAATCTTCCATTTCTCTCAAAGATTCTGGAACGAGTTGTGGTGAAACAGCTCTGTCACCATCTGCAGGGCAATAATTTATATGAAAAATTTCAGTCTGGTTTCAGAGCTCACCACAGCACAGAAACTGCTCTGCTTAAAGTGACAAATGATTTGCTACTAGCTGCTGCTAACGGGCTGGCTTCAGTCCTGGTCCTACTGGACCTCAGTGCAGCGTTTGACACCACTGATCACAACATTCTACTGCAGAGGTCAGAATGTGACATAGGTGTCAGAGGGACCGCCCTCAAATGGTTTAAATCCTCTCTATCAGATAGGTACCAGTTTGTTAGTGTAAACCAGTGCACCTCTCCCTGCTCTAAAGTAGCTTGTGGTGTTCCACAAGGATCTGTGCTTGGTCCAATCCTGTTTACTCTGTATATGTTGCCATTAGGTAACATTATCAGAAAACATGGCATTAATTTCCACTGCTCTGCTGATGACACTCAGCTGTACTTATCAATGAAACCTAATCAGACCAAATGGATAAGCTCAGTGCCTGTGTGAAGGACATCAAAACCTGGATGACCCTGAATTACCTGCTCTTAAACCCTGAAAAAACAGAGGTCATTGTTGTCGGTCCTAAAGGTCAGAGAGATTCTCTGTCAGACCAGATAATCTCACTTGACAATGTGAGTATAGCCTCTAGCTCTACTGTAAAAAACCTTGGAGTCGTATTTGACCAAAATCTCTCATTCACAGCTCATATAAACCAAGCTTGTAAAACTGCATATTTTCACCTGCGAAACACAACTAAAGTCAGAAAAATTTTGCCTAAAAATGATGCTGAAAAACTTATCCCTGCATTTGTTACATCCAGACTAGATTACTGTAATTCTCTGCTCACCGTCTGCACTAAAGGTACTTTAAGAAGCTTCCAGTTGGTCCAAAATGCAGCGGCCAGAGTCCTAACAGGAACTAAAAGACGTGATCACATCAGTCCTGTGTTAAAATCACTTCACTGGCTTCCTGTCGAGTTTAGAATTAAATTCAAAGTTCTCCTCCTGACATACAAAGCCTTAAACAATATGGCCCCATCATATCTTCAGGATGCCATTGTCCCCTATCAGCCAAATAGAGCACTTCGCTCTCAGAATGCAGGATTATTAGTGGTTCCTAGAGTGTCTAAAAGTACAGTGGGGGGGAGAGCCTTCAGTTACCAAGCTCCTGTGTTATGGAATCAACTCCCTGTTGGTGTTAAACAGGCTCCACAGTCTCTTTATTTAAGACCAGGCTTAAAACCTTCCTCTTCAGAATAGCTTATGACCAGGTTACTTAGTTGATGTCACTAAGATAAGCTGCTGCAGGAGATAACAAGCTGGGGGAAGTGTGGCAACCTGAGCTCTGTCCTCTGTTTCCTCCTATTTTCTCACCAGCATCACTCACTATGTTCTCATCTGTAGTTTGTTCATTGCTATTCACATGTTGTCCCCTGTCCCACTCCCCCTGTGGAGTGGAACTCTTTCAGACGCCTGATGGCAGCTGGACCTCTCTCCTCCTCCTCGCCTGGCTCCTCCTCTTCGCCTGGCTCCTCCTCCTCGCCTGGCTCCTCCTCCTCGCCTGGCTCCTCCTCCTCGCCCGGCTCCTCCTCCTCGCCCCTCTTCTCCTCCTCCTCGCCCGGCTCTTCCCCACCTGGGTAGCTGTGGTCATACTGAACTGGCCCACGGGCCTGGACATCTATAGCCTGTCCGTCCATGGGAGTGGATCTCTCCTTCACTGTAGTTCTCCCCGAGGTTTCTTCTTTTTCCCAGGACCCTGGGTTTTTTGGAGTTTTTCCTTGCTGAGAAGGAGGGTCTAAGGACAGGGGATGACTGGACCATGTTTCATTTGCTGCTTTACATGAATGTTGTTTATTCCTGTTTTGATATGTCTGTGTGTATGTTTTACTCATCAGAATCTTGGAACGGCCTTAGAGGAAACTGTTGTTGTGATTTTGGGCGCTACAAAATAAATTGAATTGAATTGAAAAAATTATCATACCTTTTGTTTTATTAATGTTAAGAACAAGCTTGTTTCCTCGTACCCACTCATACAGCAGAGCCAGATCTCTAGATAAAACAGAATTAATCTTATCACATGAATCTGCAGCACAGTAAACTGTCGAGTCATCGGCATAAATTGTCATTGAGGCCTCTTTTACACTTAAAGGTAAATCGTTAATAAATACAGAAAACGGAGGCGTCGCGTGGGGCAGCCGAGAGGAATGGACATTAGACATTAGACGCACATTAGACGAGCTCCTGAAACCCGTCCTTAATATCAGAACTTTGTAGCCATACACTTCAAATAAACCCGGTAATTTTGTCGTTTTCGACTCGAAACTACATTTGACGGGAAGGAGGCGGAAAGATTTTTGTTACATTCAACTTAATGCCTGCGGGAGGAAAGAAGTGTCTGCATCTGTGAACACTGTAAGGTTGGTTATGATGGGTTAAAAGGGGCTCTTACATGGAGAGGGGCCGTCACTCATCTAGAGCCAGTCTCACGGGCCGAGTAAACTAAGGGAACCTGAACCAAAGTTCAGGGTGGTTCGGGCAGGAGGATAAGGCCGTTTGGGGGAGTTTTGTTTGTTCGGCGTGGTTAAGCCGGGAAGTGTTAGTTTTGTTTAATTTTGAGTTGTTGTTCAGACAGCAGTGGTATATGGGCCGAGGTATTGTCTTGTATATTGTCATTCTCACATTGCCTATACATTTCTATTTGGTGCTAAAAACATTAGTCTTAACTTAATGTAATGTCAGGGTTTATTAAAATAACATCATGGAGCATAAAGGGCTGTGGAGATCAGTTAAGAGGAGGAAGGTCCTGTCATATTTAAAAACAAAGAACACGGATATAGAGTTCATACAGGACTCTCATGTGGCCGGGGATGAAGGAGCACAGACATTTAACAGAGACTGGGCAGGGACAGGGCTGCAGAGCTCTTATTCAAGTAAGAGAAATGGTGTAATGATCCTCATAAATAAAAGCTGAGCTTTGTTTTATTGAAGGAATACAATGATGGGGAAGGCCGTATTATCTGTGTAGAAGCCTTTATTAATGGAATTAGAATTGTACTGTGTAATATATATGCTCCTAATAGAGAGGACCCAGATTTGTTTCATTTAATTAATAGTATAATCGGAAATAAGGAGGGTCAAGTGATTTTGGCAGGAGATTTCAATCAGGTGATGGACAGAATAATTGATAAGAGCAAGTCAAGTGGGAGGTCTTCACCAGGGACAGAGGCTGTACATATGCTTCATATACTTGCAGAGGACATGGGGATGGTGGATATATGGAGACTAGTTCATCTTTGTGAGAGAGAGTTTACTTTTTATTCTCACTGTCACAAAACATTCAAGGATAGATCTTTTTTTGACACCTAGAACCTTAGTAGATTCTGTAATAGGTTGTGAAATTGGGACAATATTGATCAGTGACCACACTTCAGTGGAGCTGCAGGTGAATCTGAATGTGCAGAAATCAAAGAGGTCATTGGAGGTTTAACACTGTTACTGCAAAACAAAGCATTTAGTGAGGAGATCTCAGAAGATCTCAAAATATTTTTTCACATTAATATGGACTCAACTGATAAAGTTGCTTCGGTGTGGGAAGCATCCAAAGCATATTTAAGGGGCAAGATAACTGCACAGGCCACAAAGATTAAAAGGGAAAACTTGGACAAAGAAAAGAAGTTGGAGAAAGAAATACGTAAATTGGAGAAAGACTTGGCAAAGCAATTTTCAAATGATAAATATCAGATGATCTGTAAAATGAAATGTCAACTTCATGATATTTATAACAGGAGAGCTGAATATGCCTTATTTCAATTAAGGACAAAATTTTATGAAGGAGGGGAAAAAAGCGGGAAATTATTGGCAAGACAATTAAAAGAGCAGGACTAAAAAAGGATGACCAAGTAATAACATCATCTAAAGGAATAAATGAGGTTTTCAAATCGTTTTATCAGGATTTATATACATCATCGGGCATTATTAATGAAACTGACATTGACAAGTTTTTCTCAGGCCTAGACTTGCC
The DNA here is from genome assembly GCA_034769755.1 of Odontamblyopus lacepedii. NCBI lineage: Eukaryota > Metazoa > Chordata > Actinopteri > Gobiiformes > Gobiidae > Odontamblyopus > Odontamblyopus lacepedii. The sequence goes on along the minus strand of CM068349.1, from coordinate 46,946,633 downwards.
AACACTTACTACAGATCAAAAAGAGAGGGTTGGATGCACCTATAACAGAAGAAGAAATGAGGGCAGCAATATCATCTATGAAAAATGCAAAGTCACCAGGCATGGATGGCTTTCCGATTGAATATTATAAAAAGTAGGGGTGTGTTCAAAAAATCGATACGGGGATACATCGTCGTGGGCCTCTTGGCGATACACGTATCGATACGGAGGCGTCAGTATCGATATTTGACATGCAACAAACATTATTTATCAAGCTTCAGCAAACTGCGTCTGATAAGTGATCCTTGCACTGCACATGTGGTATAGTCAGAGGCAGCATTCCTCCTGCACTACAGCCTTGTTAAGGCCATATCTGAAGTTTACTTTCATCAGAGGAGCTGCATGTCGGCACACAGCCTTGTTAAGCCATGTTTACATTAACACCACTTAACACCCACCCGCGCGCCCGCCGGCGGCCATTACACAACATTAAAAAGTCAAGCCAGATATTCACCGTACTTATTTTTCCAATATTGACCTGCTGTACATCGTTTGAAAGCTTAATTCCTCAGTAAAACCACCATATCATTCATTTTATGCCACACAGCCCAAAGAGCCAGAACTTATAATTCCCGAAAATATTCATTGCATTTCTTACCTTTGAGCCGGTTCTGTCGGTCCGAAACGGGTCCAGTCCAGGAATAGCTGTGCTCAATTAGTCCGTAACAGTCCACAGAAAAAGAATATCCAGTTGTTTTTTTCATAAAATAATTCCATGTGGAGAAATAATCCAGAAAGTCCGAGTTTGTCTGAATGGATGAGCGACGCATCTCTCTACTACTCTCGCTCTTGGTCCTTAGCATAGCTAAACGCTTAGCTCCTGTTAGCGGTGTGGGGTATGTTTGTTTTCTCCACACTCTTAGCTACAAAACAAGCGTATCCAGGCTTCGGTCCGGCTACGGGGCGCCGCGCTACAGCTTGGGGAACAAAACGAGTGCGTCCAGTTAGCGGCGTATTGCGCATGACCGAGGGACAGTTCCACGGCAAAACCTCTTCAGTCATTGGTTCTTTCAGGAAATGATTGACAGATCTGAGTAGCCTATGAAAAGAGGATTTCAGCGGTGGGCCCCATGTGGGGCAGAGGTGCTGTAGTGATAGGCTCCATGCGCTCTGTGTATGGAGACTCTCTCTCTCCTCCTTTTACGCACACTCACTGGTGGAGGCACACGAGACATATGGAGGGAAATGTTTTGGCTTGTTTTAGTTATTTATCTTAAGAAAACCTGCCTAAATTTCAGAAGATGGTTTATTTATTATACATGACATCTTATTACAGTTTGAACATCTGGTACATATTTGAACCCTTGTGCCGAGTGCGGCTGTTAACAGGTGAATCAAGGGCAGTTTCTGCCTTACAGCTTCTTCTGTTACACTGGAACTGATGCACCAAAATAAAAATAACATTTGAGGAAACATCTGTCTTTTTTTAAATTATAGGTTACGTAATGTAAAATATCGGGATACGTATCGCCTTGAAGACCATGTATCGGGATACCCCTGTATCGCGAATCGTATCGTATCGAGACCCCTGTATCGCGAATCGTATCGTATCACAAGGTTGTTGGCAATACCCACCCCTAATAAAAAGTATGTTGATATTTAGAGTTGATATTTTACACAAGGTTTATTTGGAGGCCTATGATACAGGGTCCTTACAGAGTTAAGATAAGATATCCTTTATTTGTCCCACAATGGGGAAATTTCAGACAATTCCCTAAATCCCAGTTCCCTAAATTCCCTAAATCCCAGTTCCCTAAATTCCCTAAATCCCAGTTCCCTAAATCCCTAAAAAGGAGAGAGACACCTCCGACCCAGCAAATTATCCACCCGTCAGTCTTTTGGGAGTAGATTGCAAAATTTTGACTAAAATACAAGCTTCAAGGCTAGAAAAAATACTGCCTTCGATTATTCATGGAGACCAGGTCGGCTTCATTAAGAACAGATGTTCTGGAGACAACATGAGACGCCTTCTCCATATTATGCACAAAAGTAAAACTAGTCATGATTCAGTTGCTGCCTTCTCCCTGGATGCGGAGAAGGCATTCGACAGGGTAGAATGGGGTTTTCTTATGATAGTCCTCAATAAATTTGGTGTTGGGCCAACATTTTGTAACTGGGTGAAGACCATATATTCCTGTCCAAAGGCCACAGTCCTGACTAATGGGCTGGTATCAGATTTTGTTCCTCTATCCAGAGGAATGAGGCAGGGATGTAGCTTATCCCCGTTGCTTTTCACTATATTCCTGGAGCCATTGGCTCTAAAAATTCGTGCAGATTCAAGAATTAGAGGGGTAAAAATGGGTGGCAGAGAACATAAGTTGTTTCTCTATGCAGATGACATTTTGGCTGTATTAACTGATCCAGTGCATTCATTACCAGCTCTGCTTAGATGTGTTGACTCGTATTCCAATATGTCGGGCTACAAGATAAATTGGAATAAGTCTGAGGCCATTGCCACTTTCTTCATCGTGTTACTCTAGACATGTCACTGCATTTAACTTTAGATGGTTGCCATCAGGCATGAAATCCTTAGGTATACTTTTGAACCCTAACCTAGAGGAAATAATGCAACTGAATATGGAACCTCTCCTCCTAAAAATAAGAAATAATTTAGAGAAGTGGGGGAAATTGAAACTTACGCTATGGGGGAAAATGAATGTGATTAAAATGGTAATTGCTCCACAGTTCAATTATGTTTCCATGATGTTACCTGTGAAAATACCAGTTCATATATTTGTTCAATTTGAGAAGGTGATAAAAGATTTTTTATGGGACAAAAAAAGACCAAGAATCAACATAAAGAAAATGTGGGCTTCAAGAGAAAGTGGGGGGTTGGCTCTTCCAAATATGAGACTTTATAAGTTGGCGTTTGAAATGTCGAGGTTGGTGAAACACTGGGGAAAGGAGGATACGGATCTGGACTGGATCAAGATTGAGCGGGAGTTAGTGAATCCTTTCACACTGATTGATGTTTTATCCCAAGGAACCAATACTAAGGGTTTGGATCTGTATGACAACCCGGTACTCACTTACTCAAAGCATGTTTGGAGTGAGGTGCACAAATGGTGTGGGGGGTCTCACTTGAGACAATCTTATGCCTCCTTGTGGCACAATTCACTAATACGGATAGGTAAAAGAACAGTTCATTGGAGGGAATGGATTGAGAAAGGAATTCATACAATTTGTGATATTTTTGAAGACCAGAAAATTATGTCCTTTGAAGGAATCATTCAAAAATATGGTTTGGAAAGGAGAGGAACTTTTGGAAATATTTGCAATTAAGAGACTGCATTAACAAAGGAAAATGTATTCAGGAAAAAACCCAGTGGTGGACTTTGTGAAGTACTGTGTGGAACACATAGAGCATCTTTGTTTTGTAAAATGTTTAATAATTTAAAGAAGGACATGTGTGACAATTTAAGAGTTATTTGGCAAAGGGACCTGGGTTGTGAAATAGATAAGGAAATATGGGGGAAATACTTTCACATTCTGGCAAAGGTATAAGGGAAGCTAGAGGAAGTTTACACAGTATAAACTTATACATCGATGGTATTATACCCTCTAAACTCAAAAGAATGGGGCTCATGAGGAATGATAATAGCTGGAAATGTCACTTGGCTCCGGGAACTTTTATGCACACTCTTTGGGAATGTGGGGAAACTATCCCTTTTGGGAGAGAGTACTAAAATATACAGAAAGGTGGATTGGCAGGACGATACCCAGGTCGCCAAGATTATGTTTACTTGGGGAAAAATCAGTGATGCCGGGGGTATCAAAATGGGAGTATGTGATTTTAAAGGTGGGGGTAATAACTGCAGCGCGGGTGATTCTTAGTGTATGGAAGGATCCTGCTCCTCCAGACTTTCACAGATGGATAGTTTGATGAAAGTGCTTTCATATGAGAAATGATTGGCTCGGTTGAATGAGAGCATGGACATTTGGGTGAAATCTTGGGCACCTGTTTTTGATTGAAATACATGTGAAATACATGTCAGACGGTTTAGGCCCAGAGTAATGTGCTGCTGTCTGTTATATGTTAAAAAATGTAAAAATAAAATAAAAACTTGAATTACAAAAAAATAAATAAATACAGAAAACAAGAGAGGTGCTAAACAGCTTCCTTGCTGCAAATATTTAGATGTGCCAAAACCAGGTCTTTTTTGGTTTTGGTTTGAAACATTATGTTCTAAAATCAACAATATCTCCAAAAAAAAATAAAAAAAATACACAGAACTTTGAATATGTGAATTAAGTGTCATTTGATTGCTGCACTCTAGGCAAAATAATCAGCTTATCATACCTTAGCATTGCCTTTTCTCCCCTTTCTCTGACAGCTTTACGTTTGGGCAACAGTTCTTTTCTTTTCTGAAGCACAGATCCAGGGAAATCCTCATTTATATAGATATTGGTTCCTTTCAGCTTTTTAGCTGAAGTGACTATACCCTGTTTGTCCTTAAGGCGCAGCAGATTCACCATTATTTTCCTGGATCTATCTCCCTCCTGGTGCTGACCCAGGTCAGGCCAGGACTAAACCAGGACTAAACCAGGACTAAAACAGGACTAAACCAGGTCTAATCCAGGTCTAAACCAGGTCTAAAACAGGACAGAAACAGGACTAAACCAGGACTAAACCAGGACTAAAACAGGACAGAAACAGGACTAAACCAGGTCTAAACCAGGACTAAACCAGGTCTAATCCAGGACTAAACCAGGTCTAAAACAGGACAGAAACAGGACTAAACCAGGTCTAAACCAGGACTAAACCAAGACTAAACCAAGACTAAACCAGGTCTAAACCAGGTCTAAACCAGGTCTAAAACAGGACAGAAACAGGACTAAACCAGGTCTAAACCAGGACTAAACCAAGACTAAACCAAGACTAAACCAGGTCTAAACCAGGTCTAAACCAGGTGTAACTCTAACTCATTAACTATGGTCACAGGTTTGATTCTCAAGTAACCACGACTTTAACCTGTTCTTAAAGGTGATCTCTGATCTGGCCAAGATTTTAAAAAGCACTTCAGGTTCTTCATCTTGTTTTCAGATTTATTTTTCAGACTTGCTTCATTCTCGTCTAGAGTCGTTTATTTTAAGGGAATAAAAGCGATCTTGCTGCATGGACAGATCATTTCACTGCTTTTAAGTTGTTTTCTGATAGATGAAGTTGAGGTTCAGTTCAGTCCTGGTTTAGTCCTGATTTAGATCTGGTTTAGACCTGGTTTAGTCCTGGTTCAGTCCTGGTTTTAGTCCTGGTTCAGTTCTGTTTTAGTCCTGTTTTAGGTCTGGTTGAGTCATTCTTCACTGTTCCTATCGCACTAATGTTCATGAGATGCATAAGAGACTGTCTTGGTTGATGGTGGAAGAAAAACTGCAAATAAGTTTGGTGATGTTCATGCATCAAGTAGTGAGTGAAAAAGAAGCAGCTTTTTTAACAATAGACTTTTATACAGTGGGTTGTGCCACACACACGCGACTCGCCAAGTGACCTCATGTAAAGTAACTGGCCCCAAACCCACAAGTGACTTCATGAAAAGAACTGTCCTCTTCAGAGGAGCTGCGAGCTGGAACTCACTCTCTACTAATATGAGATCAATGAAAAGGAGACGCTCTTTCAAAAGGAAACTTAAATATAAAGAATCAATAATATGAACGATCAATGCCTTTCATAATCATTGTTTTTTTAAACCACTGTCTCTATTATTGTACAGGTCAATGGGCATCATGGCAATGTGACTTGAGTTTTCAATGTATTTTAAATTGCATTTTTTATTTATTTTTTTGTGGACCCCAGGAAGATTAGCAACCACATGATGGAAGCTAATGGGGATCCAAATAAAGAATAAAGAATTAGTCCTGGTTCAGTTTACAGCATACAGTTAAAGTGGGACAATATTTAATTGATTGATTGTATTTAGTGTTGTATTTAAGGTAAGGTTTATTTCTATGGCGCTTTACACAGACACATGTCCCCAAAGCGCTTTACACAGCATTTTACAGAGCATTCTTCATTCACTCCAGACCCGGTGGTGGTGCTACTGTTATAGCCACAGTTGCCCTGGGGCAGACTGACGGAGGCGCGGCTGCCAACCTAAGCGGTGCCAACGGTCCCTCCGACCAACACCAACACTCACACAACTTTCACACCTACAGCGCATGTTTTGAGTTGATGGTGATTGATATTTAGCATCATATTTTATTTACACCTTTTATAAACAGAGTTTACAAGACAATAAATGCAACAAGAAACGGATTCAAGGCAGTTTGCATGTGAAGAACTATCATCATCATCATGAGGTGTCTTGTCTGGAACAGGCATTGACGGCCATGGCTCCATCTGTCTCTTTCATTCGAGGCATTATTCATGAATTGGTTGTTGCTTAGTGCCTTTGCTGTTGCCCAGTTGCCTGTCTGCACAGGTTTCTCGCTGTCGACCTCTACTTCTTCTCCCTCGATCTTTCCTGTCATGCTGAGATGTTCCAATCCACCTTTTCTGTAGACACGGCCCATGAATTTCATCTGTCTTTTTCTTATCGTTTTAATTAAAGATTTTTCTTTCTTTGCCATTTCCAGCACCTCTTGATTAGATTTCTTTTCTGTCCACGGTATCTTTAATAATCTCCTTAAAAACCACATTTCGGTTGCCTCCAGTTTCTTCCTTAACTTGTTGGTGATTGTATAGGATTCACAGCCATATAAATTGATTGTTGTATTTAGTGTTGTATTTACAACACTAAATACAACAATCAATTAAATACAACACTAAATGCTGGGGTTGGTGGGGTTGTCAGGTGTTTGTTTGTGAGGTGGGGCTCACAAACAAACACCTGGGGCTGCTTTAGTCCTGGTTTAGACCTGCTTTAGTCCTGGTTCAGTCCTGCTTTAGTCCTGGTTTAGTCCTGCTTTAGTCCTGGTTTAGACCTGCTTTAGTCCTGGTTCAGTCCTGCTTTAGTCCTGGTTTAGACCTGCTTTAGTCCTGGTTTAGACCTGCTTTAGTCCTGGTTTAGTCCTGCTTTAGTCCTGGTTTAGACCTGCTTTAGTCCTGGTTTAGACCTGCTTTAGTCCTGGTTTAGACCTGCTTTAGTCCTGGTTTAGACCTGCTTTAGTCCTGGTTTAGACCTGCTTTAGTCCTGGTTTAGACCTGCTTTAGTCCTGGTTTAGACCTGCTTTAGTCCTGGTTTAGACCTGCTTTAGTCCTGGTTTAGACCTGCTTTAGTCCTGCTTTAGTCCTGGTTTAGTCCTGGTTTAGACCTGCTTTAGTCCTGGTTCAGTCCTGCTTTAGTCCTGGTTTAGACCTGCTTTAGTCCTGGTTTAGACCTGCTTTAGTCCTGGTTTAGACCTGCTTTAGTCCTGGTTTAGACCTGCTTTAGTCCTGGTTTAGTCCTGCTTTAGTCCTGGTTTAGTCCTGCTTTAGTCCTGGTTTAGACCTGCTTTAGTCCTGGTTTAGTCCTGCTTTAGTCCTGGTTTAGACCTGCTTTAGTCCTGGTTTAGACCTGCTTTAGTCCTGGTTTAGTCCTGCTTTAGTCCTGGTTTAGTCCTGCTTTAGTCCTGGTTTAGACCTGCTTTAGTCCTGGTTCAGTCCTGCTTTAGTCCTGGTTTAGACCTGCTTTAGTCCTGGTTTAGACCTGCTTTAGTCCTGGTTTAGACCTGCTTTAGTCCTGGTTTAGTCCTGCTTTAGTCCTGGTTTAGACCTGCTTTAGTCCTGGTTTAGACCTGCTTTAGTCCTGGTTTAGTCCTGCTTTAGTCCTGGTTTAGTCCTGCTTTAGTCCTGGTTTAGACCTGCTTTAGTCCTGGTTTAGACCTGCTTTAGTCCTGGTTTAGACCTGCTTTAGTCCTGGTTTAGACCTGCTTTAGTCCTGGTTTAGACCTGCTTTAGTCCTGGTTCAGTCCTGCTTTAGTCCTGGTTTAGACCTGCTTTAGTCCTGGTTTAGACCTGCTTTAGTCCTGGTTTAGACCTGCTTTAGTCCTGGTTTAGACCTGCTTTAGTCCTGGTTTAGACCTGCTTTAGTCCTGGTTTAGACCTGCTTTAGTCCTGGTTTAGACCTGCTTTAGTCCTGGTTTAGACCTGCTTTAGTCCTGGTTTAGACCTGCTTTAGTCCTGGTTTAGACCTGCTTTAGTCCTGGTTTAGACCTGCTTTAGTCCTGGTTTAGACCTGCTTTAGTCCTGGTTTAGACCTGCTTTAGTCCTGGTTTAGACCTGCTTTAGTCCTGGTTTAGACCTGCTTTAGTCCTGGTTTAGTCCTGCTTTAGTCCTGGTTTAGACCTGCTTTAGTCCTGGTTTAGACCTGCTTTAGTCCTGGTTTAGTCCTGCTTTAGTCCTGGTTTAGTCCTGCTTTAGTCCTGGTTTAGTCCTGCTTTAGTCCTGGTTTAGACCTGCTTTAGTCCTGGTTTAGACCTGCTTTAGTCCTGGTTTAGTCCTGCTTTAGTCCTGGTTTAGTCCTGCTTTAGTCCTGGTTTAGACCTGCTTTAGTCCTGGTTTAGACCTGCTTTAGTCCTGGTTTAGACCTGCTTTAGTCCTGGTTTAGTCCTGCTTTAGTCCTGGTTTAGTCCTGCTTTAGTCCTGGTTTAGACCTGCTTTAGTCCTGGTTTAGTCCTGCTTTAGTCCTGGTTTAGTCCTGCTTTAGTCCTGGTTTAGACCTGCTTTAGTCCTGGTTTAGACCTGCTTTAGTCCTGGTTTAGACCTGCTTTAGTCCTGGTTTAGTCCTGCTTTAGTCCTGGTTTAGACCTGCTTTAGTCCTGGTTTAGACCTGCTTTAGTCCTGGTTTAGTCCTGCTTTAGTCCTGGTTTAGTCCTGCTTTAGTCCTGGTTTAGACCTGCTTTAGTCCTGGTTTAGTCCTGCTTTAGTCCTGGTTTAGACCTGCTTTAGTCCTGGTTTAGACCTGCTTTAGTCCTGGTTTAGACCTGCTTTAGTCCTGGTTCAGTCCTGCTTTAGTCCTGGTTTAGACCTGCTTTAGTCCTGGTTTAGACCTGCTTTAGTCCTGGTTTAGACCTGCTTTAGTCCTGGTTTAGACCTGCTTTAGTCCTGGTTTAGACCTGCTTTAGTCCTGGTTTAGACCTGCTTTAGTCCTGGTTTAGTCCTGCTTTAGTCCTGGTTTAGACCTGCTTTAGTCCTGGTTTAGACCTGCTTTAGTCCTGGTTTAGACCTGCTTTAGTCCTGGTTTAGTCCTGCTTTAGTCCTGGTTTAGACCTGCTTTAGTCCTGGTTTAGACCTGCTTTAGTCCTGGTTTAGACCTGCTTTAGTCCTGGTTTAGTCCTGCTTTAGTCCTGGTTTAGACCTGCTTTAGTCCTGGTTTAGACCTGCTTTAGTCCTGGTTTAGTCCTGCTTTAGTCCTGGTTTAGACCTGCTTTAGTCCTGGTTTAGACCTGCTTTAGTCCTGGTTTAGACCTGCTTTAGTCCTGGTTTAGACCTGCTTTAGTCCTGGTTTAGACCTGCTTTAGTCCTGGTTTAGACCTGCTTTAGTCCTGGTTTAGACCTGCTTTAGTCCTGGTTTAGACCTGCTTTAGTCCTGGTTTAGACCTGCTTTAGTCCTGGTTTAGACCTGCTTTAGTCCTGGTTTAGACCTGCTTTAGTCCTGGTTTAGACCTGCTTTAGTCCTGGTTTAGACCTGCTTTAGTCCTGGTTTAGACCTGCTTTAGTCCTGGTTTAGACCTGCTTTAGTCCTGGTTTAGACCTGCTTTAGTCCTGGTTTAGACCTGCTTTAGTCCTGGTTTAGTCCTGCTTTAGTCCTGGTTTAGACCTGCTTTAGTCCTGGTTTAGACCTGCTTTAGTCCTGGTTTAGTCCTGCTTTAGTCCTGGTTTAGACCTGCTTTAGTCCTGGTTTAGACCTGCTTTAGTCCTGGTTTAGTCCTGCTTTAGTCCTGGTTTAGACCTGCTTTAGTCCTGGTTTAGACCTGCTTTAGTCCTGGTTTAGACCTGCTTTAGTCCTGGTTCAGTCCTGCTTTAGTCCTGGTTTAGACCTGCTTTAGTCCTGGTTTAGACCTGCTTTAGTCCTGGTTTAGACCTGCTTTAGTCCTGGTTTAGTCCTGCTTTAGTCCTGGTTTAGTCCTGCTTTAGTCCTGGTTTAGACCTGCTTTAGTCCTGGTTTAGACCTGCTTTAGTCCTGGTTTAGACCTGCTTTAGTCCTGGTTTAGACCTGCTTTAGTCCTGGTTCAGTCCTGCTTTAGTCCTGGTTTAGACCTGCTTTAGTCCTGGTTTAGACCTGCTTTAGTCCTGGTTTAACTCTGGTTTATTCCTGGTTTAGACCTGCTTTAGTCCTGGTTTAGACCTGCTTTAGTCCTGGTTTAGACCTGCTTTAGTCCTGGTTTAGACCTGCTTTAGTCCTGGTTTAGACCTGCTTTAGTCCTGGTTTAGACCTGCTTTAGTCCTGGTTTAGACCTGCTTTAGTCCTGCTTTAGTCCTGGTTTAGTCCTGGTTTAGACCTGCTTTAGTCCTGGTTCAGTCCTGCTTTAGTCCTGGTTTAGACCTGCTTTAGTCCTGGTTTAGACCTGCTTTAGTCCTGGTTTAGACCTGCTTTAGTCCTGGATTAGACCTGCTTTAGTCCTGGTTTAGACCTGCTTTAGTCCTGGTTTAGACCTGCTTTAGTCCTGGTTTAGACCTGCTTTAGTCCTGGTTTAGACCTGCTTTAGTCCTGCTTTAGTCCTGGTTTAGACCTGCTTTAGTCCTGGTTCAGTCCTGCTTTAGTCCTGGTTTAGACCTGCTTTAGTCCTGGTTTAGACCTGCTTTAGTCCTGGTTTAGACCTGCTTTAGTCCTGGATTAGACCTGCTTTAGTCCTGGTTTAGACCTGCTTTAGTCCTGGTTTAGTCCTGCTTTAGTCCTGGTTTAGTCCTGCTTTAGTCCTGGTTTAGACCTGCTTTAGTCCTGGTTTAGACCTGCTTTAGTCCTGGTTTAGTCCTGCTTTAGTCCTGGTTTAGACCTGCTTTAGTCCTGGTTTAGACCTGCTTTAGTCCTGGTTTAGTCCTGCTTTAGTCCTGGTTTAGACCTGCTTTAGTCCTGGTTTAGACCTGCTTTAGTCCTGGATTAGACCTGCTTTAGTCCTGGTTTAGACCTGCTTTAGTCCTGGTTTAGTCCTGCTTTAGTCCTGGTTTAGTCCTGCTTTAGTCCTGGTTTAGACCTGCTTTAGTCCTGGTTTAGACCTGCTTTAGTCCTGGTTTAGTCCTGCTTTAGTCCTGGTTTAGACCTGCTTTAGTCCTGGTTTAGACCTGCTTTAGTCCTGGTTTAGTCCTGCTTTAGTCCTGGTTTAGTCCTGCTTTAGTCCTGGTTTAGACCTGCTTTAGTCCTGGTTCAGTCCTGCTTTAGTCCTGGTTTAGACCTGCTTTAGTCCTGGTTTAGACCTGCTTTAGTCCTGGTTTAGACCTGCTTTAGTCCTGGTTTAGACCTGCTTTAGTCCTGCTTTAGTCCTGGTTTAGTCCTGGTTTGGACCTGCTTTAGTCCTGGTTCAGTCCTGCTTTAGTCCTGGTTTAGACCTGCTTTAGTCCTGGTTTAGACCTGCTTTAGTCCTGGTTTAGACCTGCTTTAGTCCTGGATTAGACCTGCTTTAGTCCTGGTTTAGACCTGCTTTAGTCCTGGTTTAGACCTGCTTTAGTCCTGGTTTAGACCTGCTTTAGTCCTGGTTTAGACCTGCTTTAGTCCTGCTTTAGTCCTGGTAAACTAAAGCAGGTACGAAACCAGGACTAAAGCAGGTCTAAACCAGGACTAAACCAGGTCTAAACCAGGTCTAAACCAGGACTAAACCAGGGCTAAACCAGGTCTAAACCAGGACTAAACCAGGACTAAACCAGGACTAAACCAGGTCTAAACCAGGTCTAAACCAGGACTAAACCAGGGCTAAACCAGGTCTAAACCAGGACTAAACCAGGGCTAAACCAGGACTAAACCAGGTCTAAACCAGGTCTAAACCAGGACTAAACCAGGACTAAACCAGGACTAAACCAGGTCTAAACCAGGTCTAAACCAGGACTAAACCAGGACTAAACCAGGACTAAACCAGGTCTAAACCCGGACTAAACCAGGACTAAACCAGGACTAAACCAGGACTAAACCAGGTCTAAACCAGGACTAAACCAGGACTAAACCAGGACTAACGCAGGACTGAACCTGGACTAAAACAGGACTGAACCATGACTAAAACAGGACTAAACCAGGACTAAACCAGGTCTAAACCAGGGCTAAACCAGGTCTAAACCAGGACTAAACCAGGACTAAACCAGGTCTAAACCAGGACTAAAACAGGACTGAACCATGACTAAAACAGGACTAAACCAGGTTTAAACCAGGGCTAAACCAGGTCTAAACCAGGACTAAACCAGGACTAAACCAGGACTAAACCAGGACTAAACCAAGACTAAACCAGGACTAAACCAGGTCTAAACCAGGACTAAACCAGGGCTAAACCAGGTCTAAACCAGGACTAAACCAGGTCTAAACCACATCTAAACCAGGTCTAAACCAGGTCTCAACCAGGACTAAACCAGGTCTAAACCAGGTCTAAACCAGGACTAAACCAGATCTAAACCAGGACTAAACCAGGACTAAACCAGGTCTAAACCAGGTCTAAACCAGGTCTAAACCACATCTAAACCAGGACTAAACCAGGTCTAAACCAGGTCTAAACCACATCTAAACCAGGACTAAACCAGGTCTAAACCAGGTCTAAACCAGGTCTAAACCAGGACTAAACCAGGACTAAACCAGGTCTAAACCAGGACTAAACCAGGTCTAAACCACATCTAAACCAGGACTAAACCAGGTCTAAACCAGGTCTAAACCACATCTAAACCAGGACTAAACCAGGTCTAAACCAGGTCTAAACTAGGACTAAACCAGGTCTAAACCAGGTCTAAACCAGGTCTAAACCAGGTCTAAACCAGGACTAAACCAGGTCTAAACCAGGTCTAAACCAGGACTAAACCAGGTCTAAACCACATCTAAACCAGGTCTAAACCAGGTCTAAACCAGGACTAAACCAGGTTTAAACCAGGTCTAAACCAGGTCTAAACCAGGACTAAACCAGGTCTAAACCATGACTAAACCAGGTCTAATCCAGGTCTAAACCAGGACTAAACCAGGTCTAAACCAGGTCTAAACCAGGTCTAAACCAGGACTAAACCAGGTCTAAACCAGGACTAAACCAGGACTAAACCAGGTCTAAACCACATCTAAACCAGGTCTAAACCAGGTCTAAACCAGGACTAAACCAGGTCTAAACCACATCTAAACCAGGTCTAAACCAGGTCTAAACCAGGACTAAACCAGGTCTAAACCAGGTCTAAACCAGGACTAAACCAGATCTAAACCAGGACTAAACCAGGTCTAAACCAGGTCTAAACCAGGTCTAAACCACATCTAAACCAGGACTAAACCAGGTCTAAACCAGGTCTAAACCAGGACTAAACCAGGTCTAAACCAGGTCTAAACCAGGTCTAAACCACATCTAAACCAGGTCTAAACCAGGACTAAACCAGGTCTAAACCAGGTCTAAACCAGGTCTAAACCACATCTAAACCAGGACTAAACCAGGACTAAACCAGGTCTAAACCAGGTCTAAACCAGGTCTAAACCACATCTAAACCAGGACTAAACCAGGACTAAACCAGGTCTAAACCAGGTCTAAACCAGGTCTAAACCACATCTAAACCAGGTCTAAACCAGGTCTAAACCAGGTCTAAACCACATCTAAACCAGGACTAAACCAGGTCTAAACCAGGACTAAACCAGGACTAAACCAGGTCTAAACCAGGTCTAAACCAGGTCTAAACCACATCTAAACCAGGACTAAACCAGGTCTAAACCAGGTCTAAACCAGGACTAAACCAGGACTAAACCAGGTCTAAACCACATCTAAACCAGGACTAAACCAGGTCTAAACCAGGTCTAAACCAGGTCTAAACCAGGTCTAAACCACATCTAAACCAGGTCTAAACCAGGACTAAACCAGGTCTAAACCACATCTAAACCAGGACTAAACCAGGTCTAAACCAGGACTAAACCAGGTCTAAACCAGGACTAAACCAGGACTAAACCAGGTCTAAACCACATCTAAACCAGGTCTAAACCAGGTCTAAACCAGGACTAAACCAGGTCTAAACCAGGACTAAACCAGGACTAAACCAGGTCTAAACCACATCTAAACCAGGTCTAAACCAGGTCTAAACCAGGACTAAACCAGGTCTAAACCAGGTCTAAACCACATCTAAACCACATCTAAACCAGGTCTAAACCAGGACTAAACCAGATCTAAACCAGGACTAAACCAGGTCTAAACCAGGTCTAAACCACATCTAAACCAGGTCTAAACCAGGTCTAAACCAGGTCTAAACCACATCTAAACCAGGACTAAACCAGGTCTAAACCAGGACTAAACCAGGACTAAACCAGGTCTAAACCAGGTCTAAACCAGGACTAAACCAGGTCTAAACCACATCTAAACCAGGTCTAAACCAGGTCTAAACCAGGTCTAAACCACATCTAAACCAGGTCTAAACCAGGTCTAAACCAGGTCTAAACCACATCTAAACCAGGACTAAACCAGGTCTAAACCAGGACTAAACCAGGTCTAAACCAGGACTAAACCAGGACTAAACCAGGTCTAAACCACATCTAAACCAGGTCTAAACCAGGTCTAAACCAGGACTAAACCAGGTCTAAACCAGGTCTAAACCAGGACTAAACCAGGTCTAAACCACATCTAAACCAGGTCTAAACCAGGTCTAAACCAGGACTAAACCAGGTCTAAACCAGGACTAAACCAGATCTAAACCAGGACTAAACCAGGACTAAACCAGGTCTAAACCAGGTCTAAACCAGGTCTAAACCACATCTAAACCAGGACTAAACCAGGTCTAAACCAGGTCTAAACCAGGTCTAAACCAGGTCTAAACCAGGTCTAAACCACATCTAAACCAGGACTAAACCAGGTCTAAACCAGGTCTAAACCAGGTCTAAACCAGGACTAAACCAGGACTAAACCAGGTCTAAACCAGGACTAAACCAGGTCTAAACCACATCTAAACCAGGTCTAAACCAGGACTAAACCAGGTCTAAACCAGGTCTAAACCAGGTCTAAACCACATCTAAACCAGGACTAAACCAGGACTAAACCAGGTCTAAACCAGGTCTAAACCACATCTAAACCAGGTCTAAACCAGGACTAAACCAGGTCTAAACCAGGTCTAAACCAGGTCTAAACCACATCTAAACCAGGACTAAACCAGGTCTAAACCAGGTCTAAACCAGGACTAAACCAGGTCTAAACCAGGTCTAAACCACATCTAAACCAGGTCTAAACCAGGTCTAAACCAGGTCTAAACCAGGACTAAACCAGGTCTAAACCAGGTCTAAACCAGGACTAAACCAGGTCTAAACCAGGTCTAAACCAGGACTAAACCAGGTCTAAACCAGGACTAAACCAGGACTAAACCAGGTCTAAACCACATCTAAACCAGGTCTAAACCAGGTCTAAACCAGGACTAAACCAGGTCTAAACCAGGTCTAAACCAGGTCTAAACCAGGTCTAAATTAGGTCTAAACCAGGACTAAACCAGGTCTAAACCAGGTCTAAACCAGGTCTAAACCACATCTAAACCAGGTCTAAACCAGGACTAAACCAGGTCTAAACCAGGTCTAAACCAGGTCTAAACCACATCTAAACCAGGACTAAACCAGGACTAAACCAGGTCTAAACCAGGTCTAAACCAGGTCTAAACCACATCTAAACCAGGACTAAACCAGGACTAAACCAGGTCTAAACCACATCTAAACCAGGTCTAAACCAGGTCTAAACCAGGTCTAAACCACATCTAAACCAGGACTAAACCAGGTCTAAACCAGGACTAAACCAGGACTAAACCAGGTCTAAACCACATCTAAACCAGGACTAAACCAGGTCTAAACCAGGTCTAAACCACATCTAAACCACATCTAAACCAGGTCTAAACCAGGTCTAAACCAGGTCTAAACCAGGTCTAAACCAGGTCTAAACCAGGTCTAAACCAGGTCTAAACCAGGTCTATTTATTTGTTTATTTTTGTTTATTTCTCTGGAGCCCATTAGCTGAAAGCTGCATTCTGCTCGTCTTCCTGGGTCCATTAAAATCAAAAATCACATCTCACACAAAACAGTTGATTTCCATTTCATTTACAGCATAAACATTGTTTTAAAATGTCCATCCAAACACACCCATATCACATTACATTCTGTTTAACACATGGCTCTTCAGTTTATTTTTGAAGAATAGTTTGTTTTTGAGCTCACAAATTTTCTGAGGAATAATGTTCCATGTAGAAGTCGCTCTGTACAGAACGGTTTTCGTCATGAAATTCGATTCAGGAAATGGACTTTTTCTATGTCCACTTGTTGCTCTTCTAGTGCTGTGGTCGTGCACTGAGTCACAGTCAACAATTTGAGTAGAAATGAAAACAGCATTTTAAGGTCCAGTACATTATTTCTCATTGTGCCCAGTGTAACTTGTGTTCTTTGATTTAAATTGAGCCACGTCAAAGGGGAAAACATTTGATTTCTACTGGTTCTAACTGAACTGAAGTCCTGCTGCTTTGTTTTGGGCCACTTGTAGTTGAGCTAAATCTGTTTGTGATGCAGAAGACCACACTTCAGAACAATACGGCAAAGAGCATAAGGTTAAAGACTTGGTAATTGTTTCTAAAGTGTCACATTTAACATATTGACAACATTTGTTTGTAATAGCGATATGTTCTGTCCAGCACAGGCTACTGTCAATGACCAGACCCAACAGTTTAGCTTTGATACTTGTTGTATGTTTTCCCCATCAGTGCTTAAATTTAAATCTGATTCACGTGCTAACTTTTGTTTTGCCCCTGTTATCATACCTTTTGTTTTATTAATGTTAAGAACAAGCTTGTTTCCTCGTACCCACTCATACAACAGAGCCAGATCTCTAGATAAAACAGAATTAATCTTATCACATGAATCTGCAGCACAGTAAACTGTCGAGTCATCGGCATAAATTGTCATTGAGGCCTCTTTTACACTTAAAGGTAAATCGTTAATAAATACAGAAAACGGAGGCGTCGCGTGGGGCAGCCGAGAGGAATGGACATTAGACATTAGACGCACATTAGACGAGCTCCTGAAACCCGTCCTTAATATCAGAACTTTGTAGCCATACACTTCAAATAAACCCGGTAATTTTGTCGTTTTCGAGTCGAAACTACATTTGACGGGAAGGAGGCGGAAAGATTTTTGTTACATTCAACTTAATGCCTGCGGGAGGAAAGAAGTGTCTGCATCTGTGAACACTGTAAGGTTGGTTATGATGGGTTAAAAGGGGCTCTTACATGGAGAGGGGCCGTCACTCATCTAGAGCCAGTCTCACGGGCCGAGTAAACTAAGGGAACCTGAACCAAAGTTCAGGGTGGTTCGGGCCGCGGAGGATACGGCCGTTTGGGGGAGTTTTGTTTGTTCGGCGTGGTTAAGCCGGGAAGTGTTAGTTTTGTTTAATTTTGAGTTGTTGTTCAGACAGCAGTGGTATATGGGCCGAGGTATTGTCTTGTATATTGTCATTCTCACATTGCCTATACATTTCTATTTACATTAGTCTTAACTTAATGTAATGTCAGGGTTTATTAAAATAACATCATGGAGCATAAAGGGCTGTGGAGATCAGTTAAGAGGAGGAAGGTCCTGTCATATTTAAAAACAAAGAACACGGATATAGAGTTCATACAGGACTCTCATGTGGCCGGGGATGAAGGAGCACAGACATTTAACAGAGACTGGGCAGGGACAGGGCTGCAGAGCTCTTATTCAAGTAAGAGAAATGGTGTAATGATCCTCATAAATAAAAGCTGAGCTTTGTTTTATTGAAGGAATACAATGATGGGGAAGGCCGTATTATCTGTGTAGAAGCCTTTATTAATGGAATTAGAATTGTACTGTGTAATATATATGCTCCTAATAGAGAGGACCCAGATTTGTTTCATTTAATTAATAGTATAATCGGAAATAAGGAGGGTCAAGTGATTTTGGCAGGAGATTTCAATCAGGTGATGGACAGAATAATTGATAAGAGCAAGTCAAGTGGGAGGTCTTCACCAGGGACAGAGGCTGTACATATGCTTCATATACTTGCAGAGGACATGGGGATGGTGGATATATGGAGACTAGTTCATCTTTGTGAGAGAGAGTTTACTTTTTATTCTCACTGTCACAAAACATTCAAGGATAGATCTTTTTTTGACACCTAGAACCTTAGTAGATTCTGTAATAGGTTGTGAAATTGGGACAATATTGATCAGTGACCACACTTCAGTGGAGCTGCAGGTGAATCTGAATGTGCAGAAATCAAAGAGGTCATTGGAGGTTTAACACTGTTACTGCAAAACAAAGCATTTAGTGAGGGGATCTCAGAAGATCTCAAAATATTTTTTCACATTAATATGGACTCAACTGATAAAGTTGCTTCGGTGTGGGAAGCATCCAAAGCATATTTAAGGGGCAAGATAACTGCACAGGCCACAAAGATTAAAAGGGAAAACTTGGACAAAGAAAAGAAGTTGGAGAAAGAAATACGTAAATTGGAGAAAGACTTGGCAAAGCAATTTTCAAATGATAAATATCAGATGATCTGTAAAATGAAATGTCAACTTCATGATATTTATAACAGGAGAGCTGAATATGCCTTATTTCAATTAAGGACAAAATTTTATGAAGGAGGGGAAAAAAGCGGGAAATTATTGGCAAGACAATTAAAAGAGCAGGACTAAAAAAGGATGACCAAGTAATAACATCATCTAAAGGAATAAATGAGGTTTTCAAATCGTTTTATCAGGATTTATATACATCATCGGGCATTATTAATGAAACTGACATTGACAAGTTTTTCTCAGGCCTAGACTTGCCAACACTTACTACAGATCAAAAAGAGAGGGTTGGATGCACCTATAACAGAAGAAGAAATGAGGGCAGCAATATCATCTATGAAAAATGCAAAGTCACCAGGCATGGATGGCTTTCCGATTGAATATTATAAAAAGTAGGGGTGTGTTCAAAAAATCGATACGGGGATACATCGTCGTGGGCCTCTTGGCGATACACGTATCGATACGGAGGCGTCAGTATCGATATTTGACATGCAACAAACATTATTTATCAAGCTTCAGCAAACTGCGTCTGATAAGTGATCCTTGCACTGCACATGTGGTATAGTCAGAGGCAGCATTCCTCCTGCACTACAGCCTTGTTAAGGCCATATCTGAAGTTTACTTTCATCAGAGGAGCTGCATGTCGGCACACAGCCTTGTTAAGCCATGTTTACATTAACACCACTTAACACCCGCCCGCCGGCGGCCATTACACAACATTAAAAAGTCAAGCCAGATATTCACCGTACTTATTTTTCCACTATTGACCTGCTGTACATCGTTTGAAAGCTTAATTCCTCAGTAAAACCACCATATCATTCATTTTATGCCACACAGCCCAAAGAGCCAGAACTTATAATTCCCGAAAATATTCATTGCATTTCTTACCTTTGAGCCGGTTCTGTCGGTCCGAAACGGGTCCAGTCCAGGAATAGCTGTGCTCAATTAGTCCGTAACAGTCCACAGAAAAAGAATATCCAGTTGTTTTTTTCATAAAATAATTCCATGTGGAGAAATAATCCAGAAAGTCCGAGTTTGTCTGAATGGATGAGCGACGCATCTCTCTACTACTCTCGCTCTTGGTCCTTAGCATAGCTAAACGCTTAGCTCCTGTTAGCGGTGTGGGGTATGTTTGTTTTCTCCACACTCTTAGCTACAAAACAAGCGTATCCAGGCTTCGGTCCGGCTACGGGGCGCCGCGCTACAGCTTGGGGAACAAAACGAGTGCGTCCAGTTAGCGGCGTATTAGCATGACCGAGGACAGTTCCACGGCAAAACCTCTTCAGTCATTGGTTCTTTCAGGAAATGATTGACAGATCTGAGTAGCCTATGAAAAGAGGATTTCAGCGGTGGGCCCCATGTGGGGCAGAGGTGCTGTAGTGATAGGCTCCATGCGCTCTGTGTATGGAGACTCTCTCTCTCCTCCTTTTACGCACACTCACTGGTGGAGGCACACGAGACATATGGAGGGAAATGTTTTGGCTTGTTTTAGTTATTTATCTTAAGAAAACCTGCCTAAATTTCAGAAGATGGTTTATTTATTATACATGACATCTTATTACAGTTTGAACATCTGGTACATATTTGAACCCTTGTGCCGAGTGCGGCTGTTAACAGGTGAATCAAGGGCAGTTTCTGCCTTACAGCTTCTTCTGTTACACTGGAACTGATGCACCAAAATAAAAATAACATTTGAGGAAACATCTGTCTTTTTTTTTTAAATTATAGGTTACGTAATGTAAAATATCGGGATACGTATCGCCTTGAAGACCATGTATCGGGATACCCCTGTATCGCGAATCGTATCGTATCGAGACCCCTGTATCGCGAATCGTATCGTATCACAAGGTTGTTGGCAATACCCACCCCTAATAAAAAGTATGTTGATATTTAGAGTTGATATTTTACACAAGGTTTATTTGGAGGCCTATGATACAGGGTCCTTACAGAGTTAAGATAAGATATCCTTTATTTGTCCCACAATGGGGAAATTTCAGACAATTCCCTAAATCCCAGTTCCCTAAATTCCCTAAATCCCAGTTCCCTAAATCCCTAAAAAGGAGAGAGACACCTCCGACCCAGCAAATTATCCACCCGTCAGTCTTTTGGGAGTAGATTGCAAAATTTTGACTAAAATACAAGCTTCAAGGCTAGAAAAAATACTGCCTTCGATTATTCATGGAGACCAGGTCGGCTTCATTAAGAACAGATGTTCTGGAGACAACATGAGACGCCTTCTCCATATTATGCACAAAAGTAAAACTAGTCATGATTCAGTTGCTGCCTTCTCCTGGATGCGGAGAAGGCATTCGACAGGAGTAGAATGGGGTTTTCTTATGATAGTCCTCAATAAATTTGGTGTTGGGCCAACATTTTGTAACTGGGTGAAGACCATATATTCCTGTCCAAAGGCCACAGTCCTGACTAATGGGCTGGTATCAGATTTTGTTCCTCTATCCAGAGGAATGAGGCAGGGATGTAGCTTATCCCCGTTGCTTTTCACTATATTCCTGGAGCCATTGGCTCTAAAAATTCGTGCAGATTCAAGAATTAGAGGGGTAAAAATGGGTGGCAGAGAACATAAGTTGTTTCTCTATGCAGATGACATTTTGGCTGTATTAACTGATCCAGTGCATTCATTACCAGCTCTGCTTAGATGTGTTGACTCGTATTCCAATATGTCGGGCTACAAGATAAATTGGAATAAGTCTGAGGCCATTGCCACTTTCTTCATCGTGTTACTCTAGACATGTCACTGCATTTAACTTTAGATGGTTGCCATCAGGCATGAAATCCTTAGGTATACTTTTGAACCCTAACCTAGAGGAAATAATGCAACTGAATATGGAACCTCTCCTCCTAAAAATAAGAAATAATTTAGAGAAGTGGGGGAAATTGAAACTTACGCTATGGGGGAAAATGAATGTGATTAAAATGGTAATTGCTCCACAGTTCAATTATGTTTCCATGATGTTACCTGTGAAAATACCAGTTCATATATTTGTTCAATTTGAGAAGGTGATAAAAGATTTTTATGGGACAAAAAGACCAAGAATCAACATAAAGAAAATGTGGGCTTCAAGAGAAAGTGGGGGGTTGGCTCTTCCAAATATGAGACTTTATAAGTTGGCGTTTGAAATGTCGAGGTTGGTGAAACACTGGGGAAAGGAGGATACGGATCTGGACTGGATCAAGATTGAGCGGGAGTTAGTGAATCCTTTCACACTGATTGATGTTTTATCCCAAGGAACCAATACTAAGGGTTTGGATCTGTATGACAACCCGGTACTCACTTACTCAAAGCATGTTTGGAGTGAGGTGCACAAATGGTGTGGGGGGTCTCACTTGAGACAATCTTATGCCTCCTTGTGGCACAATTCACTAATACGGATAGGTAAAAGAACAGTTCATTGGAGGGAATGGATTGAGAAAGGAATTCATACAATTTGTGATATTTTTGAAGACCAGAAAATTATGTCCTTTGAAGGAATCATTCAAAAATATGGTTTGGAAAGGAGAGGGAACTTTTGGAAATATTTGCAATTAAGAGACTGCATTAACAAAGGAAAATGTATTCAGGAAAAAACCCAGTGGTGGACTTTTGTGAAGTACTGTGTGGAACACATAGAGCATCTTTGTTTTGTAAAATGTTTAATAATTTAAAGAAGGACATGTGTGACAATTTAAGAGTTATTTGGCAAAGGGACCTGGGTTGTGAAATAGATAAGGAAATATGGGAAATACTTTCACATTCTGGCAAAGGTATAAGGGAAGCTAGAGGAAGTTTACACAGTATAAACTTATACATCGATGGTATTATACCCCCTCTAAACTCAAAAGAATGGGGCTCATGAGGAATGATAATAGCTGGAAATGTCACTTTGCTCCGGGAACTTTTATGCACACTCTTTGGGAATGTGGGGAAACTATCCCTTTTGGGAGAGAGTACTAAAATATACAGAAAGGTGGATTGGCAGGACGATACCCAGGTCGCCAAGATTATGTTTACTTGGGGAAAAATCAGTGATGCCGGGGGTATCAAAATGGGAGTATGTGATTTTAAAGGTGGGGGTAATAACTGCAGCGCGGGTGATTCTTAGTGTATGGAAGGATCCTGCTCCTCCAGACTTTCACAGATGGATAGTTTGATGAAAGTGCTTTCATATGAGAAATGATTGGCTCGGTTGAATGAGAGCATGGACATTTGGGTGAAATCTCGGGCACCTGTTTTTGATTGAAATACATGTGAAATACATGTCAGACGGTTTAGGCCCAGAGTAATGTGCTGCTGTCTGTTATATGTTAAAAAATGTAAAAATAAAATAAAAACTTGAATTACAAAAAAATAAATAAATACAGAAAACAAGAGAGGTGCTAAACAGCTTCCTTGCTGCAAATATTTAGATGTGCCAAAACCAGGTCTTTTTTGGTTTTGGTTTGAAACATTATGTTCTAAAATCAACAATATCTCCAAAAAAAAAAAAAAAAATACACAGAACTTTGAATATGTGAATTAAGTGTCATTTGATTGCTGCACTCTAGGCAAAATAATCAGCTTATCATACCTTAGCATTGCCTTTTCTCCCCTTTCTCTGGCAGCTTTACGTTTGGGCAACAGTTCTTTTCTTTTCTGAAGCACAGATCCAGGGAAATCCTCATTTATATAGATATTGGTTCCTTTCAGCTTTTTAGCTGAAGTGACTATACCCTGTTTGTCCTTAAGGCGCAGCAGATTCACCATTATTTTCCTGGATCTATCTCCCTCCTGGTGCTGACCCAGGTCAGGCCAGGACTAAACCAGGACTAAACCAGGACTAAAACAGGACTAAACCAGGTCTAATCCAGGTCTAAACCAGGTCTAAAACAGGACAGAAACAGGACTAAACCAGGTCTAAACCAGGACTAAACCAAGACTAAACCAAGACTAAACCAGGTCTAAACCAGGTCTAAACCAGGTGTAACTCTAACTCATTAACTATGGTCACAGGTTTGATTCTCAAGTAACCACGACTTTAACCTGTTCTTAAAGGTGATCTCTGATCTGGCCAAGATTTTAAAAAGCACTTCAGGTTCTTCATCTTGTTTTCAGATTTATTTTTCAGACTTGCTTCATTCTCGTCTAGAGTCGTTTATTTTAAGGGAATAAAAGCGATCTTGCTGCATGGACAGATCATTTCACTGCTTTTAAGTTGTTTTCTGATAGATGAAGTTGAGGTTCAGTTCAGTCCTGGTTTAGTCCTGATTTAGATCTGGTTTAGACCTGGTTTAGTCCTGGTTCAGTCCTGGTTTTAGTCCTGGTTCAGTTCTGTTTTAGTCCTGTTTTAGGTCTGGTTGAGTCATTCTTCACTGTTCCTATCGCACTAATGTTCATGAGATGCATAAGAGACTGTCTTGGTTGATGGTGGAAGAAAAACTGCAAATAAGTTTGGTGATGTTCATGCATCAAGTAGTGAGTGAAAAAGAAGCAGCTTTTTTAACAATAGACTTTTATACAGTGGGTTGTGCCACACACACGCGACTCGCCAAGTGACCTCATGTAAAGTAACTGGCCCCAAACCCACAAGTGACTTCATGAAAAGAACTGTCCTCTTCAGAGGAGCTGCGAGCTGGAACTCACTCTCTACTAATATGAGATCAATGAAAAGGAGACGCTCTTTCAAAAGGAAACTTAAATATAAAGAATCAATAATATGAACGATCAATGCCTTTCATAATCATTGTTTTTTTAAACCACTGTCTCTATTATTGTACAGGTCAATGGGCATCATGGCAATGTGACTTGAGTTTTCAATGTATTTTAAATTGCATTTTTTATTTATTTTTTTGTGGACCCCAGGAAGATTAGCAACCACATGATGGAAGCTAATGGGGATCCAAATAAAGAATAAAGAATTAGTCCTGGTTCAGTTTACAGCATACAGTTAAAGTGGGACAATATTTAATTGATTGATTGTATTTAGTGTTGTATTTAAGGTAAGGTTTATTTCTATCGCGCTTTACACAGACACATGTCCCCAAAGCGCTTTACACAGCATTTTACAGAGCATTCTTCATTCACTCCAGACCCGGTGGTGGTGCTACTGTTATAGCCACAGTTGCCCTGGGGCAGACTGACGGATATGCGGCTGCCAACCTAAGCGGTGCCAACGGTCCCTCCGACCAACACCAACACTCACACAACTTTCACACCTACAGCGCATGTTTTGAGTTGATGGTGATTGATATTTAGCATCATATTTTATTTACACCTTTTATAAACAGAGTTTACAAGACAATAAATGCAACAAGAAACGGATTCAAGGCAGTTTGCATGTGAAGAACTATCATCATCATCATGAGGTGTCTTGTCTGGAACAGGCATTGACGGCCATGGCTCCATCTGTCTCTTTCATTCGAGGCATTATTCATGAATTGGTTGTTGCTTAGTGCCTTTGCTGTTGCCCAGTTGCCTGTCTGCACAGGTTTCTCGCTGTCGACCTCTACTTCTTCTCCCCTCGATCTTTCCTGTCATGCTGAGATGTTCCAATCCACCTTTTCTGTAGACACGGCCCATGAATTTCATCTGTCTTTTTCTTATCGTTTTAATTAAAGATTTTTCTTTCTTTGCCATTTCCAGCACCTCTTGATTAGATTTCTTTTCTGTCCACGGTATCTTTAATAATCTCCTTAAAAACCACATTTCGGTTGCCTCCAGTTTCTTCCTTAACTTGTTGGTGATTGTATAGGATTCACAGCCATATAAATTGATTGTTGTATTTAGTGTTGTATTTACAACACTAAATACAACAATCAATTAAATACAACACTAAATGCTGGGGTTGGTGGGGTTGTCAGGTGTTTGTTTGTGAGGTGGGGCTCACAAACAAACACCTGGGGCTGCTTTAGTCCTGGTTTAGACCTGCTTTAGTCCTGGTTCAGTCCTGCTTTAGTCCTGGTTTAGACCTGCTTTAGTCCTGGTTTAGACCTGCTTTAGTCCTGGTTTAGACCTGCTTTAGTCCTGGTTTAGACCTGCTTTAGTCCTGGTTTAGACCTGCTTTAGTCCTGGTTTAGACCTGCTTTAGTCCTGGTTTAGACCTGCTTTAGTCCTGGTTTAGACCTGCTTTAGTCCTGGTTTAGACCTGCTTTAGTCCTGGTTTAGACCTGCTTTAGTCCTGGTTTAGACCTGCTTTAGTCCTGGTTCAGTCCTGCTTTAGTCCTGGTTTAGACCTGCTTTAGTCCTGGTTCAGTCCTGCTTTAGTCCTGGTTTAGACCTGCTTTAGTCCTGGTTTAGACCTGCTTTAGTCCTGGTTTAGACCTGCTTTAGTCCTGGTTTAGACCTGCTTTAGTCCTGGTTTAGACCTGCTTTAGTCCTGGTTTAGACCTGCTTTAGTCCTGGTTTAGACCTGCTTTAGTCCTGGTTTAGTCCTGCTTTAGTCCTGGTTTAGACCTGCTTTAGTCCTGGTTTAGACCTGCTTTAGTCCTGGTTTAGACCTGTGTAACATATGTGTTATTGAATTACAATACAATGGCTGGTAGTGATATTGGAATGTAATAGGCTAGTGATCAGAAGTCTAGGGGTCGGCTACGGAGAGAGTGATAGAGACTGAAGTTTGCAATTGGGGTGACACCATGTATTGACAAAA
The DNA here is from genome assembly GCA_034769755.1 of Odontamblyopus lacepedii. Lineage (NCBI taxonomy): Eukaryota > Metazoa > Chordata > Actinopteri > Gobiiformes > Gobiidae > Odontamblyopus > Odontamblyopus lacepedii. The sequence continues at coordinate 46,920,359 of CM068349.1, read as the reverse complement.
ATTTAAAAAAAGGACACAACATACTGAGAAACACCCTGTGCGAATGGCCACTCGAAAATATAAGTAATATTAAAGACAAATCATTATTTCAAGATTCATTCAATAATAAAAGGTTGACACAATCTTCTGCAAAGCTTGTACACAGCAATGCAATGATCAATAGGTACCAGATGAACCAAAAAAAATCGAGAAGTCCATACCCTCAACCCCCCCACAGTTCACTGAATTACCCACGTCTGGGTGATAAAGGAAGTCCAGCAGAATTTTAGGTAAAAGAGTTTCAGCAGTTCATTATTGCAGTAAAAGATGGATGCGAGTGAGTGACGTGTGTGGGGTGAGAGATTCCCTGGGCTACAGGAGCCCCCTACCGGTCCGGCAGAGAGGTAGTGGCTCTCCCACAGTTCAGAAAAGTCCTTAGGCTCAAAGCCCACTCCTTAGCTCGCCATCGGGTTGGGTAACTGGGAAACCTGGCCAATTCCGCGGATAGCGACGCATATAACCGCCCTTTTGATTGGGTTTTGGACACGGTAGCCGACGGCTCCTGCAGCCCAGCTCTCCTCTGGCATCCCCACAGCGTCTGACCTAACTGAATCTCCACGGCAGGAAATACAGGATTGGCGCCACAGGTCACATGATCGCATGACGTCATCAGAAAACTAACGCGCTGATTGGTTAACTAACGGGGGGGATAGTGCGTGACTACGTCAGACGCACAGTGAGACTAATCAAGGCAAAAATGAGCGGAGAATAACAGATGACTCAGGATTTGTTACCTGGGTTACACCCTCCCCCCTTAAATCCATGCAACTCCGATGCATGCTATATGACATGAACATGAGAGCACACAGGGGTATCAGACGCAGAGAGAATAAATGCTTCACCATAAGCATCAGCTAAGCTGTGAAAGAGAGTTTGTACAACTGAAATGAGGGGATTACCCAAGGCTGAGTATTGCAAACGCTTAGGCGGTTGTCGCTGTCTAGTGGATCGTCGTGCGATATTAGCATCATCCGAGTTAGTAACATTGACTGGTTCCTCATCTCGGTTAAACGGCGTATCAATTACGCTTGGGGGTGTCTCTACCTGGGCATGGGGCACCGATTCAGTTTCAGGATCTTCGTCTTCAGCCCCACAGGAAAGTGGATGGTCATCAGTCTCAGGTAAGTGATTCTCTGATTCAGGTTCAGGTTCGTCCACAGGTAGAGAAACTCCAACAGCAGCAGTGGAATCGGCATTGTCAATCATTTCAGGTAAGTGGTACGGAGCAGAGGGAAGAGACTCTGGATTTGCAGGATCAGGTGTTGTGTCAGGTACAATAGACTCATGCTCACGATTTCCAGACACAGGAACAGTGATCACATCTTTAACTGTTGGCTGAATGGACAACCAAGGAAAATCCAACTCAACATCCTCCTCTTCCAGATTACCATCAGATTCTTCAGCTGGTGGCTGACTTCGGGTTCGAGGCTTTCGAACAGGAGTAGAAGTTGGAGAGTCTGGATCATTAGTGACAGGGAGAAACCCACATGGAAGCAATAGGTCACGGTGCAACGTCCGCGTTGGCCCATTCACATCATTTTCTGGCCGCACCTCATAAACAGGTAAATCACCAGCACGCTTAATGACCACATAAACATCTCTCTCCCATTTATCCTCCAACTTATGCTTGCCACGGAGCCGTACATTACGCACCAAGACTCGGTCTCCTGCTTCCAGACCTGAGGGAGTCACTCGTTGATCAAAACGACGTTTGTTTCGTTCACCTGATTTCTCTGCATTTTTGTAAGCGATTTGATAGCTTTCTTCCAGTCGGGACCGCAAGTTTTGCACATACTGAGAATGAGACTTCGAGGATGGTTCTCGTGCAGGTAAGCCATAAGCAATATCGACAGGGAGTCTGGGACAACGGCCAAACATGAGTTCATACGGTGTAAAGCCGGTAACTTCATTACGGGTACAATTATAGGCGTGGACTAATGGTCTGACATATTCCTTCCAAGTGGCCTTTTGATTTGGTTCTAGTGTACCCAGCATATTCAAAAGTGTTCTGTTGAATCTCTCGACCGGATTACCACGTGGGTGATAGGGTGTAGTTCTTGTTTTTTGAATGCCTGCAATTTCACAGAGTTCTTTAATTAACTTGGATTCGAAATCAGGTCCTTGGTCAGTATGCAGCCGTTCAGGGATTCCATAATGCACTAAAAAATTTTCCCAAAGGCACTTTGCTACAGTCCTCGCTTTCTGATTGGCAGTTGGTATCGCCACTGCATACTTTGTAAAATGGTCTGTTAAAACCAGAATGTCTTTGGTGTTACTCTTGTCAGGTTCTAACGACAGATAGTCCATGCAAAGCAGCTCGAGCGGACGAGTAGTTTTGATGTTTACCAGTTGGGCAGCTTTCTCTGGCAAAGCTTTACGGCGAACACATCGAGGACAGGTCCTGACTTTCGTCTCCACATCACTTGCCATTCTGGGCCAAAAAAACCTGGAACGAATGAGATCAAGAGTTCGCTCTATTCCCATATGTCCCATATCATTATGGAGAGCAGAGAGGACACTTGGGCGAAGCTCTTCTGGAAGTACTAGCTGGAACATGAGCTGCTCACCATCTTGTCGCTCATGTACAGAACATCATCACGAAGCTCGAGACGATTGAGTTCTCGCAATAGGACAGAAAGATCAGGCAGCTCTTGCCTAGCTGTTGGTGGAACTTTTTCACCAGTTTTGATTTGATGGATGATTTCACGAATACAAGGATCAGCTTGCTGTTTCTCTTTCAGGTCCAGTTGTGACAAGGTTGGGATGACTAGTAACCCATGCTGTGTTTCATCGGCAAAGCATTCTGGCACTGCTAACGCTGTAACACTCATGGACTCTACCAAGGTGATTGAGCAGTTATCAGGATCGGAAAAAGTTCTGGCCAGCGAGCTGAGACAGATGGCAGCAACAACAGCTTGAGGAACTTCAGATGTACTGTCAACACTGGGACCATTGGCAAACTGTCGAACCCGGTCCCACTCTTGTTGCAATTGTAAATCAAGACGATGGTCATGGGGCCGTCTGGACAGTGCATCTGCATCTAGATTTTGTTTACCAGCACGGTACTGGAGCTTGAAGTTATACGTCGACAGAGCCGCAAGCCATCTATGGCTGGCTGCGTCTAGCTTCGCAGAGGTCAGAACATATGTCAGAGGATTGTTATCAGTTATCACGACAAATTCAGCGCCATACAGGAAATCGTGAAACTTCTCTGATACACTCCATTTCAATGCTAGAAACTCCAGCTTATGCGCAGGATATCTTGCTTCACTGGAGGATAAACCCCGACTGGCATATGCGATTACCCGCAACTGGCCATCCTGCTCTTGGTATAAAGCAGCCCCGAGCCCGGTGGTACTGGCATCGGTATGCAAGATATATGGCAGCTTTGGGTTGGCAAAGCCCAAGACAGGAGCAGTACTCAGTCTCTCGATAAGCGTGTCAAAGGCATGCTGGCAGTGGAGGGTCCATCGTTCCCCGAAGGGTTGGCTGCTGTCGAGACCCTTGGCATTGATAGAGCGCTTTTGAGGTGAGCGGCGGGCAGGGGTATATCCCTTGGTCAGGTCGTTAAGTGGCTTGGCAATGGCAGCGTAGCCACTAATAAACCTTCGATAATACCCTGCGAATCCCAAAAAAGACTTAAGCTCCCTCAGTGTATGGGGAGTTGGCCAGGATTTTAATGTGCTGACTTTCTCGGGGTCGGTCTCAACGCCATTTTCGGACACCACATGGCCTAAATACTTCACAGATGTTTGGAAAAACTTGCATTTTTCGGGCGACAATTTTAACCCATATTCTTTGAGGCGATGGAGAACTCTCAACAATCGGCGTTCATGTTCTTCAAGTGAGTCGGAAAAAATGATTAAGTCATCCAGGAACACTAGGACTTCTTTTAAGTGCAGGTCCCCCATACACTTCTCCATGAGACGTTGAAAGGTACTGGGAGCGTTCGTTACACCCTGGGGCATACGATTAAACTCCCAGAAACCCAACGGGGTCACAAAGGCGGTTTTTGCCTTGTCTGCCTCTTCCATTTCTATCTGGTAATACCCAGATTTGAGGTCCAAAACACTAAACCAGCGAGACCCGTTCAGCGCAGAAAACGACTCCTCTAAATTCGGCAGTGCGTACGCATCCTTCACTGTCTGGAGGTTCAGCTTTCTGTAGTCGATGCAAAGACGCACATCTCCATTCTTTTTGCGAACAACGACAATGGGCGACGAAAATGGAGACTCCGACTCTCGAATCACCCCGGCATCCAGCAAGTCTCGCAGGTGCTTACGAACAGCTTCGAGGTCGTTAGGGTGAATCGGACGAGCTCGATGTTTAAAAGTTGTTTCATCATGAAGATGTATTCGGTGCTTCACCTTGTCGGTTCGCCCGAAGTCCAAATCATTCTGAGCAAAAACTTCAGGAATAGTTTGGAGTGTCTGGAGGATGCGGTCTCTCCATTCTGGAGGGATTGGTGAATCTCCAAAGTTGAAATTTATGGAATGGTGATCAGGATCTGTGGATGACACATCAAAAGTAGCGTGATGAGACAGGATCTGTGGAGACACTACGAGCTCAGCGATGATACTCAGTGGTGGTAAAGTGATGACTTGGTCTGATTCATTAGTGAGAACAACAGGAATCTTGTGATGTGGATGGCTTGGCAATGTGACAAGACTGTTCTGCACACAGAGCCCCCCAGGCAGTGGAGTAGTGGGATGTTCTACCAGGGCCCACCCAGCAGACAGGCTTGGGATAGCACGGACAGAGCCTTCAACCGCAACAGTTTGACCCGCTGGAATCAGAACAGGAACATTATTGGCCAGTCTTATAACACCATCGCTGCCTCCATAAGTTTTCTGGTGCCGAATTTGCAACAGGTTTAAAACTGCTCGGTACCCATGCAAGGTAGGTTGAAAATGGGCAAATTCAGTCTCTGCATATTGTTCATAGAGTGTGTCTAATGTGTTCATCCCAATTAAAATCTGGGTCTTGAACTCTGGACGCACATCTGGGACCACTAAAGCTAAGGTATCAATGTCAAATTCAGTGCCCAGGAAATCTTGAGGAAAAGTTACTGTTACTTCTATGTAACCAAGGTATGGAACTAATTGTCCAGCTGCCCCTTCAACATGCAACAGATCACAGAGTGGGTTTACAGGTAAGTGTGACAAATGTTTATTATAAAATGACACTGGAATAGTCGTTACTTGAGATCCAGTATCAAGTAGACACTGACAGTTCTGACCAGCAAGGCTCACTTGGGAAGTACACCTGGATCCGATCAGCCCTTTGGGAAGGCGAGATCTGGTTGATTTGGTGGACTGAGCCAACTTGCATTTCACAAAGCTTGAACTTGTGGGACATTGTGGGTCCTCTTCAGTTCCTGATCGTCCCTCCACAGGAACCCTTTCTAGTTTAAAGACTGGTCACTTGAGTTTGATTTTTGCCACTTCTGCTGCTTTTGATTAAACTGCTTTTTCTTGGCAGCCACGAGCGCTGGATTCGGATTATTGTCACAATTTGATTTGATGTGACCATCTTCACCACATTGAAAACAATAGCCTGGACGGGGGTTTCTGTTTGACGGTCGACCTGTTGACTTCCCACTCTTTTGATCTTCTCCCAGCTTATGGACGCCTAGGGTCTTGGATGGAACAGGCTGTCCGGGACTGGACTGAGCGGCAGTTAAAGATGCAAGTTGTTTCTGGATGTCTGCTAACTGCTTGGCAAGCTGCTGCGTTATAGTTATAAAATCACTGGAGACTTTCTCGTCAGCAGTTGGATAGGCATACTGAGCGTGAGTGGCGACTCTGGGTTTTACTGAGCCGAGATGTTGTTTCATTCTCAATGCTTTAGTAGCTTCTCGATCTTCCTCAGTGCGGAGCAGTAGCAGGAAATCGGAAAATGTAGGTGGATTTGACTTGGCGCTGCTTTAGCTGTAACTCGAAATTAATGTATTGTCCCAGCAGCCTCGACAGAATTGGTTAAGCAGGAAACGGTCCATAGCTGCCTCTGAAGCTCCACCCTCTTCACTGCAAGGGTCAATGCTACTTGCAGGCGCTGCAAATACATAGAGGGTTTCTCACCAGCGTCTTGGAAAGTGTCCATAAACTTTGCATATAATTCATCACCGTCCTGAACTGTCCCATAAGCTGAATCGAGGATTTGCAGGTAGGTCGCAGGAAGTGTTTCAGCTCTCAGATGTTTCACCATATCAGCTGCCGGTGGAAGGAGACTCTCAACGATTTTACGAGACCGCTGCAGATTGGACACAGAAGGGTCTGTCAGGAGGAGATCGACACCGGAACGCCACGTATCATAGTCAGATTCATGCTGAGGTCTTGGTGACTTTCCGGAGAATGCTCGGAGTCGATGGCTGGACAAATGCAAAGAAGAGTCATTATTCTTAACAACGTGTTCTACAATATAGTGTGGCACATCTCGTAGGTTGAACTCTGGAGCAGATGCTGATGAAAAGGAGGGTTTTGATTTGAGCTCATGTTCACTGGTGGAATCAGACTGGAAGTTAGACTGCTCTCGAGCTGGAGGTGGAGTTAGAGCACCGTCTTTGTGAGTGGTGGGTACATTTAGACCTCTCACACCAGTAGACTGCACAGCCACTCCATCTTCATCATCAGGTAGGGTTTTCATGTGACTTGGCTTTGGGCAGAGCTCGGTCACTGATTGCCCAAGTAGAGACATCACCCCATTTAGGACCGCAGCGTAGTCCTGACCAGTGAGTTTGGCTAACTTTTGTAATTCAGTGAGATAGGTTTGGGTTTGGGCTTTACCTAACTCATTCGCACACACAGTAGCTAAATCAAGGATAACATATGTCATATTAGCAGAGTCGCAATCATAATTATATGGCAACACTTTGCGCAATGCGGTAACTGCAACACCAGATTCATATTCGACAATGAGCACACGACGCAAAGTAGGAGTCAGTTCATCGCAATATTCAATTTTTGAAATTTTGCCATATTGTGCCAAAAATTCCACAACCTCATCTGCTGTTTTGCTTTTTGTAATATCTTTGATTAGAACAGAGTTTGGTATTTTTATACCTCGTTCCTCCAATATGTCCATGGTGTCTACAATATTTAGGTTTTTGCTGTTAATATTATTAACAAGGTTGAAAAAAAACTTAATTTCTTAAAGACAGTTCTGTGCAACTCTCTCCTGGCTAGCTCGCCAATATTATGTAACATATGTGTTATTGAATTACAATACAATGGCTGGTAGTGATATTGGAATGTAATAGGCTAGTGATCAGAAGTCTAGGGGTCGGCTACGGAGAGAGTGATAGAGACTGAAGTTTGCAATTGGGGTGACACCATGTATTGACAAAAATTTAAAAAAAGGACACAACATACTGAGAAACACCCTGTGCGAATGGCCACTCGAAAATATAAGTAATATTAAAGACAAATCATTATTTCAAGATTCATTCAATAATAAAAGGTTGACACAATCTTCTGCAAAGCTTGTACACAGCAATGCAATGATCAATAGGTACCAGATGAACCAAAAAAAATCGAGAAGTCCATACCCTCAACCCCCCCACAGTTCACTGAATTACCCACGTCTGGGTGATAAAGGAAGTCCAGCAGAATTTTAGGTAAAAGAGTTTCAGCAGTTCATTATTGCAGTAAAAGATGGATGCGAGTGAGTGACGTGTGTGGGGTGAGAGATTCCCTGGGCTACAGGAGCCCCCTACCGGTCCGGCAGAGAGATAGTGGTTCTCCCACAGTTCAGAAAAGTCCTTAGGCTCAAAGCCCACTCCTTAGCTCGCCATCGGGTTGGGTAACTGGGAAACCTGGCCAATTCCGCGGATAGCGCCGCATATAACCGCCCTTTCGATTGGGTTTTGGACACGGTAGCCGACGGCTCCTGCAGCCCAGCTCTCCTCTGGCATCCCCACGGCGTCTGACCTAAGTGAATCTCCGCGGCAGGAAATACACACGCGTTTGGCGCCACAGGTCACATGATCGCATGACGTCACCAGAAAACTAATGCACTGATTGGTTAACTAACGGGGGATGGTGCGTGACTACGTCAGACGCACAGTGAGACTAATCAAGGCAGAAATGAGCGGAGAATGACAGATGACTCAGGATTTGTTACCTGGGTTACACCTGCTTTAGTCCTGGTTTAGACCTGCTTTAGTCCTGGTTTAGACCTGCTTTAGTCCTGGTTTAGACCTGCTTTAGTCCTGGTTTAGACCTGCTTTAGTCCTGGTTTAGACCTGCTTTAGTCCTGGTTTAGACCTGCTTTAGTCCTGGTTTAGACCTGCTTTAGTCCTGGTTTAGACCTGCTTTAGTCCTGGTTTAGACCTGCTTTAGTCCTGGTTTAGACCTGCTTTAGTCCTGGTTTAGACCTGCTTTAGTCCTGGTTTAGACCTGCTTTAGTCCTGCTTTAGTCCTGGTTTAGTCCTGCTTTAGTCCTGGTTCAGTCCTGCTTTAGTCCTGGTTTAGTCCTGCTTTAGTCCTGGTTTAGACCTGCTTTAGTCCTGGTTTAGACCTGCTTTAGTCCTGGTTTAGACCTGCTTTAGTCCTGGTTTAGTCCTGCTTTAGTCCTGGTTCAGTCCTGCTTTAGTCCTGGTTTAGTCCTGCTTTAGTCCTGGTTTAGACCTGCTTTAGTCCTGGTTTAGACCTGCTTTAGTCCTGGTTTAGACCTGCTTTAGTCCTGGTTTAGTCCTGCTTTAGTCCTGGTTCAGTCCTGCTTTAGCCCTGGTTTAGTCCTGCTTTAGTCCTGGTTTAGACCTGCTTTAGTCCTGGTTTAGACCTGCTTTAGTCCTGGTTTAGACCTGCTTTAGTCCTGGTTTAGACCTGCTTTAGTCCTGGTTTAGTCCTGCTTTAGTCCTGGTTCAGTCCTGCTTTAGTCCTGGTTTAGTCCTGCTTTAGTCCTGGTTTAGACCTGCTTTAGTCCTGGTTTAGACCTGCTTTAGTCCTGGTTTAGTCCTGCTTTAGTCCTGGTTCAGTCCTGCTTTAGTCCTGGTTTAGTCCTGCTTTAGTCCTGGTTTAGACCTGCTTTAGTCCTGGTTTAGACCTGCTTTAGTCCTGGTTCAGACCTGCTTTAGTCCTGGTTTAGACCTGCTTTAGTCCTGGTTTAGACCTGCTTTAGTCCTGGTTTAGACCTGCTTTAGTCCTGGTTTAGACCTGCTTTAGTCCTGGTTTAGACCTGCTTTAGTCCTGGTTTAGACCTGCTTTAGTCCTGGTTTAGACCTGCTTTAGTCCTGGTTTAGACCTGCTTTAGTCCTGGTTTAGACCTGCTTTAGTCCTGGTTTAGACCTGCTTTAGTCCTGGTTTAGACCTGCTTTAGTCCTGGTTTAGACCTGCTTTAGTCCTGCTTTAGTCCTGGTTTAGTCCTGCTTTAGTCCTGGTTCAGTCCTGCTTTAGTCCTGGTTTAGTCCTGCTTTAGTCCTGGTTTAGACCTGCTTTAGTCCTGGTTTAGACCTGCTTTAGTCCTGGTTTAGACCTGCTTTAGTCCTGGTTTAGTCCTGCTTTAGTCCTGGTTCAGTCCTGCTTTAGTCCTGGTTTAGTCCTGCTTTAGTCCTGGTTTAGACCTGCTTTAGTCCTGGTTTAGACCTGCTTTAGTCCTGGTTTAGACCTGCTTTAGTCCTGGTTTAGTCCTGCTTTAGTCCTGGTTCAGTCCTGCTTTAGTCCTGGTTTAGTCCTGCTTTAGTCCTGGTTTAGACCTGCTTTAGTCCTGGTTTAGACCTGCTTTAGTCCTGGTTTAGACCTGCTTTAGTCCTGGTTTAGACCTGCTTTAGTCCTGGTTTAGTCCTGCTTTAGTCCTGGTTCAGTCCTGCTTTAGTCCTGGTTTAGTCCTGCTTTAGTCCTGGTTTAGACCTGCTTTAGTCCTGGTTTAGACCTGCTTTAGTCCTGGTTTAGTCCTGCTTTAGTCCTGGTTCAGTCCTGCTTTAGTCCTGGTTTAGTCCTGCTTTAGTCCTGGTTTAGACCTGCTTTAGTCCTGGTTTAGACCTGCTTTAGTCCTGGTTTAGTCCTGCTTTAGTCCTGGTTCAGTCCTGCTTTAGTCCTGGTTTAGTCCTGCTTTAGTCCTGGTTTAGACCTGCTTTAGTCCTGGTTTAGACCTGCTTTAGTCCTGGTTTAGACCTGCTTTAGTCCTGGTTTAGTCCTGCTTTAGTCCTGGTTCAGTCCTGCTTTAGTCCTGGTTTAGTCCTGCTTTAGTCCTGGTTTAGTCCTGCTTTAGTCCTGGTTCAGTCCTGCTTTAGTCCTGGTTTAGTCCTGCTTTAGTCCTGGTTTAGACCTGCTTTAGTCCTGGTTTAGACCTGCTTTAGTCCTGGTTTAGTCCTGCTTTAGTCCTGGTTCAGTCCTGCTTTAGTCCTGGTTTAGTCCTGCTTTAGTCCTGGTTTAGACCTGCTTTAGTCCTGGTTTAGACCTGCTTTAGTCCTGGTTTAGACCTGCTTTAGTCCTGGTTTAGTCCTGCTTTAGTCCTGGTTCAGTCCTGCTTTAGTCCTGGTTTAGTCCTGCTTTAGTCCTGGTTTAGTCCTGCTTTAGTCCTGGTTCAGTCCTGCTTTAGTCCTGGTTTAGTCCTGCTTTAGTCCTGGTTTAGACCTGCTTTAGTCCTGGTTTAGACCTGCTTTAGTCCTGGTTTAGTCCTGCTTTAGTCCTGGTTCAGTCCTGCTTTAGTCCTGGTTTAGTCCTGCTTTAGTCCTGGTTTAGACCTGCTTTAGTCCTGGTTTAGACCTGCTTTAGTCCTGGTTTAGACCTGCTTTAGTCCTGGTTTAGTCCTGCTTTAGTCCTGGTTCAGTCCTGCTTTAGTCCTGGTTTAGTCCTGCTTTAGTCCTGGTTTAGTCCTGCTTTAGTCCTGGTTCAGTCCTGCTTTAGTCCTGGTTTAGTCCTGCTTTAGTCCTGGTTTAGACCTGCTTTAGTCCTGGTTTAGACCTGCTTTAGTCCTGGTTTAGTCCTGCTTTAGTCCTGGTTCAGTCCTGCTTTAGTCCTGGTTTAGTCCTGCTTTAGTCCTGGTTTAGACCTGCTTTAGTCCTGGTTTAGACCTGCTTTAGTCCTGGTTTAGACCTGCTTTAGTCCTGGTTTAGTCCTGCTTTAGTCCTGGTTCAGTCCTGCTTTAGTCCTGGTTTAGTCCTGCTTTAGTCCTGGTTTAGTCCTGCTTTAGTCCTGGTTCAGTCCTGCTTTAGTCCTGGTTTAGTCCTGCTTTAGTCCTGGTTTAGACCTGCTTTAGTCCTGGTTTAGACCTGCTTTAGTCCTGGTTTAGTCCTGCTTTAGTCCTGGTTCAGTCCTGCTTTAGTCCTGGTTTAGTCCTGCTTTAGTCCTGGTTCAGTCCTGCTTTAGTCCTGGTTTAGACCTGCTTTAGTCCTGGTTTAGTCCTGCTTTAGTCCTGGTTTAGTCCTGCTTTAGTCCTGGTTCAGTCCTGCTTTAGTCCTGGTTTAGTCCTGCTTTAGTCCTGGTTCAGTCCTGCTTTAGTCCTGGTTTAGTCCTGCTTTAGTCCTGGTTTAGACCTGCTTTAGTCCTGGTTTAGACCTGCTTTAGCCCTGGTGTCAGGGGGGAGATCGAGTGGCTCCTGGGTGTGTGTGAGCTGGTGGTGTTGCCTCGGCGTTTGTGTTGTTTGGAGACGGGACATCCTGAGGATTATTCTGTGGATACCCCCCAGAGCTCTATGGACCGGGTCCTGCTGGAAGGACAGCTGTGTCTGACTGCGCACCCAGCGAGACATTTGGTCCAGAAAGCCTTGAATTTTAACCTGGGCGCGCCTTTTGAATGTTGGCCGGCTTTTCACTAGAGCCATGTTGGTTGTGATGACATCGGTCAGGGTCTCACTAAGCTCTGTGAAACATCCCTGGCTGATGTACAGGGGCAGCCTTTCATATACGTCTCCCACCGCAGGAACCAGATCCACAAGAAGAGGAGATACCAGCTCCACAAGAAGAGGAGATGCCTTTTCCATCACCTCCTCTGGGGACACTGCACGATGCACATCAGAGCTGGTGCTGAGGTCCCTCAGTACATCAAGGAGTGCTGATTTTGCATAGCACTTGGTGAAGTAACCCTTGATCTTTTCAGCCACTCCTGTGAGACGGAGAAAGGGGGTAAAGCAGAAGGAGCCGTCCTCTGTGATGGAGCTGACAATGGAGGAGGCTGTTTGGAGGCTCTCATCGATCAGGATCTTCTCCTCTGCTCCACTCAGCCTCAAGCCCTCAGCCAGCAAGATCTCTCTCACCTCTGCTGTGGCCTCTTGGATGCAGGGGCTGGAGGATCTTGGCAGTATAATCGGGCTGCCAGGTCTCTTGGGGTCCTCCTCCTGGGGCTCAGGCGATGTAGCCATCTGTTTTGTAGGAAAACAGCCTCCACATCCTTGACTCACCTTGTTTTTCAAAGAGCGCAGCATTTTTCTGGCATGCCTGACCAGGTCTTGTATGGGCTCTTTCTGGAAGGTGTAAACAGGCTCTGTAGATTCGTCAGGGAGCACCAGGCATTTGTTCTGCACTTGGCTCTGGTACAGGACGGCGTTTACGTTGCTCGTCACTTCTACAATCAGCCCCGAGCAGAGAGTATTGATGGACTGGTGACTGGATCCCAGCAATGAATGAAAACACTCAGTGAGGCTTGCTTGTACTGCCTCTCCGACTGCCTGCTCAGATACCTGCAGGGGGGGCTCTCGTGTGCCTCCCTCTAACACAATGTTCCTGAAGCCATCCAGGATCAGTTTGGAGAGGGTGGAGATCACCGTCAGGAACATCTCTGCCAGGACCTCTCTGGACTTGGTTTGTGCGAGTTGTGTAGCTTGATCCCAGAAGATGACCACCAGGGGCCGGACCTGATCAGTGGTGATGTGTGGTATGGACTCATCGAGAAGAGAGTGCTCCTCTGGGCCGGATTTAGCCTTGTCCATGGTCCTGTAATAGTCTAAGTGTTTAGATAATAACTCTAATGAGTGTTGTGAGCAAGAGCGAAGAGTTTGACTTTCTGTGAACTCGAGTCAGCCCCACCAACCCTGAGGTCAAAGTGTCCTGTGACTTCAAGGTGACTTCAAAGAGACTTTAAAGAGACTTTAAAGAGACTTCAAAGCCTTTTTGGCCTTTGACCTGTTCCAGTGGAAGTTACCATGGCAACCACATGGCATCACAACATTCTATTGGCCAATAATAATAATGGGTACAGATGGGAGCAGCTAAAATAAATACAGTTCAAATGTAGGATTTTGTTGTACTATCGCGAGTGAATGGGCTCAGTTACCAATAAAAAAGATGACTTTAAAGATTTGTAAAGAAACCATCCATCCATCTTCATCCATCCATCCGTCCATCTTCTCCATCCATCCATCTTCATCCATCCATCCGTCCATCTTCTCCATCCATCCATCCATCCGTCCATCTTCTCCATCCGTCCATCTTCTCCATCCATCCGTCCATCTTCTCCATCCATCCGTCCATCTTCTCCATCCATCCATCTTCTCCATCCGTCCATCTTCTCCATCCGTCCATCTTCTCCATCCATCCATCCATCTTCATCCATCCATCCGTCCATCTTCTCCATCCATCCATCTTCTCCATCCGTCCATCTTCTCCATCCGTCCATCTTCTCCATCCGTCCATCTTCTCCATCCATCCGTCCATCTTCATCCATCCATCCATCCATCTTCTCCATCCGTCCATCTTCTCCAGCCTTCCATCTTCTCCATCCATCCGTCCATCTTCAGCCATCAATCCATCAATCTTCTCCAACCATCCATCTTCCATCCGGCCCATCTTCTCCATCCGTCCATCTTCCATCCGGTCCATCTTCTCCATCCATCCATCTTCTCCATCCATCCATCCATCTTCTCCATCCATCCATCCATCTTCTCCATCCGTCCATCTTCTCCATCCGTCCATCTTCTCCATCCATCCATCTTCTCCATCCATCCATCCATCTTCTCCATCCATCCATCCATCTTCTCCATCCGTCCATCTTCTCCCACTTAATCCGGCTGGGTCGCGGGGGCAGTTTGCTGCCCAATCCTCATAGCACCTGAGCCCCCATGAACCCCTCTGCAGGTGGTGAACCCACAGGAGGGTGATGTCAAATCTTCTCACCAAATGTGTGCTGGTAGATTTCTATATCACCTACACCTTGGATACAAGCCTACACCTACACCTTGGATACAAGCCTACACCTACACCTTTGATACAAGCCTACACCCACACCTTTGATACAAGCCTACACCTACACCTTGGATACAAGCCTACACCTACACCTTGATACAAGCCTCACACCTACACCTTGGATACAAGCCTACACCTACACCTTGGATACAAGCCTACACTCTACACCTTGGATACAAGCCTACACCTACACCTTTGATACAAGCCTACACTCTACACCTTGGATACAAGCCTACACCTACACCTTTGATACAAGCCTACACTCTACACCTTGGATACAAGCCTACACCTACACCTTGGATACAAGCCTACACCTACACCTTGGATACAAGCCTACACTCTACACCTTGGATACAAGCCTACACCTACACCTTGGATACAAGCCTACACCTACACCTTGGATACAAGCCTACACCTACACCTTTGATACAAGCCTACACTCTACACCTTGGATACAAGCCTACACCTACACCTTGGATACAAGCCTACACCTACACCTTTGATACAAGCCTACACTCTACACCTTGGATACAAGCCTACACCTACACCTTTGATACAAGCCTACACCTACACCTTGATACAAGCCTACACTCTACACCTTTGATACAAGCCTACACTCTACACCTTTGATACAAGCCTACACCTACACCTTTGATACAAGCCTACACTCTACACCTTGGATACAAGCCTACACCTACACCTTTGATACAAGCCTACACCTACACCTTGGATACAAGCCTACACCTACACCTTTGATACAAGCCTACACCTACACCTTGGATACAAGCCTACACCTACACCTTTGATACAAGCCTACACCTACACCTTGGATACAAGCCTACACCTACACCTTTGATACAAGCCTACACCTACACCTTGGATACAAGCCTACACCTACACCTTTGATACAAGCCTACACCTACACCTTTGATACAAGCCTACACCTACACCTTGGATACAAGCCTACACCTACACCTTTGATACAAGCCTACACCTACACCTTTGATACAAGCCTACACCTACACCTTTGATACAAGCCTACACCTACACCTTTGATACAAGCCTACACCTACACCTTTGATACAAGCCTACACCTACACCTTGGATACAAGCCTACACCTACACCTTTGATACAAGCCTACACCTACACCTTTGATACAAGCCTACACCTACACCTTGGATACAAGCCTACACTCTACACCTTGGATACAAGCCTACACCTACACCTTTGATACAAGCCTACACCTACACCTTGGATACAAGCCTCACACCTACACCTTTGATACAAGCCTACACTCTACACCTTGGATACAAGCCTACACCCACACCTTGGATACAAGCCTACACCTACACCTTGGATACAAGCCTACACCTACACCTTTGATACAAGCCTACACCTACACCTTGGATACAAGCCTACACCTACACCTTTGATACAAGCCTACACCTACACCTTTGATACAAGCCTACACCTACACCTTGGATACAAGCCTACACCTACACCTTTGATACAAGCCTACACTCTACACCTTGGATACAAGCCTACACCTACACCTTTGATACAAGCCTACACCTACACCTTGGATACAAGCCTACACCTACACCTTTGATACAAGCCTACACCTACACCTTGGATACAAGCCTACACCTACACCTTTGATACAAGCCTACACCCACACCTTGGATACAAGCCTACACCTACACCTTTGATACAAGCCTACACCTACACCTTGGATACAAGCCTACACCTACACCTTGGATACAAGCCTACACCTACACCTTGGATACAAGCCTACACCTACACCTTTGATACAAGCCTACACCTACACCTTGGATACAAGCCTACACCTACACCTTTGATACAAGCCTACACCTACACCTTGGATACAAGCCTACACCTACACCTTGGATACAAGCCTACACCTACACCTTGGATACAAGCCTACACCTACACCTTTGATACAAGCCTACACCTACACCTTGGATACAAGCCTACACCTACACCTTTGATACAAGCCTACACCTACACCTTGGATACAAGCCTACACCTACACCTTTGATACAAGCTCTACACTCCACACCTTGGATACAAGCCTACACCTACACCTTGGATACAAGCCTACACCTACACCTTGGATACAAGCCTACACCTACACCTTTGATACAAGCCTACACCTACACCTTGGATACAAGCCTACACTCTACACCTTGGATACAAGCCTACACTCTACACCTTTGATACAAGCCTACACCTACACCTTGGATACAAGCCTACACCTACACCTTGGATACAAGCCTACACCTACACCTTGGATACAAGCCTACACCTACACCTTGGATACAAGCCTACACCTACACCTTGATACAAGCCTACACCTACACCTTGGATACAAGCCTACACCTACACCTTTGATACAAGCCTACACCTACACCTTGATACAAGCCTACACCTACATTTAGTGTATTTCATGACAAAGTACAGTGTTTTTAATGGGGAAATGTGCCTCTGGTCTCCAGGTGAGTGTGTGACATCATCAGATTGTAGAAGGTGAAAACCAGGCGCTGGTTCTAGAATGTGCTGATGTCATCGTCACTCTCAGGTTTCTGAAATATTTAACATCTTTTAACCTCTAACTACTAATAATAATAATTAGGGCTGTTAAATGATTCATTTTTATACGGCCGGTCTAAGACAGGACGTATTATGGTGTGGCGCTGTCCGTCCGTCCGTCTGTGGACACTTCAAAGCTTTGAAGTCTTTGAAGCTTTGTCTTCATGAAAGATCTGAACTCTCTTCTCACATGTTCTGCTGCTGAAAGCGAGAACAACCCACATTCTGCTTCTTTGAGCTTTGACACATTAAAGCTTTGGAGTGTCTTTAAGTTCTGTTGCTGCGATCTGATTGTGGGAATTCCGATTCTAGAATTCTATATACAATAATTCAAAGTACGGGCGTATTTTGCCCCGCTGGAGGAGCTCTTGTTCAAACCTCTATTAAGATCAGAAATTCCATAGTTAATTGCAATTAATCAGATCTTGAATTGCATGTTTAAAATGGTCTTATTTTGCATTTCAAGCCGTTTTAAAGCCATAATGTAAAGCAATTTGTCCCCATTTAGCGATCGCTGCAGTTCTTTTCTTTGCCGTGTGACTCTCCACAGGTCTGTGGTGACTTTGCCGAACAGTAGTTTGGCAGACCTGAGGTTGAGACGCTCCGGCTGCTGCCTCCAGTCTCTTTTACAACACCATCAAAACAATAATGTGCTTCTGCCGACTTTACTCCAGATACTAAATATATCACTGCATAGGACTGAACCAGGACTGAACCAGGACTGAACCAGGACTAAACCAGGACTGAACCAGGACTGAACCAGGACTGAACCAGGACTGAACCAGGACTGAACCAGGACTAAACCAGGACTGAACCAGGACTGAACCAGGACTGAACCAGGGCTGAACCAGGACTGAACCAGGACTGAACCAGGTCTGAACCAGGACTGAACCAGGGCTGAACCAGGACTGAACCAGGACTGAACCAGGACTGAACCAGGTCTGAACCAGGACTGAACCAGGACTGAACCAGGACTGAACCAGGACTGAACCAGGACTGAACCAGGACTGAACCAGGTCTGAACCAGGACTGAACCAGGACTGAACCAGGACTGAACCAGGTCTAAACCAGGACTGAACCAGGACTGAACCAGGACTGAACCAGGACTGAACCAGGACTGAACCAGGACTGAACCAGGACTAAACCAGGACTGAACCAGGACTGAACCAGGACTGAACCAGGACTAAACCAGGACTGAACCAGGACTGAACCAGGACTGAACCAGGACTGAACCAGGACTGAACCAGGACTGAACCAGGTCTGAACCAGGACTGAACCAGGACTGAACCAGGACTGAACCAGGACTGAACCAGGTCTAAACCAGGACTGAACCAGGACTGAACCAGGACTGAACCAGGACTGAACCAGGACTGAACCAGGACTGAACCAGGACTGAACCAGGTCTGAACCAGGACTGAACCAGGACTGAACCAGGACTGAACCAGGACTGAACCAGGACTGAACCAGGTCTGAACCAGGACTGAACCAGGACTGAACCAGGACTGAACCAGGACTGAACCAGGTCTGAACCAGGTCTGAACCAGGACTGAACCAGGACTGAACCAGGACTGAACCAGGTCTAAACCAGGACTAAACCAGGTCTGAACCAGGACTGAACCAGGTCTAAACCAGGACTGAACCAGGTCTAAACCAGGACTGAACCAGGTCTAAACCAGGACTGAACCAGGACTAAACCAGGACTGAACCAGGACTAAACCAGGACTGAACCAGGACTGAACCAGGTCTAAACCAGGACTAAACCAGGACTGAACCAGGACTGAACCAGGACTGAACCAGGACTAAACCAGGACTGAACCAGGACTAAACCAGGACTGAACCAGGTCTGAACCAGGTCTGAACCAGGACTGAACCAGGACTAAACCAGGACTGAACCAGGACTAAACCAGGTCTAAACCAGGACTGAACCAGGACTAAACCAGGACTGAACCAGGACTGAACCAGGACTGAACCAGGTCTAAACCAGGACTGAACCAGGTCTAAACCAGGACTGAACCAGGACTGAACCAGGACTGAACCAGGACTAAACCAGGACTGAACCAGGTCTAAACCAGGACTGAACCAGGACTGAACCAGGACTAAACCAGGACTGAACCAGGTCTAAACCAGGACTGAACCAGGTCTAAACCAGGACTGAACCAGGACTAAACCAGGACTGAACCAGGTCTGAACCAGGACTGAACCAGGTCTAAACCAGGACTGAACCAGGTCTAAACCAGGACTGAACCAGGACTAAACCAGGACTGAACCAGGACTGAACCAGGACTGAACCAGGACTGAACCAGGACTGAACCAGGTCTAAACCAGGACTGAACCAGGACTGAACCAGGACTGAACCAGGTCTAAACCAGGACTGAACCAGGACTGAACCAGGACTGAACCAGGTCTAAACCAGGACTAAACCAGGACTAAACCAGGACTGAACCAGGTCTAAACCAGGTCTGAACCAGGACTGAACCAGGACTGAACCAGGACTGAACCAGGACTGAACCAGGACTGAACCAGGACTGAACCAGGACTGAACCAGGTCTGAACCAGGACTGAACCAGGACTGAACCAGGACTGAACCAGGTCTAAACCAGGACTGAACCAGGACTGAACCAGGACTGAACCAGGACTGAACCAGGACTGAACCAGGACTGAACCAGGACTGAACCAGGACTGAACCAGGACTGAACCAGGACTGAACCAGGACTGAACCAGGACTGAACCAGGACTGAACCAGGTCTGAACCAGGACTGAACCAGGACTGAACCAGGACTGAACCAGGACTAAACCAGGACTGAACCAGGACTGAACCAGGACTGAACCAGGACTGAACCAGGACTGAACCAGGACTAAACCAGGACTGAACCAGGTCTAAACCAGGACTGAACCAGGACTGAACCAGGACTGAACCAGGACTGAACCAGGACTGAACCAGGACTGAACCAGGACTGAACCAGGACTAAACCAGGACTGAACCAGGACTGAACCAGGACTGAACCAGGACTGAACCAGGACTGAACCAGGACTGAACCAGGACTAAACCAGGACTAAACCAGGACTGAACCAGGACTGAACCAGGACTGAACCAGGACTAAACCAGGACTGAACCAGGACTGAACCAGGACTGAACCAGGACTGAACCAGGACTGAACCAGGACTGAACCAGGACTGAACCAGGTCTAAACCAGGACTGAACCAGGACTGAACCAGGACTGAACCAGGTCTGAACCAGGACTGAACCAGGACTGAACCAGGACTGAACCAGGTCTGAACCAGGACTGAACCAGGACTGAACCAGGACTGAACCAGGACTGAACCAGGACTGAACCAGGACTGAACCAGGACTGAACCAGGACTGAACCAGGTCTAAACCAGGACTGAACCAGGACTGAACCAGGACTGAACCAGGACTGAACCAGGACTAAACCAGGACTGAACCAGGACTGAACCAGGACTGAACCAGGACTGAACCAGGACTAAACCAGGACTGAACCAGGACTGAACCAGGACTGAACCAGGACTGAACCAGGACTGAACCAGGACTGAACCAGGACTGAACCAGGACTGAACCAGGTCTAAACCAGGACTGAACCAGGTCTAAACCAGGACTGAACCAGGACTGAACCAGGACTGAACCAGGACTGAACCAGGACTGAACCAGGACTAAACCAGGACTGAACCAGGACTGAACCAGGACTGAACCAGGTCTAAACCAGGACTGAACCAGGTCTGAACCAGGACTGAACCAGGACTAAACCAGGACTAAACCAGGACTGAACCAGGACTAAACCAGGACTGAACCAGGTCTGAACCAGGACTGAACCAGGACTGAACCAGGACTGAACCAGGTCTGAACCAGGACTGAACCAGGTCTAAACCAGGACTGAACCAGGACTAAACCAGGACTGAACCAGGACTGAACCAGGACTAAACCAGGACTGAACCAGGACTGAACCAGGACTGAACCAGGACTGAACCAGGACTGAACCAGGACTAAACCAGGACTGAACCAGGACTGAACCAGGACTGAACCAGGTCTAAACCAGGACTGAACCAGGACTGAACCAGGACTGAACCAGGTCTGAACCAGGACTGAACCAGGACTGAACCAGGACTAAACCAGGACTGAACCAGGACTGAACCAGGACTGAACCAGGACTGAACCAGGACTGAACCAGGTCTAAACCAGGACTGAACCAGGACTGAACCAGGACTGAACCAGGACTAAACCAGGACTAAACCAGGACTGAACCAGGACTGAACCAGGACTGAACCAGGACTAAACCAGGACTGAACCAGGACTAAACCAGGACTGAACCAGGTCTGAACCAGGACTGAACCAGGACTGAACCAGGACTGAACCAGGTCTAAACCAGGACTGAACCAGGACTGAACCAGGTCTAAACCAGGACTGAACCAGGACTAAACCAGGACTGAACCAGGACTGAACCAGGACTGAACCAGGACTAAACCAGGACTGAACCAGGTCTGAACCAGGACTGAACCAGGTCTGAACCAGGACTGAACCAGGACTAAACCAGGACTGAACCAGGACTGAACCAGGACTGAACCAGGACTGAACCAGGACTAAACCAGGACTGAACCAGGACTGAACCAGGTCTAAACCAGGACTGAACCAGGACTGAACCAGGACTGAACCAGGACTGAACCAGGACTGAACCAGGACTGAACCAGGACTAAACCAGGACTGAACCAGGACTAAACCAGGACTGAACCAGGACTGAACCAGGACTGAACCAGGTCTGAACCAGGACTGAACCAGGACTGAACCAGGACTGAACCAGGACTGAACCAGGACTGAACCAGGACTGAACCAGGACTGAACCAGGACTAAACCAGGACTGAACCAGGACTGAACCAGGACTGAACCAGGTCTAAACCAGGACTGAACCAGGACTGAACCAGGACTGAACCAGGACTGAACCAGGACTGAACCAGGTCTAAACCAGGACTGAACCAGGACTAAACCAGGACTGAACCAGGACTGAACCAGGACTAAACCAGGACTGAACCAGGACTAAACCAGGACTAAACCAGGACTAAACCAGGACTGAACCAGGACTGAACCAGGACTGAACCAGGTCTAAACCAGGACTGAACCAGGACTAAACCAGGACTGAACCAGGGTTGAACCAGGAATAAACCAGGACTGAACCAGGACTGAACCAGGACTGAACCAGGACTGAACCAGGACTGAACCAGGACTGAACCAGGACTGAACCAGGACTGAACCAGGACTGAACCAGGACTTAACCAGGTCTTAACCAGGACTGAACCAGGACTGAACCAGGTCTAAACCAGGACTGAACCAGGACTGAACCAGGACTAAACCAGGACTGAACCAGGACTGAACCAGGACTGAACCAGGTCTAAACCAGGACTGAACCAGGACAAAACCAGGACTGAACCAGGTCTAAACCAGGACTGAACCAGGACAAAACCAGGACTGAACCAGGACTAAACCAGGACTGAACCAGGTCTAAACCAGGACTGAACCAGGACTAAACCAGGACTGAACCAGGACTGAACCAGGACTGAACCAGGTCTAAACCAGGACTGAACCAGGACTAAACCAGGACTAAACCAGGACTAAACCAGGACTGAACCAGGTCTAAACCAGGACTGAACCAGGACTAAACCAGGACTGAACCAGGACTGAACCAGGACTGAACCAGGACTAAACCAGGACTAAACCAGGACTGAACCAGGACTGAACCAGGTCTAAACCAGGACTGAACCAGGTCTAAACCAGGACTGAACCAGGTCTAAACCAGGACTAAACCAGGACTGAACCAGGACTAAACCAGGACTGAACCAGGACTGAACCAGGACTGAACCAGGACTGAACCAGGACTGAACCAGGTCTAAACCAGGACTAAACCGGGACTGAACCAGGACTGAACCAGGACTAAAAACCAGGTCTAAAACCAGGACTGAACCAGGACTAAACCAGGACTGAACCAGGACTGAACCAGGACTGAACCAGGACTGAACCAGGACTTAACCAGGACTAAACCAGGACTGAACCAGGACTGAACCAGGTCTAAACCAGGACTGAACCAGGACTGAACCAGGACTGAACCAGGACTGAACCAGGACTGAACCAGGACTGAACCAGGACTGAACCAGGACTGAACCAGGTCTAAACCAGGACTGAACCAGGACTGAACCAGGACTGAACCAGGACTAAACCAGGACTAAACCAGGTCTAAACCAGGACTGAACCAGGTCTAAACCAGGACTAAACCAGGACTAAACCAGGACTGAACCAGGTCTAAACCAGGACTGAACCAGGACTGAACCAGGACTAAACCAGGTCTAAACCAGGACTGAACCAGGACTGAACCAGGTCTAAAACCAGGACTGAACCAGGACTAAAACCAGGTCTAAAACCAGGACTGAACCAGGACTGAACCAGGACTAAACCAGGACTGAACCAGGTCTAAACCAGGACTGAACCAGGACTGAACCAGGACTGAACCAGGACTGAACCAGGTCTGAACCAGGACTGAACCAGGACTGAACCAGGACTAAACCAGGTCTAAACCAGGACTGAACCAGGACTGAACCAGGTCTAAACCAGGACTAAACCAGGACTAAACCAGGACTGAACCAGGACTGAACCAGGTCTAAACCAGGACTGAACCAGGACTGAACCAGGACTAAACCAGGTCTAAACCAGGACTAAACCAGGACTGAACCAGGACTGAACCAGGACTAAACCAGGTCTAAACCAGGACTGAACCAGGACTGAACCAGGTCTAAACCAGGACTAAACCAGGACTAAACCAGGACTGAACCAGGACTGAACCAGGTCTAAACCAGGACTGAACCAGGACTGAACCAGGACTAAACCAGGTCTAAACCAGGACTGAACCAGGACTGAACCAGGTCTAAACCAGGACTGAACCAGGACTGAACCAGGTCTAAACCAGGACTAAACCAGGACTAAACCAGGACTGAACCAGGACTAAACCAGGTCTAAACCAGGACTGAACCAGGACTAAACCAGGACTGAACCAGGACTGAACCAGGACTAAACCAGGTCTAAACCAGGACTGAACCAGGTCTAAACCAGGACTGAACCAGGTCTAAACCAGGACTGAACCAGGACTGAACCAGGACTAAACCAGGACTGAACCAGGTCTAAACCAGGACTGAACCAGGACTGAACCAGGACTGAACCAGGTCTAAACCAGGACTGAACCAGGACTGAACCAGGACTGAACCAGGACTGAACCAGGACTGAACCAGGACTGAACCAGGACTAAACCAGGACTGAACCAGGTCTAAACCAGGACTGAACCAGGACTGAACCAGGACTAAACCAGGACTGAACCAGGTCTAAACCAGGACTGAACCAGGACTGAACCAGGACTGAACCAGGTCTAAACCAGGACTGAACCAGGACTGAACCAGGACTGAACCAGGACTGAACCAGGACTGAACCAGGACTAAACCAGGACTGAACCAGACCTAAACCAGGACTGAACCAGGACTGAACCAGGACTGAACCAGGGCTGAACCAGGACTGAACCAGGACTGAACCAGGACTAAACCAGGACTGAACCAGGTCTAAACCAGGACTGAACCAGGACTGAACCAGGACTGAACCAGGTCTGAACCAGGACTGAACCAGGACTAAACCAGGACTGAACCAGGACTAAACCAGGTCTAAACCAGGACTGAACCAGGACTAAACCAGGACTGAACCAGGACTGAACCAGGACTAAACCAGGTCTAAACCAGGACTGAACCAGGTCTAAACCAGGACTGAACCAGGACTGAACCAGGACTGAACCAGGACTAAACCAGGACTGAACCAGGTCTAAACCAGGACTGAACCAGGACTGAACCAGGACTAAACCAGGACTGAACCAGGTCTAAACCAGGACTGAACCAGGTCTAAACCAGGACTGAACCAGGACTAAACCAGGACTGAACCAGGTCTGAACCAGGACTGAACCAGGTCTAAACCAGGACTGAACCAGGTCTAAACCAGGACTGAACCAGGACTAAACCAGGTCTAAACCAGGACTGAACCAGGTCTGAACCAGGACTGAACCAGGACTAAACCAGGTCTAAACCAGGACTGAACCAGGACTGAACCAGGACTGAACCAGGTCTAAACCAGGACTGAACCAGGACTGAACCAGGACTGAACCAGGTCTAAACCAGGACTAAACCAGGACTAAACCAGGACTGAACCAGGTCTAAACCAGGTCTGAACCAGGACTGAACCAGGACTAAACCAGGACTGAACCAGGACTGAACCAGGACTAAACCAGGACTGAACCAGGTCTAAACCAGGACTGAACCAGGACTGAACCAGGACTAAACCAGGACTGAACCAGGTCTAAACCAGGACTGAACCAGGTCTAAACCAGGACTGAACCAGGACTAAACCAGGACTGAACCAGGTCTGAACCAGGACTGAACCAGGTCTAAACCAGGACTGAACCAGGACTGAACCAGGACTAAACCAGGACTGAACCAGGTCTAAACCAGGACTGAACCAGGTCTAAACCAGGACTGAACCAGGTCTAAACCAGGACTAAACCAGGACTGAACCAGGACTGAACCAGGACTGAACCAGGTCTAAACCAGGACTGAACCAGGACTGAACCAGGACTGAACCAGGACTGAACCAGGACTGAACCAGGTCTAAACCAGGACTGAACCAGGTCTAAACCAGGACTGAACCAGGTCTAAACCAGGACTGAACCAGGACTGAACCAGGACTGAACCAGGTCTAAACCAGGACTGAACCAGGTCTAAACCAGGACTGAACCAGGTCTAAACCAGGACTGAACCAGGACTGAACCAGGACTGAACCAGGACTGAACCAGGACTGAACCAGGTCTAAACCAGGACTGAACCAGGACTGAACCAGGTCTAAACCAGGACTAAACCAGGACTGAACCAGGACTGAACCAGGTCTAAACCAGGACTGAACCAGGACTAAACCAGGACTGAACCAGGTCTAAACCAGGTCTGAACCAGGACTGAACCAGGACTAAACCAGGTCTAAACCAGGACTAAACCAGGACTAAACCAGGACTGAACCAGGACTGAACCAGGTCTAAACCAGGACTGAACCAGGACTGAACCAGGACTGAACCAGGACTGAACCAGGTCTAAACCAGGACTGAACCAGGACTGAACCAGGACTGAACCAGGACTAAACCAGGACTAAACCAGGACTAAACCAGGACTGAACCAGGTCTAAACCAGGACTGAACCAGGACTAAACCAGGACTAAACCAGGACTAAACCAGGACTGAACCAGGTCTAAACCAGGACTGAACCAGGACTAAACCAGGACTGAACCAGGACTGAACCAGGACTGAACCAGGACTGAACCAGGACTGAACCAGGTCTAAACCAGGACTGAACCAGGACTAAACCAGGACTAAACCAGGACTGAACCAGGTCTAAACCAGGACTGAACCAGGACTGAACCAGGACTGAACCAGGACTGAACCAGGACTGAACCAGGACTAAACCAGGACTAAACCAGGACTGAACCAGGACTGAACCAGGTCTAAACCAGGACTAAACCAGGACTAAACCAGGTCTAAACCAGGACTAAACCAGGTCTAAACCAGGTCTGAACCAGGACTGAACCAGGACTGAACCAGGTCTAAACCAGGACTGAACCAGGACTGAACCAGGACTAAACCAGGACTGAACCAGGACTGAACCAGGACTGAACCAGGACTAAACCAGGACTAAACCAGGACTAAACCAGGACTGAACCAGGTCTAAACCAGGACTGAACCAGGACTAAACCAGGACTAAACCAGGACTAAACCAGGACTGAACCAGGTCTAAACCAGGACTGAACCAGGACTAAACCAGGTCTAAACCAGGACTGAACCAGGTCTGAACCAGGACTGAACCAGGACTAAACCAGGTCTAAACCAGGACTGAACCAGGACTGAACCAGGACTGAACCAGGTCTAAACCAGGACTGAACCAGGACTGAACCAGGACTGAACCAGGTCTAAACCAGGACTAAACCAGGACTAAACCAGGACTGAACCAGGTCTAAACCAGGTCTGAACCAGGACTGAACCAGGACTAAACCAGGACTGAACCAGGACTGAACCAGGACTAAACCAGGACTGAACCAGGTCTAAACCAGGACTGAACCAGGACTGAACCAGGACTAAACCAGGACTGAACCAGGTCTAAACCAGGACTGAACCAGGTCTAAACCAGGACTGAACCAGGACTAAACCAGGACTGAACCAGGTCTGAACCAGGACTGAACCAGGTCTAAACCAGGACTGAACCAGGACTGAACCAGGACTAAACCAGGACTGAACCAGGTCTAAACCAGGACTGAACCAGGTCTAAACCAGGACTGAACCAGGTCTAAACCAGGACTAAACCAGGACTGAACCAGGACTGAACCAGGACTGAACCAGGTCTAAACCAGGACTGAACCAGGACTGAACCAGGACTGAACCAGGACTGAACCAGGACTGAACCAGGTCTAAACCAGGACTGAACCAGGTCTAAACCAGGACTGAACCAGGTCTAAACCAGGACTGAACCAGGACTGAACCAGGACTGAACCAGGTCTAAACCAGGACTGAACCAGGTCTAAACCAGGACTGAACCAGGTCTAAACCAGGACTGAACCAGGACTGAACCAGGACTGAACCAGGACTGAACCAGGACTGAACCAGGTCTAAACCAGGACTGAACCAGGACTGAACCAGGTCTAAACCAGGACTAAACCAGGACTGAACCAGGACTGAACCAGGTCTAAACCAGGACTGAACCAGGACTAAACCAGGACTGAACCAGGTCTAAACCAGGTCTGAACCAGGACTGAACCAGGACTAAACCAGGTCTAAACCAGGACTAAACCAGGACTAAACCAGGACTGAACCAGGACTGAACCAGGTCTAAACCAGGACTGAACCAGGACTGAACCAGGACTGAACCAGGACTGAACCAGGACTAAACCAGGACTGAACCAGGACTGAACCAGGACTGAACCAGGACTAAACCAGGACTAAACCAGGACTAAACCAGGACTGAACCAGGTCTAAACCAGGACTGAACCAGGACTGAACCAGGACTGAACCAGGACTGAACCAGGACTGAACCAGGACTAAACCAGGACTAAACCAGGACTGAACCAGGACTGAACCAGGTCTAAACCAGGACTAAACCAGGACTAAACCAGGTCTAAACCAGGACTAAACCAGGTCTAAACCAGGTCTGAACCAGGACTGAACCAGGACTGAACCAGGTCTAAACCAGGACTGAACCAGGACTGAACCAGGACTAAACCAGGACTGAACCAGGACTGAACCAGGACTGAACCAGGACTAAACCAGGACTAAACCAGGACTAAACCAGGACTGAACCAGGTCTAAACCAGGACTGAACCAGGACTAAACCAGGACTAAACCAGGACTAAACCAGGACTGAACCAGGTCTAAACCAGGACTGAACCAGGACTAAACCAGGACTGAACCAGGACTGAACCAGGACTGAACCAGGACTGAACCAGGTCTAAACCAGGACTGAACCAGGACTAAACCAGGACTAAACCAGGACTAAACCAGGACTGAACCAGGTCTAAACCAGGACTGAACCAGGACTAAACCAGGACTGAACCAGGACTGAACCAGGACTGAACCAGGACTAAACCAGGACTAAACCAGGACTGAACCAGGACTGAACCAGGTCTAAACCAGGACTAAACCAGGTCTAAACCAGGACTGAACCAGGTCTAAACCAGGACTAAACCAGGACTGAACCAGGACTAAACCAGGACTGAACCAGGAGTGAACCAGGACTGAACCAGGACTGAACCAGGACTGAACCAGGTCTAAACCAGGACTAAACCAGGTCTAAACCAGGACTAAACCAGGACTAAACCAGGTCTAAACCAGGACTGAACCAGGACTAAACCAGGACTGAACCAGGACTGAACCAGGACTGAACCAGGACTGAACCAGGACTAAACCAGGACTAAACCAGGACTGAACCAGGACTGAAACAGGTCTAAACCAGGACTAAACCAGGACTAAACCAGGACTGAACCAGGACTGAACCAGGACTGAACCAGGACTGAACCAGGACTGAACCTGGTCTAAACCAGGACTGAACCAGGACTGAACCAGGACTAAACCAGGACTAAACCAGGTCTAAACCAGGACTGAACCAGGTCTAAACCAGGACTAAACCAGGACTAAACCAGGACTGAACCAGGTCTAAACCAGGACTGAACCAGGACTGAACCAGGACTAAACCAGGTCTAAACCAGGACTGAACCAGGACTGAACCAGGTCTAAACCAGGACTGAACCAGGACTAAACCAGGTCTAAACCAGGACTGAACCAGGACTGAACCAGGACTAAACCAGGACTGAACCAGGTCTAAACCAGGACTGAACCAGGACTGAACCAGGACTGAACCAGGACTGAACCAGGTCTGAACCAGGACTGAACCAGGACTGAACCAGGACTAAACCAGGTCTAAACCAGGACTGAACCAGGACTGAACCAGGTCTAAACCAGGACTAAACCAGGACTAAACCAGGACTGAACCAGGACTGAACCAGGTCTAAACCAGGACTGAACCAGGACTGAACCAGGACTAAACCAGGTCTAAACCAGGACTAAACCAGGACTGAACCAGGACTGAACCAGGACTAAACCAGGTCTAAACCAGGACTGAACCAGGACTGAACCAGGTCTAAACCAGGACTAAACCAGGACTAAACCAGGACTGAACCAGGACTGAACCAGGTCTAAACCAGGACTGAACCAGGACTGAACCAGGACTAAACCAGGTCTAAACCAGGACTGAACCAGGACTGAACCAGGTCTAAACCAGGACTGAACCAGGACTGAACCAGGTCTAAACCAGGACTAAACCAGGACTAAACCAGGACTGAACCAGGACTGAACCAGGTCTAAACCAGGACTGAACCAGGACTAAACCAGGACTGAACCAGGTCTAAACCAGGACTGAACCAGGTCTAAACCAGGACTGAACCAGGTCTAAACCAGGACTGAACCAGGACTAAACCAGAACTGAACCAGGTCTGAACCAGGACTGAACCAGGACTGAACCAGGTCTAAACCAGGACTAAACCAGGACTAAACCAGGACTGAACCAGGACTGAACCAGGTCTAAACCAGGACTGAACCAGGACTGAACCAGGACTAAACCAGGTCTGAACCAGGACTGAACCAGGACTGAACCAGGTCTAAACCAGGACTGAACCAGGACTGAACCAGGACTAAACCAGGACTGAACCAGGACTGAACCAGGACTGAACCAGGACTAAACCAGGACTAAACCAGGACTAAACCAGGACTGAACCAGGTCTAAACCAGGACTGAACCAGGACTAAACCAGGACTAAACCAGGACTAAACCAGGACTGAACCAGGTCTAAACCAGGACTGAACCAGGACTAAACCAGGACTGAACCAGGACTGAACCAGGACTGAACCAGGTCTAAACCAGGACTGAACCAGGACTAAACCAGGACTAAACCAGGACTAAACCAGGACTGAACCAGGTCTAAACCAGGACTGAACCAGGACTAAACCAGGACTGAACCAGGACTGAACCAGGACTGAACCAGGACTAAACCAGGACTAAACCAGGACTGAACCAGGACTGAACCAGGTCTAAACCAGGACTAAACCAGGTCTAAACCAGGACTGAACCAGGTCTAAACCAGGACTAAACCAGGACTGAACCAGGACTAAACCAGGACTGAACCAGGACTGAACCAGGACTGAACCAGGACTGAACCAGGACTGAACCAGGTCTAAACCAGGACTAAACCAGGTCTAAACCAGGACTAAACCAGGACTAAACCAGGTCTAAACCAGGACTGAACCAGGACTAAACCAGGACTGAACCAGGACTGAACCAGGACTGAACCAGGACTGAACCAGGACTAAACCAGGACTAAACCAGGACTGAACCAGGACTGAAACAGGTCTAAACCAGGACTAAACCAGGACTAAACCAGGACTGAACCAGGACTGAACCAGGACTGAACCAGGACTGAACCAGGACTGAACCAGGACTGAACCAGGTCTAAACCAGGACTGAACCAGGACTGAACCAGGACTGAACCAGGACTAAACCAGGACTAAACCAGGTCTAAACCAGGACTGAACCAGGTCTAAACCAGGACTAAACCAGGACTAAACCAGGACTGAACCAGGTCTAAACCAGGACTGAACCAGGACTGAACCAGGACTAAACCAGGTCTAAACCAGGACTGAACCAGGACTGAACCAGGTCTAAACCAGGACTGAACCAGGACTAAACCAGGTCTAAACCAGGACTGAACCAGGACTGAACCAGGACTAAACCAGGACTGAACCAGGTCTAAACCAGGACTGAACCAGGACTGAACCAGGACTGAACCAGGACTGAACCAGGTCTGAACCAGGACTGAACCAGGACTGAACCAGGACTAAACCAGGTCTAAACCAGGACTGAACCAGGACTGAACCAGGTCTAAACCAGGACTAAACCAGGACTAAACCAGGACTGAACCAGGACTGAACCAGGTCTAAACCAGGACTGAACCAGGACTGAACCAGGACTAAACCAGGTCTAAACCAGGACTAAACCAGGACTGAACCAGGACTGAACCAGGACTAAACCAGGTCTAAACCAGGACTGAACCAGGACTGAACCAGGTCTAAACCAGGACTAAACCAGGACTAAACCAGGACTGAACCAGGACTGAACCAGGTCTAAACCAGGACTGAACCAGGACTGAACCAGGACTAAACCAGGTCTAAACCAGGACTGAACCAGGACTGAACCAGGTCTAAACCAGGACTGAACCAGGACTGAACCAGGTCTAAACCAGGACTAAACCAGGTCTAAACCAGGACTGAACCAGGACTAAACCAGGTCTAAACCAGGTCTATTTATTTGTTTATTTTTGTTTATTTCTCTGGAGCCCATTAGCTGAAAGCTGCATTCTGCTCGTCTTCCTGGGTCCATTAAAATCAAAAATCACATCTCACACAAAACAGTTGATTTACATTTCATTTACAGCATAAACATTGTTTTAAAATGTCCATCCAAACACACCCATATCACATTACATTCTGTTTAACACATGGCTCTTCAGTTTATTTTTGAAGAATAGTTTGTTTTTGAGCTCACAAATTTTCTGAGGAATAATGTTCCATGTAGAAGTCGCTCTGTACAGAACGGTTTTCGTCATGAAATTCGATTCAGGAAATGGACTTTTTCTATGTCCACTTGTTGCTCTTCTAGTGCTGTGGTCGTGCACTGAGTCACAGTCAACAATTTGAGTAGAAATGAAAACAGCATTTTAAGGTCCAGTACATTATTTCTCATTGTGCCCAGTGTAACTTGTGTTCTTTGATTTAAATTGAGCCACGTCAAAGGGGAAAACATTTGATTTCTACTGGTTCTAACTGAACTGAAGTCCTGCTGCTTTGTTTTGGGCCACTTGTAGTTGAGCTAAATCTGTTTGTGATGCAGAAGACCACACTTCAGAACAATACGGCAAAGAGCATAAGGTTAAAGACTTGGTAATTGTTTCTAAAGTGTCACATTTAACATATTGACAACATTTGTTTGTAATAGCGATATGTTCTGTCCAGCACAGGCTACTGTCAATGACCAGACCCAACAGTTTAGCTTTGATACTTGTTGTATGTTTTCCCCATCAGTGCTTAAATTTAAATCTGATTCACGTGCTAACTTTTGTTTTGCCCCTGGGGTCTTGTTGACGTCACTTCCGGGTGAGTGAATTCTGTTTGCGAATTCTGTTTGCGAGCTGTTTTGCGAGCACTCTTACTAGCATCTCTCTACTGAATCTGTTAATCCACGAATCCATCTAAACTAGTGCCTGAGTACTTCGTCAAACCATCGAAGTTTATTCAGCATCTAGCGCTCCGTAATTCGTGGTCTAAGCCTCTCTCTCTCTGTAGTTTCAGCTTGTAGTTTCAGCCTGATCTAGCCTAGCCTAGCATCATGGCTAAAACTCTCGCCCCTCTTTCCTGCTCTAGTTGCAACATGTGGAGTGAGAACCCTGGCTTATTTGATAGTGACAGGGATAGTTGCGCTAAGTGCAGCGTAGTGGCAGTCCTCGAGGCCAGGGTTACAGAGTTAGAAACGCGGATCCGCTCATTGGAGGCGCTCAAGCCGAGTTATAGTCAGGCAGTAGCAGGGACCGCGGACCGCATTAGCTTGAGCGTAGCTAGCGAGAGCAGCCCCCCGGCGCATCCCGTGCAGCCGGGACCAGACCAGGACAGTTTTGTGACATTTAGACGCAGGCGCAGGGCTAAGACCAGGACTGCAGATCAGGGACACATAGCTGAGTGCAGGACTCCAGGAGACCAGGGACACAGGGCTGAGAGCAGGGCGCTCCCCGTCCGGAACAGGTTCGCCCCCTTGAGCTGGACGCGGGACACTCTAGTCATAGGGAGCTCCATAGTCAGGGACGTGGAACTGCCTGCAGCTTCCACACGGTGTTACCCTGGAGCCAGACTGGGCGACATCGAGGGGAATCTTAGGCTTTTAAAGAGAAGTAAGAACAGGTACCGCCGGATCGTTATACACGCGGGGGGTAACGATACTCGGCGCGGTCAGTCAGAGGTGGTGAAGTTGCAGATAGCGGCAGTTTGTGATTTGGCTAAGTCGATGTCGGAGTCCGTGTACTTCTCTGGCCCCTTCCAAATTATGCAAATTGTGAAATGTTCAGCCGCTTTTCAGCTGTCAACCAGTGGTTGTCCAATTGGTGCCCGCAGAATGGTGTCGTCTTCATAGACAACTGGAGGGCATTTGAGGGGAAGCCCAGGCTTATACGTAGTGACGGCATTCATCCCACAGCGGCTGGCTCCTCCCTCCTAGCGCAGAATATTATGGTTAGTCTTAGATGACCATCAGGTAAGACTAGCACACAGAATAGCTCAGGGAGTGTCAGTGACGCTAGGGAGCAGAGTAGACTAGTGAGGCACTGCTCTGTTAGCGAGAACAGCTCCAAACAGGCTGAGACTGTGTGTGCCCCACGTACAGGGGCCTCCTCTGGCCCCACGTACAGGGGCCTCCTCTGGCCCCACGTACAGGGGCCTCCTCTGAGCCCCACGTACAGGGGCCTCCTCTGAGCCCCACGTACAGGGGCCTCCTCTGGCCCCACGTACAGGGGCCTCCTCTGGCCCCACGTACAGGGGCCTCCTCTGAGCCCCACGTACAGGGGCCTCCTCTGAGCCACCCTGCATGAACAATTCTCCCAGACCGGCTGAGGCTGTGTATGTCCCACGCACAAAAAGCACAAATAAAACACACCTAAACTCTGATAGGAAAGGCATCAGATCTCCTAACTCAATAGAAATAAATACATGCATCGCAAATAAACAAAATAAATGCATAAAAAGCACAAATAAAAGTCAACTAAAGTCTGATAGGAAAGGCGTCCGATCTCATAACTTAATAAAAATAAACACATGTGTCGCAAATAAACAAAATGATAAGTGTGTAAAATGTGGACTGCTAAACATCAGGTCCCTCTCTTCTAAATCTCTTTTAATAAATGAATTAATTGGCGACTTTAATATTGATCTTCTAGCTCTAACTGAAACATGGCTTCAGGAAAATGATTATGTTAGACTAAACGAATCTACACCTCCAAGTCACGTGAACTTTCAAAGTGCCAGGAGCACAGGTGGAGGTGGCGGTGTGGCCGTCATTTCTCACTCCAGCCTAATTCTCAGCCTCAAATCTAATTATACATTCCGCTCCTTTGAAAGCCTCGCACTATCTATTACGTGCACCAACTGGAAAAACCAAAAAGCTGTTATATTCAGAACAATCTACCGACCTCCTGGTCCTTATGCCGAGTTTCTGACAGAGTTTTCTGACTTTATTTCAAGTTTAGTTTTGGAATGGGAAAGGATTGTTATAGTTGGAGATTTCAACATTCATGTTGATAACAGCAGTGAGCCTCAGCAGTGCTTTTGGTGCTCTCCTGGATGGGGTCGGTTTTACCCAGAGTGTGAACAAGCCGACTCACTGTCACAATCACACTCTCGATCTCGTCCTAACTTATGGTATTGAGATTAATGATTTACTTGTAATTCCTCAAAACCCTTTACTCTCTGACCATTTTTTAATAACCTTTCAATTCGTACTAAAAGACTATCCAGCTCAGCAGGAGAAAACTATAATGAAAAGAACAATATCAGAAAAATCAGTAGCCGAGTTCAAAGAAATAATCGAGCCAGTATTAAATGATATGCCATGTGACAATGAGAACAACTTTAATCCAATTATCATGGATCAGTTTGTTGATAGGACAATGCTCACCCTAAAATCTGCTCTCGATGTTGCAGCTCCGCTAAAACAGAAAAGCATTAAACCAAGACCTCCGGCTCCTTGGTTTACTCCAGAACTGCGATCACTCAAACAACACGTGAGACGCACAGAGAAGCTCTGGCGCCGCTCGCGCTCCGAGCAGTCTCTGAAGGCATGGAAGCTCTGCCTGCTCTCTTATAAGGCCGCTCTGCCAAAAGCACAAACCAGATACTATTCAAACCTAATAGAAGTAAACAAAAGCAACCCCAGATTTCTGTTCAGCACTGTAGCCAGGCTGACAAACTCACACACTGCCCCTGAGTCTCTTCTCCCTTCGAAGTTCAGTTGTGACTTTCTTGAATTCTTCGATTACAAAATTATAACCATTAGAGACAAGATCAACGAAGCCACTCCAAAAATCAGCCCCGAGCAAATTCAGCAAATCCAGTCAGTAACACCAATATCCCACATAAATCCTCTAACAGAATTAGACAAATTTACTCCTGTCGATGAGGCGGAGATTACCTCAGTCATCATGTCGTCCAAACCATCAACTTGTTTGCTCGACCCTATTCCAGTCAAACTCCTCAAAGAAGCTCCACCTAATAATAGGTTCCATCCATAACATAATAAATATGTCATTAGAAAATGGCTTTGTTCCTCAGTCCTTTAAATATGCTGTAATTAAACCGCTTTTGAAAAAACCTAGCTTAAATCCTGATGAACTAGCCAACTACAGACCTATCTCGAATCTTCCATTTCTCTCAAAGATTCTGGAACGAGTTGTGGTGAAACAGCTCTGTCACCATCTGCAGGGCAATAATTTATATGAAAAATGTCAGTCTGGTTTCAGAGCTCACCACAGCACAGAAACTGCTCTGCTTAAAGTGACAAATGATTTGCTACTAGCTGCTGCTAACGGGCTGGCTTCAGTCCTGGTCCTACTGGACCTCAGTGCAGCGTTTGACACCACTGATCACAACATTCTACTGCAGAGGTCAGAATGTGACATAGGTGTCAGAGGGACCGCCCTCAAATGGTTTAAATCCTCTCTATCAGATAGGTACCAGTTTGTTAGTGTAAACCAGTGCACCTCTCCCTGCTCTAAAGTAGCTTGTGGTGTTCCACAAGGATCTGTGCTTGGTCCAATCCTGTTTACTCTGTATATGTTGCCATTAGGTAACATTATCAGAAAACATGGCATTAATTTCCACTGCTATGCTGATGACACTCAGCTGTACTTATCAATGAAACCAAATCAGACCAAATGGATAAGCTCAGTGCCTGTGTGAAGGACATCAAAACCTGGATGACCCTGAATTACCTGCTCTTAAACCCTGAAAAAACAGAGGTCATTGTTGTCGGTCCTAAAGGTCAGAGAGATTCTCTGTCAGACCAGATAATCTCACTTGACAATGTGAGTATAGCCTCTAGCTCTACTGTAAAAAACCTTGGAGTCGTATTTGACCAAAATCTCTCATTCACAGCTCATATAAACCAAGCTTGTAAAACTGCATATTTTCACCTGTGAAACAGAACTAAAGTCAGAAAAATTTTGCCTAAAAATGATGCTGAAAAACTTATCCCTGCATTTGTTACATCCAGACTAGATTACTGTAATTCTCTGCTCACCGTCTGCACTAAAGGTACTTTAAGAAGCTTCCAGTTGGTCCAAAATGCAGCGGCCAGAGTCCTAACAGGAACTAAAAGACGTGATCACATCAGTCCTGTGTTAAAATCACTTCACTGGCTTCCTGTCGAGTTTAGAATTAAATTCAAAGTTCTCCTCCTGACATACAAAGCCTTAAACAATATGGCCCCATCATATCTTCAGGATGCCATTGTCCCCTATCAGCCAAATAGAGCACTTCGCTCTCAGAATGCAGGATTATTAGTGGTTCCTAGAGTGTCTAAAAGTACAGTGGGGGGGAGAGCCTTCAGTTACCAAGCTCCTGTGTTATGGAATCAACTCCCTGTTGGTGTTAAACAGGCTCCACAGTCTCTTTATTTAAGACCAGGCTTAAAACCTTCCTCTTCAGAATAGCTTATGACCAGGTTACTTAGTTGATGTCACTAAGATAAGCTGCTGCAGGAGATAACAAGCTGGGGGAAGTGTGGCAACCTGAGCACTGTCCTCTGTTTCCTCCTATTTTCTCATCAGCATCACTCACTATGTTCTCATCTGTAGTTTGTTCATTGCTATTCACATGTTGTCCCCTGTCCCACTCCCCCTGTGGAGTGGAACTCTTTCAGACGCCTGATGGCAGCTGGACCTCTCCTCCTCTTCGCCTGGCTCCTCCTCCTCGCCTGGCTCCTCCTCCTCGCCTGGCTCCTCCTCCTCGCCTGGCTCCTCCTCCTCGCCCGGCTCCTCCTCCTCGCCCCTCTTCTCCTCCTCCTCGCCCGGCTCTTCCCCACCTGGGTAGCTGTGGTCATACTGAACTGGCCCACGGGCCTGGACATCTATAGCCTGTCCGTCCATGGGAGTGGATCTCTCCTTCACTGTAGTTCTCCCCGAGGTTTCTTCTTTTTCCCAGGACCCTGGGTTTTTTGGAGTTTTTCCTTGCTGAGAAGGAGGGTCTAAGGACAGGGGATGACTGGACCATGTTTCATTTGCTGCTTTACATGAATGTTGTTTGTTCCTGTTCTGATATGTCTGTGTGTATGTTTTACTCATCAGAATCTTGGAACGGCCTTAGAGGAAACTGTTGTTGCGATTTTGGGCGCTACAAAATAAATTGAATTGAATTGAAAAAATTATCATACCTTTTGTTTTATTAATGTTAAGAACAAGCTTGTTTCCTCGTACCCACTCATACAGCAGAGCCAGATCTCTAGATAAAACAGAATTAATCTTATCACATGAATCTGCAGCACAGTAAACTGTCGAGTCATCGGCATAAATTGTCATTGAGGCCTCTTTTACACTTAAAGGTAAATCGTTAATAAATACAGAAAACGGAGGCGTCGCGTGGGGCAGCCGAGAGGAATGGACATTAGACATTAGACGCACATTAGACGAGCTCCTGAAACCCGTCCTTAATATCAGAACTTTGTAGCCATACACTTCAAATAAACCCGGTAATTTTGTCGTTTTCGAGTCGAAACTACATTTGACGGGAAGGAGGCGGAAAGATTTTTGTTACATTCAACTTAATGCCTGCGGGAGGAAAGAAGTGTCTGCATCTGTGAACACTGTAAGGTTGGTTATGATGGGTTAAAAGGGGCTCTTACATGGAGAGGGGCCGTCACTCATCTAGAGCCAGTCTCACGGGCCGAGTAAACTAAGGAACCTGAACCAAAGTTCAGGGTGGTTCGGGCCGCGGAGGATACGGCCGTTTGGGGGAGTTTTGTTTGTTCGGCGTGGTTAAGCCGGGAAGTGTTAGTTTTGTTTAATTTTGAGTTGTTGTTCAGACAGCAGTGGTATATGGGCCGAGGTATTGTCTTGTATATTGTCATTCTCACATTGCCTATACATTTCTATTTGGTGCTAAAAACATTAGTCTTAACTTAATGTAATGTCAGGGTTTATTAAAATAACATCATGGAGCATAAAGGGCTGTGGAGATCAGTTAAGAGGAGGAAGGTCCTGTCATATTTAAAAACAAAGAACACGGATATAGAGTTCATACAGGACTCTCATGTGGCCGGGGATGAAGGAGCACAGACATTTAACAGAGACTGGGCAGGGACAGGGCTGCAGAGCTCTTATTCAAGTAAGAGAAATGGTGTAATGATCCTCATAAATAAAAGCTGAGCTTTGTTTTATTGAAGGAATACAATGATGGGGAAGGCCGTATTATCTGTGTAGAAGCCTTTATTAATGGAATTAGAATTGTACTGTGTAATATATATGCTCCTAATAGAGAGGACCCAGATTTGTTTCATTTAATTAATAGTATAATCGGAAATAAGGAGGGTCAAGTGATTTTGGCAGGAGATTTCAATCAGGTGATGGACAGAATAATTGATAAGAGCAAGTCAAGTGGGAGGTCTTCACCAGGGACAGAGGCTGTACATATGCTTCATATACTTGCAGAGGACATGGGGATGGTGGATATATGGAGACTAGTTCATCTTTGTGAGAGAGAGTTTACTTTTATTCTCACTGTCACAAAACATTCAAGGATAGATCTTTTTGACACCTAGAACCTTAGTAGATTCTGTAATAGGTTGTGAAATTGGGACAATATTGATCAGTGACCACACTTCAGTGGAGCTGCAGGTGAATCTGAATGTGCAGAAATCAAAGAGGTCATTGGAGGTTTAACACTGTTACTGCAAAACAAAGCATTTAGTGAGGAGATCTCAGAAGATCTCAAAATATTTTTTCACATTAATATGAACTCAACTGATAAAGTTGCTTCGGTGTGGGAAGCATCCAAAGCATATTTAAGGGGCAAGATAACTGCACAGGCCACAAAGATTAAAAGGGAAAACTTGGACAAAGAAAAGAAGTTGGAGAAAGAAATACGTAAATTGGAGAAAGACTTGGCAAAGCAATTTTCAAATGATAAATATCAGATGATCTGTAAAATGAAATGTCAACTTCATGATATTTATAACAGGAGAGCTGAATATGCCTTATTTCAATTAAGGACAAAATTTTATGAAGGAGGGGAAAAAAGCGGGAAATTATTGGCAAGACAATTAAAAGAGCAGGACTAAAAAAGGATGACCAAGTAATAACATCATCTAAAGGAATAAATGAGGTTTTCAAATCGTTTTATCAGGATTTATATACATCATCGGGCATTATTAATGAAACTGACATTGACAAGTTTTTCTCAGGCCTAGACTTGCCAACACTTACTACAGATCAAAAAGAGAGGGTTGGATGCACCTATAACAGAAGAAGAAATGAGGGCAGCAATATCATCTATGAAAAATGCAAAGTCACCAGGCATGGATGGCTTTCCGATTGAATATTATAAATAGTAGGGGTGTGTTCAAAAAATCGATACGGGGATACATCGTCGTGGGCCTCTTGGCGATACACGTATCGATACGGAGGCGTCAGTATCGATATTTGACATGCAACAAACATTATTTATCAAGCTTCAGCAAACTGCGTCTGATAAGTGATCCTTGCACTGCACATGTGGTATAGTCAGAGGCAGCATTCCTCCTGCACTACAGCCTTGTTAAGGCCATATCTGAAGTTTACTTTCATCAGAGGAGCTGCATGTCGGCACACAGCCTTGTTAAGCCATGTTTACATTAACACCACTTAACACCCGCCACTTACACAACATTAAAAAGTCAAGCCAGATATTCACCGTACTTATTTTTCCAATATTGACCTGCTGTACATCGTTTGAAAGCTTAATTCCTCAGTAAAACCACCATATCATTCATTTTATGCCACACAGCCCAAAGAGCCAGAACTTATAATTCCCGAAAATATTCATTGCATTTCTTACCTTTGAGCCGGTTCTGTCGGTCCGAAACGGGTCCAGTCCAGGAATAGCTGTGCTCAATTAGTCCGTAACAGTCCACAGAAAAAGAATATCCAGTTGTTTTTTTCATAAAATAATTCCATGTGGAGAAATAATCCAGAAAGTCCGAGTTTGTCTGAATGGATGAGCGACGCATCTCTCTACTACTCTCGCTCTTGGTCCTTAGCATAGCTAAACGCTTAGCTCCTGTTAGCGGTGTGGGGTATGTTTGTTTTCTCCACACTCTTAGCTACAAAACAAGCGTATCCAGGCTTCGGTCCGGCTACGGGGCGCCGCGCTACAGCTTGGGGAACAAAACGAGTGCGTCCAGTTAGCGGCGTATTAGCATGACCGAGGGACAGTTCCACGGCAAAACCTCTTCAGTCATTGGTTCTTTCAGGAAATGATTGACAGATCTGAGTAGCCTATGAAAAGACGATCTCAGCGGTGGGCCCCATGTGGGGCAGAGGTGCTGTAGTGATAGGCTCCATGCGCTCTGTGTATGGAGACTCTCTCTCTCCTCCTTTTACGCACACTCACTGGTGGAGGCACACGAGACATATGGAGGGAAATGTTTTGGCTTGTTTTAGTTATTTATCTTAAGAAAACCTGCCTAAATTTCAGAAGATGGTTTATTTATTATACATGACATCTTATTACAGTTTGAACATCTGGTACATATTTGAACCCTTGTGCCGAGTGCGGCTGTTAACAGGTGAATCAAGGGCAGTTTCTGCCTTACAGCTTCTTCTGTTACACTGGAACTGATGCACCAAAATAAAAATAACATTTGAGGAAACATCTGTCTTTTTTTTTTAAATTATAGGTTACGTAATGTAAAATATCGGGATACGTATCGCCTTGAAGACCATGTATCGGGATACCCCTGTATCGC
Source organism: Odontamblyopus lacepedii (assembly GCA_034769755.1). Classification (NCBI taxonomy): domain Eukaryota; kingdom Metazoa; phylum Chordata; class Actinopteri; order Gobiiformes; family Gobiidae; genus Odontamblyopus; species Odontamblyopus lacepedii. The sequence goes on along the minus strand of CM068349.1, from coordinate 46,878,895 downwards.
GAATCGTATCGTATCGAGACCCCTGTATCGCGAATCGTATCGTATCACAAGGTTGTTGGCAATACCCACCCCTAATAAAAAGTATGTTGATATTTAGAGTTGATATTTTACACAAGGTTTATTTGGAGGCCTATGATACAGGGTCCTTACAGAGTTAAGATAAGATATCCTTTATTTGTCCCACAATGGGGAAATTTCAGACAATTCCCTAAATCCCAGTTCCCTAAATTCCCTAAATCCCAGTTCCCTAAATCCCTAAAAAGGAGAGAGACACCTCCGACCCAGCAAATTATCCACCCGTCAGTCTTTTGGGAGTAGATTGCAAAATTTTGACTAAAATACAAGCTTCAAGGCTAGAAAAAATACTGCCTTCGATTATTCATGGAGACCAGGTCGGCTTCATTAAGAACAGATGTTCTGGAGACAACATGAGACGCCTTCTCCATATTATGCACAAAAGTAAAACTAGTCATGATTCAGTTGCTGCCTTCTCCCTGGATGCGGAGAAGGCATTCGACAGGGTAGAATGGGGTTTTCTTATGATAGTCCTCAATAAATTTGGTGTTGGGCCAACATTTTGTAACTGGGTGAAGACCATATATTCCTGTCCAAAGGCCACAGTCCTGACTAATGGGCTGGTATCAGATTTTGTTCCTCTATCCAGAGGAATGAGGCAGGGATGTAGGTTATCCACGTTGATTTTCAGTTTATTCCTGGAGCCATTGGCTCTAAAAATTCGATGCAGATTCAAGAATTAGAGGGGTAAAAATGGGTGGCAGAGAACATAAGTTGTTTCTCTATGCAGATGACATTTTGGCTGTATTAACTGATCCAGTGCATTCATTACCAGCTCTGCTTAGATGTGTTGACTCGTATTCCAATATGTCGGGCTACAAGATAAATTGGAATAAGTCTGAGGCCATTGCCACTTTCTTCATCGTGTTACTCTAGACATGTCACTGCATTTAACTTTAGATGGTTGCCATCAGGCATGAAATCCTTAGGTATACTTTTGAACCCTAACCTAGAGGAAATAATGCAACTGAATATGGAACCTCTCCTCCTAAAAATAAGAAATAATTTAGAGAAGTGGGGAAATTGAAACTTACGCTATGGGGGAAAATGAATGTGATTAAAATGGTAATTGCTCCACAGTTCAATTATGTTTCCATGATGTTACCTGTGAAAATACCAGTTCATATATTTGTTCAATTTGAGAAGGTGATAAAAGATTTTTATGGGACAAAAAGACCAAGAATCAACATAAAGAAAATGTGGGCTTCAAGAGAAAGTGGGGGGTTGGCTCTTCCAAATATGAGACTTTATAAGTTGGCGTTTGAAATGTCGAGGTTGGTGAAACACTGGGGAAAGGAGGATACGGATCTGGACTGGATCAAGATTGAGCGGGAGTTAGTGAATCCTTTCACACTGATTGATGTTTTATCCCAAGGAACCAATACTAAGGGTTTGGATCTGTATGACAACCCGGTACTCACTTACTCAAAGCATGTTTGGAGTGAGGTGCACAAATGGTGTGGGGGGTCTCACTTGAGACAATCTTATGCCTCCTTGTGGCACAATTCACTAATACGGATAGGTAAAAGAACAGTTCATTGGAGGGAATGGATTGAGAAAGGAATTCATACAATTTGTGATATTTTTGAAGACCAGAAAATTATGTCCTTTGAAGGAATCATTCAAAAATATGGTTTGGAAAGGAGAGGGACCTTTTGGAAATATTTGCAATTAAGAGACTGCATTAACAAAGGAAAATGTATTCAGGAAAAAAACCCAGTGGTGGACTTTTGTGAAGTACTGTGTGGAACACATAGAGCATCTTTGTTTTGTAAAATGTTTAATAATTTAAAGAAGGACATGTGTGACAATTTAAGAGTTATTTGGCAAAGGGACCTGGGTTGTGAAATAGATAAGGAAATATGGGGGGAAATACTTTCACATTCTGGCAAAGGTATAAGGGAAGCTAGAGGGAAGTTTACACAGTATAAACTTATACATCGATGGTATTATACCCCCTCTAAACTCAAAAGAATGGGGCTCATGAGGAATGATAATAGCTGGAAATGTCACTTGGCTCCGGGAACTTTTATGCACACTCTTTGGGAATGTGGGGAAACTATCCCTTTTGGGAGAGAGTACTAAAATATACAGAAAGGTGGATTGGCAGGACGATACCCAGGTCGCCAAGATTATGTTTACTTGGGGAAAAATCAGTGATGCCGGGGGTATCAAAATGGGAGTATGTGATTTTAAAGGTGGGGGTAATAACTGCAGCGCGGGTGATTCTTAGTGTATGGAAGGATCCTGCTCCTCCAGACTTTCACAGATGGATAGTTTGATGAAAGTGCTTTCATATGAGAAATGATTGGCTCGGTTGAATGAGAGCATGGACATTTGGGTGAAATCTCGGGCACCTGTTTTTGATTGAAATACATGTGAAATACATGTCAGACGGTTTAGGCCCAGAGTAATGTGCTGCTGTCTGTTATATGTTAAAAAATGTAAAAATAAAATAAAAACTTGAATTACAAAAAAATAAATAAATACAGAAAACAAGAGAGGTGCTAAACAGCTTCCTTGCTGCAAATATTTAGATGTGCCAAAACCAGGTCTTTTTTGGTTTTGGTTTGAAACATTATGTTCTAAAATCAACAATATCTCCAAAAAAAAATAAAAAATACACAGAACTTTGAATATGTGAATTAAGTGTCATTTGATTGCTGCACTCTAGGCAAAATAATCAGCTTATCATACCTTAGCATTGCCTTTTCTCCCCTTTCTCTGACAGCTTTACGTTTGGGCAACAGTTCTTTTCTTTTCTGAAGCACAGATCCAGGGAAATCCTCATTTATATAGATATTGGTTCCTTTCAGCTTTTTAGCTGAAGTGACTATACCCTGTTTGTCCTTAAGGCGCAGCAGATTCACCATTATTTTCCTGGATCTATCTCCCTCCTGGTGCTGACCCAGGTCAGGCCAGGACTAAACCAGGACTAAACCAGGACTAAAACAGGACTAAACCAGGTCTAATCCAGGTCTAAACCAGGTCTAAAACAGGACAGAAACAGGACTAAACCAGGTCTAAACCAGGACTAAACCAAGACTAAACCAAGACTAAACCAGGTCTAAACCAGGTCTAAACCAGGTGTAACTCTAACTCATTAACTATGGTCACAGGTTTGATTCTCAAGTAACCACGACTTTAACCTGTTCTTAAAGGTGATCTCTGATCTGGCCAAGATTTTAAAAAGCACTTCAGGTTCTTCATCTTGTTTTCAGATTTATTTTTCAGACTTGCTTCATTCTCGTCTAGAGTCGTTTATTTTAAGGGAATAAAAGCGATCTTGCTGCATGGACAGATCATTTCACTGCTTTTAAGTTGTTTTCTGATAGATGAAGTTGAGGTTCAGTTCAGTCCTGGTTTAGTCCTGATTTAGATCTGGTTTAGACCTGGTTTAGTCCTGGTTCAGTCCTGGTTTTAGTCCTGGTTCAGTTCTGTTTTAGTCCTGTTTTAGGTCTGGTTGAGTCATTCTTCACTGTTCCTATCGCACTAATGTTCATGAGATGCATAAGAGACTGTCTTGGTTGATGGTGGAAGAAAAACTGCAAATAAGTTTGGTGATGTTCATGCATCAAGTAGTGAGTGAAAAAGAAGCAGCTTTTTTAACAATAGACTTTTATACAGTGGGTTGTGCCACACACACGCGACTCGCCAAGTGACCTCATGTAAAGTAACTGGCCCCAAACCCACAAGTGACTTCATGAAAAGAACTGTCCTCTTCAGAGGAGCTGCGAGCTGGAACTCACTCTCTACTAATATGAGATCAATGAAAAGGAGACGCTCTTTCAAAAGGAAACTTAAATATAAAGAATCAATAATATGAACGATCAATGCCTTTCATAATCATTGTTTTTAAACCACTGTCTCTATTATTGTACAGGTCAATGGTCATCATGGCAATGTGACTTGAGTTTTCAATGTATATTAAATTGCATTAAATATTTATTTTTTTGTGGACCCCAGGAAGATTAGCAACCACATGATGGAAGCTAATGGGGATCCAAATAAAGAATAAAGAATTAGTCCTGGTTCAGTTTACAGCATACAGTTAAAGTGGGACAATATTTAATTGATTGATTGTATTTAGTGTTGTATTTAAGGTAAGGTTTATTTCTATCGCGCTTTACACAGACACATGTCCCCAAAGCGCTTTACACAGCATTTTACAGAGCATTCTTCATTCACTCCAGACCCGGTGGTGGTGCTACTGTTATAGCCACAGTTGCCCTGGGGCAGACTGACGGAGGCGCGGCTGCCAACCTAAGCGGTGCCAACGGTCCCTCCGACCAACACCAACACTCACACAACTTTCACACCTACAGCGCATGTTTTGAGTTGATGGTGATTGATATTTAGCATCATATTTTATTTACACCTTTTATAAACAGAGTTTACAAGACAATAAATGCAACAAGAAACGGATTCAAGGCAGTTTGCATGTGAAGAACTATCATCATCATCATGAGGTGTCTTGTCTGGAACAGGCATTGACGGCCATGGCTCCATCTGTCTCTTTCATTCGAGGCATTATTCATGAATTGGTTGTTGCTTAGTGCCTTTGCTGTTGCCCAGTTGCCTGTCTGCACAGGTTTCTCGCTGTCGACCTCTACTTCTTCTCCCCTCGATCTTTCCTGTCATGCTGAGATGTTCCAATCCACCTTTTCTGTAGACACGGCCCATGAATTTCATCTGTCTTTTTCTTATCGTTTTAATTAAAGATTTTTCTTTCTTTGCCATTTCCAGCACCTCTTGATTAGATTTCTTTTCTGTCCACGGTATCTTTAATAATCTCCTTAAAAACCACATTTCGGTTGCCTCCAGTTTCTTCCTTAACTTGTTGGTGATTGTATAGGATTCACAGCCATATAAATTGATTGTTGTATTTAGTGTTGTATTTACAACACTAAATACAACAATCAATTAAATACAACACTAAATGCTGGGGTTGGTGGGGTTGTCAGGTGTTTGTTTGTGAGGTGGGGCTCACAAACAAACACCTGGGGCTGCTTTAGTCCTGGTTTAGACCTGCTTTAGTCCTGGTTCAGTCCTGCTTTAGTCCTGGTTTAGACCTGCTTTAGTCCTGGTTTAGACCTGCTTTAGTCCTGGTTTAGACCTGCTTTAGTCCTGGTTTAGACCTGCTTTAGTCCTGGTTTAGACCTGCTTTAGTCCTGGTTTAGTCCTGCTTTAGTCCTGGTTTAGACCTGCTTTAGTCCTGGTTTAGACCTGCTTTAGTCCTGGTTTAGACCTGCTTTAGTCCTGGTTTAGACCTGCTTTAGTCCTGGTTTAGACCTGCTTTAGTCCTGGTTTAGACCTGCTTTAGTCCTGGTTTAGACCTGCTTTAGTCCTGGTTTAGACCTGCTTTAGTCCTGGTTTAGACCTGCTTTAGTCCTGGTTTAGTCCTGGTTTAGTCCTGGTTTAGACCTGCTTTAGTCCTGGTTCAGTCCTGCTTTAGTCCTGGTTTAGACCTGCTTTAGTCCTGGTTTAGACCTGCTTTAGTCCTGGTTTAGACCTGCTTTAGTCCTGGTTTAGTCCTGCTTTAGTCCTGGTTTAGTCCTGCTTTAGTCCTGGTTTAGACCTGCTTTAGTCCTGGTTCAGTCCTGCTTTAGTCCTGGTTTAGTCCTGCTTTAGTCCTGGTTTAGACCTGCTTTAGTCCTGGTTTAGTCCTGCTTTAGTCCTGGTTTAGTCCTGCTTTAGTCCTGGTTTAGACCTGCTTTAGTCCTGGTTTAGTCCTGCTTTAGTCCTGGTTTAGACCTGCTTTAGTCCTGGTTTAGACCTGCTTTAGTCCTGGTTTAGACCTGCTTTAGTCCTGGTTTAGACCTGCTTTAGTCCTGGTTTAGTCCTGCTTTAGTCCTGGTTTAGACCTGCTTTAGTCCTGGTTTAGACCTGCTTTAGTCCTGGTTCAGTCCTGCTTTAGTCCTGGTTTAGACCTGCTTTAGTCCTGGTTTAGACCTGCTTTAGTCCTGGTTTAGACCTGCTTTAGTCCTGGTTTAGACCTGCTTTAGTCCTGGTTTAGACCTGCTTTAGTCCTGGTTCAGTCCTGCTTTAGTCCTGGTTTAGTCCTGCTTTAGTCCTGGTTTAGACCTGCTTTAGTCCTGGTTTAGACCTGCTTTAGTCCTGGTTTAGACCTGCTTTAGTCCTGGTTTAGACCTGCTTTAGTCCTGGTTCAGTCCTGCTTTAGTCCTGGTTTAGTCCTGCTTTAGTCCTGGTTTAGACCTGCTTTAGTCCTGGTTTAGACCTGCTTTAGTCCTGGTTTAGACCTGCTTTAGTCCTGGTTTAGACCTGCTTTAGTCCTGGTTTAGACCTGCTTTAGTCCTGGTTTAGTCCTGCTTTAGTCCTGGTTTAGTCCTGCTTTAGTCCTGGTTTAGACCTGCTTTAGTCCTGGTTTAGACCTGCTTTAGTCCTGGTTTAGTCCTGCTTTAGTCCTGGTTCAGTCCTGCTTTAGTCCTGGTTTAGTCCTGCTTTAGTCCTGGTTTAGACCTGCTTTAGTCCTGGTTTAGACCTGCTTTAGTCCTGGTTTAGACCTGCTTTAGTCCTGGTTTAGACCTGCTTTAGTCCTGGTTTAGACCTGCTTTAGTCCTGGTTTAGACCTGCTTTAGTCCTGGTTTAGACCTGCTTTAGTCCTGGTTTAGACCTGCTTTAGTCCTGGTTTAGACCTGCTTTAGTCCTGGTTTAGACCTGCTTTAGTCCTGGTTTAGACCTGCTTTAGTCCTGGTTTAGTCCTGCTTTAGTCCTGGTTTAGACCTGCTTTAGTCCTGGTTTAGACCTGCTTTAGTCCTGGTTTAGACCTGCTTTAGTCCTGGTTTAGTCCTGCTTTAGTCCTGGTTTAGTCCTGCTTTAGTCCTGGTTTAGACCTGCTTTAGTCCTGGTTTAGACCTGCTTTAGTCCTGGTTTAGTCCTGCTTTAGTCCTGGTTTAGACCTGCTTTAGTCCTGGTTTAGACCTGCTTTAGTCCTGGTTTAGACCTGCTTTAGTCCTGGTTTAGACCTGCTTTAGTCCTGGTTTAGACCTGCTTTAGTCCTGGTTTAGACCTGCTTTAGTCCTGGTTTAGACCTGCTTTAGTCCTGGTTTAGACCTGCTTTAGTCCTGGTTTAGTCCTGCTTTAGTCCTGGTTTAGTCCTGCTTTAGTCCTGGTTTAGTCCTGCTTTAGTCCTGGTTTAGACCTGCTTTAGTCCTGGTTTAGACCTGCTTTAGTCCTGGTTTAGTCCTGCTTTAGTCCTGGTTTAGTCCTGCTTTAGTCCTGGTTTAGACCTGCTTTAGTCCTGGTTTAGACCTGCTTTAGTCCTGGTTTAGACCTGCTTTAGTCCTGGTTTAGTCCTGCTTTAGTCCTGGTTTAGTCCTGCTTTAGTCCTGGTTTAGACCTGCTTTAGTCCTGGTTTAGACCTGCTTTAGTCCTGGTTTAGACCTGCTTTAGTCCTGGTTTAGTCCTGCTTTAGTCCTGGTTTAGTCCTGCTTTAGTCCTGGTTTAGACCTGCTTTAGTCCTGGTTTAGACCTGCTTTAGTCCTGGTTTAGACCTGCTTTAGTCCTGGTTTAGACCTGCTTTAGTCCTGGTTTAGTCCTGCTTTAGTCCTGGTTTAGTCCTGCTTTAGTCCTGGTTTAGACCTGCTTTAGTCCTGGTTTAGACCTGCTTTAGTCCTGGTTCAGTCCTGCTTTAGTCCTGGTTTAGACCTGCTTTAGTCCTGGTTTAGACCTGCTTTAGTCCTGGTTTAGACCTGCTTTAGTCCTGGTTTAGTCCTGCTTTAGTCCTGGTTTAGTCCTGCTTTAGTCCTGGTTTAGACCTGCTTTAGTCCTGGTTTAGACCTGCTTTAGTCCTGGTTTAGACCTGCTTTAGTCCTGGTTTAGACCTGCTTTAGTCCTGGTTTAGACCTGCTTTAGTCCTGGTTTAGTCCTGCTTTAGTCCTGGTTTAGACCTGCTTTAGTCCTGGTTTAGACCTGCTTTAGTCCTGGTTTAGACCTGCTTTAGTCCTGGTTTAGACCTGCTTTAGTCCTGGTTTAGACCTGCTTTAGTCCTGGTTTAGACCTGCTTTAGTCCTGGTTCAGTCCTGCTTTAGTCCTGGTTTAGACCTGCTTTAGTCCTGGTTTAGACCTGCTTTAGTCCTGGTTTAGACCTGCTTTAGTCCTGGTTTAGACCTGCTTTAGTCCTGGTTTAGACCTGCTTTAGTCCTGGTTTAGTCCTGCTTTAGTCCTGGTTTAGTCCTGCTTTAGTCCTGGTTTAGACCTGCTTTAGTCCTGCTTTAGTCCTGGTTTAGTCCTGCTTTAGTCCTGGTTTAGTCCTGCTTTAGTCCTGGTTTAGACCTGCTTTAGTCCTGGTTTAGACCTGCTTTAGTCCTGGTTTAGTCCTGCTTTAGTCCTGGTTTAGACCTGCTTTAGTCCTGGTTTAGACCTGCTTTAGTCCTGGTTTAGTCCTGCTTTAGTCCTGGTTTAGACCTGCTTTAGTCCTGGTTTAGACCTGCTTTAGTCCTGGTTTAGACCTGCTTTAGTCCTGGTTTAGTCCTGCTTTAGTCCTGGTTTAGACCTGCTTTAGTCCTGGTTTAGACCTGCTTTAGTCCTGGTTTAGTCCTGCTTTAGTCCTGGTTTAGACCTGCTTTAGTCCTGGTTTAGACCTGCTTTAGTCCTGGTTTAGACCTGCTTTAGTCCTGGTTTAGTCCTGCTTTAGTCCTGGTTTAGTCCTGCTTTAGTCCTGGTTTAGTCCTGCTTTAGTCCTGGTTTAGACCTGCTTTAGTCCTGGTTTAGACCTGCTTTAGTCCTGGTTTAGTCCTGCTTTAGTCCTGGTTTAGACCTGCTTTAGTCCTGGTTTAGACCTGCTTTAGTCCTGGTTTAGACCTGCTTTAGTCCTGGTTTAGTCCTGCTTTAGTCCTGGTTTAGACCTGCTTTAGTCCTGGTTCAGTCCTGCTTTAGTCCTGGTTTAGACCTGCTTTAGTCCTGGTTTAGACCTGCTTTAGTCCTGGTAAACTAAAGCAGGTACTAAACCAGGACTAAAGCAGGTCTAAACCAGGACTAAACCAGGTCTAAACCAGGTCTAAACCAGGACTAAACCAGGGCTAAACCAGGTCTAAACCAGGACTAAACCAGGACTAAACCAGGACTAAACCAGGACTAAACCAGGTCTAAACCAGGTCTAAACCAGGACTAAACCAGGGCTAAACCAGGTCTAAACCAGGACTAAACCAGGGCTAAACCAGGACTAAACCAGGTCTAAACCAGGTCTAAACCAGGTCTAAACCAGGACTAAACCAGGACTAAACCAGGACTAAACCAGGACTAAACCAGGTCTAAACCAGGTCTAAACCAGGACTAAACCAGGACTAAACCAGGACTAAACCAGGACTAAACCCGGACTAAACCAAGACTAAACCAGGACTAAACCAGGACTAAACCAGGTCTAAACCAGGACTAAACCAGGACTAAACCAGGACTAACGCAGGACTGAACCTGGACTAAAACAGGACTGAACCAGGACTAAAACAGGACTAAACCAGGACTAAACCAGGTCTAAACCAGGGCTAAACCAGGTCTAAACCAGGACTAAACCAGGACTAAACCAGGACTAAACCAGGTCTAAACCAGGACTAAAACAGGACTGAACCATGACTAAAACAGGACTAAACCAGGACTAAACCAGGTCTAAACCAGGACTAAACCAGGTCTAAACCAGGACTAAACCAGGACTAAACCAGGACTAAACCAGGACTAAACCAAGACTAAACCAGGACTAAACCAGGACTAAACCAGGTCTAAACCAGGACTAAACCAGGACTAAACCAGGTCTAAACCAGGTCTAAACCAGGACTAAACCAGGACTAAACCAGGTCTAAACCAGGACTAAACCAGGACTAAACCAGGACTAAACCAGGACTAAACCAGGTCTAAACCAGGTCTAAACCAGGACTAAACCAGGTCTAAACCAGGACTAAACCAGGACTAAACCAGGTCTAAACCAGGACTAAACCAGGTCTAAACCAGGACTAAACCAGGACTAAACCAGGACTAAACCAGGACTAAACCAGGACTAAACCAGGACTGAACCAGGACTAAACCAGGGCTAAACCAGGTCTAAACCAGGACTAAACCAGGTCTAAACCAGGACTAAACCAGGACTAAAACAGGACTGAACCAGGACTAAACCAGGACTGAACCAGGACTGAACCAGGACTGAACCAGGACTAAACCAGGACTAAACCAGGACTAAAACAGGACTGAACCAGGACTAAACCAGGACTGAACCAGGACTGAACCAGGACTGAACCAGGTCTAAAACAGGTCTAAGCCAGGTCAGTGCCCGCAGAGGGTGCTCCACACCAAGCTCAGCAGGGTGCGTTTCCTCGGGAACTCCGTCAGGCGGTGCTGGACGGCGTCCAGGACCTTTGCGCTGAAGCCTCTCTGGGCGATGGCCGCGAATTTAATTTGCCGCTTCTTCCGACCTTTGCACAGGTCTTTATACACGGCAGAGGCCACGTCTTTGTACTTATCTGGGTTCACCACAACGTCCCACTGCGAAACCTGGTCCTCCAGCTGTGCCAGCAGGTCCTGGGAGAAAGCTACTGACGGAGGGTCAAATGATTTCTGGAAGATCTTGGACACCAGCACATCCACGAGGTCGTTGCAGTTGTCGCTGCTCCACGGTTTGAACAGGAAGTCTGGCCTCTTTGAGGAAGAGTGTCTGGGCACATCTGGAGGCGGCACTGGAGCTTCAGACTCTATCCTGTCTGTATCTGAGGGCACCAAAGGGACCACAGAAGACAGAGGATACCCTACACTCGTGTATTGTCCCAGTCTGCTGGGCTCAGGCCTGTCCTCTGGCTGTGGGCTGTGAAGGACGGCAGGACTGCCGGTCTTCTGGGCCCTGGTGTCAGGGGGGAGATCGAGTGGCTCCTGGGTGTGTGTGAGCTGGTGGTGTTGCCTCGGCGTTTGTGTTGTTTGGAGACGGGACATCCTGAGGATTATTCTGCGGATACCCCCCAGAGCTCTATGGACCGGGTCCTGCTGGAAGGACAGCTGTGTCTGACTGCGCACCCAGCGAGACATTTGGTCCAGAAAGCCTTGAATTTTAACCTGGGCGCGCCTTTTGAATGTTGGCCGGCTTTTCACTACAGCCATGTTGGTTGTGATGACATCGGTCAGGGTCTCACTAAGCTCTGTGAAACATCCCTGGCTGATGGACCTGGGCAGACTTTCATATACGTCTCCCACCGCAGGAACCAGATCCACAAGAAGAGGAGATGCCTTTTCCATCACCTCCTCTGGGGACACTGCACGATGCACATCAGAGCTGGTGCTGAGGTCCCTCAGTACATCAAGGAGTGCTGATTTTGCATAGCACTTGGTGAAGTAACCCTTGATCTTTTCAGCCACTCCTGTGAGACAGTGGGTAAAGCAGAAGGAGCCGTCCTCTGTGATGGAGCTGACAATGGAGGAGGCTGTTTGGAGGCTCTCATCGATCAGGATCTTCTCCTCTGCTCCACTCAGCCTCAAGCCCTCAGCCAGCAAGATCTCTCTCACCTCTGCTGTGGCCTCTTGGATGCAGGGGCTGGAGGATCTTGGCAGTATAATCGGGCTGCCAGGTCTCTTGGGGTCCTCCTCCTGGGGCTCAGGCGATGTAGCCATCTGTTTTGTAGGAAAACAGCCTCCACATCCTTGACTCACCTTGTTTTTCAAAGAGCGCAGCATTTTTCTGGCATGCCTGACCAGGTCTTGTATGGGCTTTTCCAGGGGGGTGTAAACAGGCTCTGTAGATTCGTCAGGGAGCACCAGGCATTTGTTCTGCACTTGGCTCTGGTACAGGACGGCGTTTACGTTGCTCGTCACTTCTACAATCAGCCCCGAGCAGAGAGTATTGATGGACTGGTGACTGGATCCCAGCAATGAATGAAAACACTCAGTGAGGCTTGCTTGTACTGCCTCTCCGACTGCCTGCTCAGATACCTGCAGGGGGGGCTCTCGTGTGCCTCCCTCTAACACAATGTTCCTGAAGCCATCCAGGATCAGTTTGGAGAGGGTGGAGATCACCGTCAGGAACATCTCTGCCAGGACCTCTCTGGACTTGGTTTGTGCGAGTTGTGTAGCTTGATCCCAGAAGATGACCACCAGGGGCCGGACCTGATCAGTGGTGATGTGTGGTATGGACTCATCGAGAAGAGAGTGCTCCTCTGGGCCGGATTTAGCCTTGTCCATGGTCCTGTAATAGTCTAAGTGTTTAGATAATAACTCTAATGAGTGTTGTGAGCAAGAGCGAAGAGTTTGACTTTCTGTGAACTCGAGTCAGCCCCACCAACCCTGAGGTCAAAGTGTCCTGTGACTTCAAGGTGACTTCAAAGAGACTTTAAAGAGACTTTAAAGAGACTTCAAAGCCTTTTTGGCCTTTGACCTGTTCCAGTGGAAGTTACCATGGCAACCACATGGCATCACAACATTCTATTGGCCAATAATAATAATGGGTACAGATGGGAGCAGCTAAAATAAATACAGTTCAAATGTAGGATTTTGTTGTACTATCGCGAGTGAATGGGCTCAGTTACCAATAAAAAAGATGACTTTAAAGATTTGTAAAGAAACCATCCATCCATCTTCATCCATCCATCCGTCCATCTTCTCCATCCATCCATCTTCTCCATCCGTCCATCTTCTCCATCCGTCCATCTTCTCCATCCATCCGTCCATCTTCTCCATCCATCCGTCCATCTTCTCCATCCATCCATCTTCTCCATCCGTCCATCTTCTCCATCCGTCCATCTTCTCCATCCATCCATCCATCTTCATCCATCCATCCGTCCATCTTCTCCATCCATCCATCTTCTCCATCCGTCCATCTTCTCCATCCGTCCATCTTCTCCATCCATCCATCTTCTCCATCCATCCGTCCATCTTCATCCATCCATCCATCCATCTTCTCCATCCGTCCATCTTCTCCATCCGTCCATCTTCTCCATCCATCCGTCCATCTTCATCCATCCATCCATCCATCTTCTCCATCCATCCATCTTCTCCATCCGTCCATCTTCTCCATCCGTCCATCTTCTCCATCCGTCCATCTTCTCCATCCATCCATCTTCTCCATCCATCCATCCATCTTCTCCATCCATCCATCCATCTTCTCCATCCGTCCATCTTCTCCATCCGTCCATCTTCTCCATCCATCCATCTTCTCCATCCATCCATCCATCTTCTCCATCCATCCATCCATCTTCTCCATCCGTCCATCTTCTCCCACTTAATCCGGCTGGGTCGCGGGGGCAGTTTGCTGCCCAATCCTCATAGCACCTGAGCCCCTATGAACCCCTCTGCAGGTGGTGAACCCACAGGAGGGTGATGTCAAATCTTCTCACCAAATGTGTGCTGGTAGATTTCTATATCACCTACACCTTGGATACAAGCCTACACCCACACCTTGGATACAAGCCTACACCTACACCTTGGATACAAGCCTACACCTACACCTTTGATACAAGCCTACACCCACACCTTGGATACAAGCCTACACCTACACCTTGGATACAAGCCTACAAGCCTACACCTACACCTTGGATACAAGCCTACACCTACACCTTTGATACAAGCCTACACCTACACCTTGGATACAAGCCTACACCTACACCTTGGATACAAGCCTACACCTACACCTTTGATACAAGCCTACACCTACACCTTTGATACAAGCCTACACCCACACCTTGGATACAAGCCTACACCTACACCTTGGATACAAGCCTACACCTACACCTTTGATACAAGCCTACACCCACACCTTGGATACAAGCCTACACCTACACCTTGGATACAAGCCTACACCTACACCTTTGATACAAGCCTACACCCACACCTTTGATACAAGCCTACACCTACACCTTTGATACAAGCCTACACCTACACCTTTGATACAAGCCTACACCTACACCTTGGATACAAGCCTACACCTACACCTTGGATACAAGCCTACACCTACACCTTTGATACAAGCCTACACCTACACCTTGGATACAAGCCTACACCTACACCTTGGATACAAGCCTACACCTACACCTTTGATACAAGCCTACACCTACACCTTGGATACAAGCCTACACCTACACCTTGGATACAAGCCTACACCTACACCTTGGATACAAGCCTACACCTACACCTTTGATACAAGCCTACACCTACACCTTGGATACAAGCCTACACCTACACCTTGGATACAAGCCTACACCTACACCTTGGATACAAGCCTACACCTACACCTTTGATACAAGCCTACACCCACACCTTGGATACAAGCCTACACCTACACCTTGGATACAAGCCTACACCTACACCTTTGATACAAGACTACACCTACACCTTGGATACAAGTCTACACCTACACCTTTGATACAAGCCTACACCCACACCTTGGATACAAGCCTACACCTACACCTTTGATACAAGCCTACACCTACACCTTTGATACAAGCCTACACCTACACCTTTGATACAAGCCTACACCTACACCTTGGATACAAGCCTACACCTACACCTTTGATACAAGCCTACACCCACACCTTGGATACAAGCCTACACCTACACCTTTGATACAAGCCTACACCCACACCTTGGATACAAGCCTCCACCTACACCTTGGATACAAGCCTCCACCTACACCTTGGATACAAGCCTACACCTACACCTTTGATACAAGCCTACACCTACACCTTGGATACAAGCCTACACCTACACCTTTGATACAAGCCTACACCCACACCTTGGATACAAGCCTATACCTACACCTTTGATACAAGCCTACACCTACACCTTGGATACAAGCCTACACCCACACCTTTGATACAAGCCTATACCTACACCTTTGATACAAGCCTACACCTACACCTTGGATACAAGCCTACACCTACACCTTTGATACAAGCCTACACCCACACCTTGGATACAAGCCTACACCTACACCTTTGATACAAGCCTACACCCACACCTTGGATACAAGCCTCCACCTACACCTTGGATACAAGCCTCCACCTACACCTTGGATACAAGCCTACACCTACACCTTTGATACAAGCCTACACCTACACCTTGGATACAAGCCTACACCTACACCTTTGATACAAGCCTACACCGACACCTTGGATACAAGCCTCCACCTACACCTTGGATACAAGCCTCCACCTACACCTTGGATACAAGCCTACACCTACACCTTTGATACAAGCCTACACCTACACCTTGGATACAAGCCTACACCTACACCTTGGATACAAGCCTACACCTACACCTTTGATACAAGACTACACCTACACCTTGGATACAAGCCTACACCTACACCTTTGATACAAGCCTACACCCACACCTTGGATACAAGCCTACACCTACACCTTTGATACAAGCCTACACCTACACCTTTGATACAAGCCTACACCTACACCTTTGATACAAGCCTACACCTACACCTTGGATACAAGCCTACACCTACACCTTTGATACAAGCCTACACCCACACCTTGGATACAAGCCTACACCTACACCTTTGATACAAGCCTACACCCACACCTTGGATACAAGCCTCCACCTACACCTTGGATACAAGCCTCCACCTACACCTTGGATACAAGCCTACACCTACACCTTTGATACAAGCCTACACCTACACCTTGGATACAAGCCTACACCTACACCTTTGATACAAGCCTACACCCACACCTTGGATACAAGCCTATACCTACACCTTTGATACAAGCCTACACCTACACCTTGGATACAAGCCTACACCCACACCTTTGATACAAGCCTATACCTACACCTTTGATACAAGCCTACACCTACACCTTGGATACAAGCCTACACCTACACCTTTGATACAAGCCTACACCTACACCTTGGATACAAGCCTACACCTACACCTTTGATACAAGCCTACACCCACACCTTGGATACAAGCCTACACCTACACCTTGGATACAAGCCTACACCTACACCTTGGATACAAGCCTACACCTACACCTTTGATACAAGCCTACACCTACACCTTGGATACAAGCCTACACCTACACCTTTGATACAAGCCTACACCTACACCTTGGATACAAGCCTACACCTACACCTTTGATACAAGCCTACACCTACACCTTGGATACAAGCCTACACCCACACCTTGGATACAAGCCTACACCTACACCTTGGATACAAGCCTACACCTACACCTTGGATACAAGCCTACACCTACACCTTGGATACAAGCCTACACCTACACCTTTGATACAAGCCTACACCCACACCTTGGATACAAGCCTACACCTACATTTAGTGTATTTCATGACAAAGTACAGTGTTTTTAATGGGGAAATGTGCCTCTGGTCTCCAGGTGAGTGTGTGACATCATCAGATTGTAGAAGGTGAAAACCAGGCGCTGGTTCTAGAATGTGCTGATGTCATCGTCACTCTCAGGTTTCTGAAATATTTAACATCTTTTTAACCTCTAACTACTAATAATAATAATTAGGGCTGTTAAATGATTCATTTTTATACGGCCGTTCTAAGACGGGACGTATTATGGTGTGGCGCTGTCCGTCCGTCCGTCTGTGGACACTTCAAAGCTTTGAAGTCTTTGAAGCTTTGTCTTCATGAAAGATCTGAACTCTCTTCTCACATGTTCTGCTGCTGAAAGCGAGAACAACCCACATTCTGCTTCTTTGAGCTTTGACACATTAAAGCTTTGGAGTGTCTTTAAGTTCTGTTGCTGCGATCTGATTGTGGAATTCCGATTCTAGAATTCTATATACAATAATTCAAAGTACGGGCGTATTTTGCCCCGCTGGAGGAGCTCTTGTTCAAACCTCTATTAAGATCAGAAATTCCATAGTTAATTGCAATTAATCAGATCTTGAATTGCATGTTTAAAATGGTCTTATTTTGCATTTCAAGCCGTTTTAAAGCCATAATGTAAAGCAATTTGTCCCCATTTAGCGATCGCTGCAGTTCTTTTCTTTGCCGTGTGACTCTCCACAGGTCTGTGGTGACTTTGCCGAACAGTAGTTTGGCAGACCTGAGGTTGAGACGCTCCGGCTGCTGCCTCCAGTCTCTTTTACAACACCATCAAAACAATAATGTGCTTCTGCCGACTTTACTCCAGATACTAAATATATCACTGCATAGGACTGAACCAGGACTGAACCAGGACTGAACCAGGACTAAACCAGGACTGAACCAGGACTGAACCAGGACTGAACCAGGACTGAACCAGGACTGAACCAGGACTAAACCAGGACTGAACCAGGACTGAACCAGGACTGAACCAGGACTGAACCAGGACTGAACCAGGACTGAACCAGGACTGAACCAGGACTGAACCAGGACTGAACCAGGACTGAACCAGGTCTGAACCAGGACTGAACCAGGACTGAACCAGGACTGAACCAGGACTGAACCAGGACTGAACCAGGACTGAACCAGGACTGAACCAGGACTGAACCAGGTCTGAACCAGGACTGAACCAGGACTGAACCAGGACTGAACCAGGACTGAACCAGGACTGAACCAGGACTGAACCAGGACTGAACCAGGACTGAACCAGGACTGAACCAGGACTGAACCAGGACTAAACCAGGACTGAACCAGGACTGAACCAGGACTGAACCAGGACTAAACCAGGACTGAACCAGGACTGAACCAGGACTGAACCAGGACTGAACCAGGACTGAACCAGGACTGAACCAGGACTGAACCAGGTCTGAACCAGGACTGAACCAGGACTGAACCAGGACTGAACCAGGTCTAAACCAGGACTGAACCAGGACTGAACCAGGACTGAACCAGGACTGAACCAGGACTGAACCAGGACTGAACCAGGACTGAACCAGGACTGAACCAGGACTGAACCAGGACTGAACCAGGACTGAACCAGGACTGAACCAGGACTGAACCAGGACTGAACCAGGACTGAACCAGGACTGAACCAGGACTAAACCAGGACTGAACCAGGACTGAACCAGGACTGAACCAGGACTGAACCAGGACTGAACCAGGACTGAACCAGGTCTAAACCAGGACTAAACCAGGTCTGAACCAGGACTGAACCAGGACTGAACCAGGACTGAACCAGGACTAAACCAGGACTGAACCAGGTCTAAACCAGGACTGAACCAGGACTAAACCAGGACTGAACCAGGACTAAACCAGGACTGAACCAGGACTGAACCAGGACTAAACCAGGACTAAACCAGGACTGAACCAGGACTGAACCAGGACTGAACCAGGACTAAACCAGGACTGAACCAGGACTAAACCAGGACTGAACCAGGTCTGAACCAGGTCTGAACCAGGACTGAACCAGGACTAAACCAGGACTGAACCAGGACTAAACCAGGTCTAAACCAGGACTGAACCAGGACTGAACCAGGACTGAACCAGGACTGAACCAGGACTGAACCAGGTCTGAACCAGGACTGAACCAGGTCTAAACCAGGACTGAACCAGGACTGAACCAGGACTGAACCAGGACTAAACCAGGACTGAACCAGGTCTAAACCAGGACTGAACCAGGACTGAACCAGGACTGAACCAGGACTGAACCAGGTCTAAACCAGGACTGAACCAGGACTGAACCAGGACTGAACCAGGACTAAACCAGGACTGAACCAGGTCTGAACCAGGACTGAACCAGGACTAAACCAGGACTGAACCAGGTCTAAACCAGGACTGAACCAGGACTAAACCAGGACTGAACCAGGACTGAACCAGGTCTGAACCAGGACTGAACCAGGACTGAACCAGGTCTAAACCAGGACTGAACCAGGACTGAACCAGGACTGAACCAGGTCTAAACCAGGACTGAACCAGGACTGAACCAGGACTGAACCAGGTCTGAACCAGGACTGAACCAGGACTAAACCAGGACTGAACCAGGACTAAACCAGGTCTGAACCAGGACTGAACCAGGACTAAACCAGGACTGAACCAGGACTGAACCAGGACTGAACCAGGACTGAACCAGGTCTGAACCAGGACTGAACCAGGACTGAACCAGGACTGAACCAGGTCTGAACCAGGACTGAACCAGGACTGAACCAGGACTGAACCAGGACTAAACCAGGACTGAACCAGGACTGAACCAGGACTGAACCAGGACTGAACCAGGACTGAACCAGGACTGAACCAGGACTAAACCAGGACTGAACCAGGACTGAACCAGGACTGAACCAGGACTGAACCAGGACTGAACCAGGACTGAACCAGGACTGAACCAGGACTGAACCAGGACTGAACCAGGACTGAACCAGGACTGAACCAGGACTAAACCAGGACTGAACCAGGACTGAACCAGGACTGAACCAGGACTGAACCAGGACTGAACCAGGACTGAACCAGGACTGAACCAGGACTGAACCAGGACTGAACCAGGACTGAACCAGGACTGAACCAGGACTGAACCAGGTCTAAACCAGGACTGAACCAGGTCTAAACCAGGACTGAACCAGGACTAAACCAGGACTGAACCAGGACTGAACCAGGACTGAACCAGGACTAAACCAGGACTGAACCAGGACTGAACCAGGACTGAACCAGGACTAAACCAGGACTGAACCAGGACTAAACCAGGACTGAACCAGGTCTGAACCAGGACTGAACCAGGTCTGAACCAGGACTGAACCAGGACTAAACCAGGACTGAACCAGGTCTAAACCAGGACTGAACCAGGACTGAACCAGGACTGAACCAGGTCTAAACCAGGACTGAACCAGGACTGAACCAGGACTGAACCAGGTCTAAACCAGGACTGAACCAGGACTGAACCAGGACTGAACCAGGACTGAACCAGGACTGAACCAGGACTGAACCAGGTCTAAACCAGGACTGAACCAGGTCTGAACCAGGACTGAACCAGGACTGAACCAGGACTGAACCAGGTCTAAACCAGGACTGAACCAGGTCTAAACCAGGACTGAACCAGGACTGAACCAGGACTGAACCAGGACTGAACCAGGACTGAACCAGGACTGAACCAGGTCTAAACCAGGACTGAACCAGGACTGAACCAGGACTGAACCAGGTCTGAACCAGGACTGAACCAGGACTGAACCAGGACTGAACCAGGACTGAACCAGGACTGAACCAGGACTGAACCAGGTCTAAACCAGGACTGAACCAGGACTGAACCAGGACTGAACCAGGACTGAACCAGGACTAAACCAGGACTAAACCAGGACTGAACCAGGACTGAACCAGGACTGAACCAGGACTAAACCAGGACTGAACCAGGACTGAACCAGGACTGAACCAGGTCTGAACCAGGACTGAACCAGGACTGAACCAGGACTGAACCAGGTCTGAACCAGGACTGAACCAGGTCTGAACCAGGACTGAACCAGGACTGAACCAGGACTGAACCAGGACTGAACCAGGACTGAACCAGGTCTGAACCAGGTCTGAACCAGGACTGAACCAGGACTGAACCAGGACTAAACCAGGACTGAACCAGGTCTAAACCAGGACTGAACCAGGTCTAAACCAGGACTGAACCAGGACTAAACCAGGACTGAACCAGGTCTGAACCAGGACTGAACCAGGTCTAAACCAGGACTGAACCAGGACTAAACCAGGACTGAACCAGGTCTAAACCAGGACTGAACCAGGACTGAACCAGGACTGAACCAGGACTGAACCAGGACTGAACCAGGACTAAACCAGGACTGAACCAGGACTAAACCAGGACTGAACCAGGACTGAACCAGGACTGAACCAGGACTGAACCAGGACTGAACCAGGACTGAACCAGGACTAAACCAGGACTGAACCAGGTCTAAACCAGGACTGAACCAGGTCTGAACCAGGACTGAACCAGGTCTAAACCAGGACTGAACCAGGTCTGAACCAGGACTGAACCAGGTCTAAACCAGGACTGAACCAGGACTGAACCAGGACTGAACCAGGACTGAACCAGGACTAAACCAGGTCTAAACCAGGACTGAACCAGGACTGAACCAGGACTGAACCAGGACTAAACCAGGACTGAACCAGGACTGAACCAGGACTGAACCAGGTCTAAACCAGGACTGAACCAGGACTGAACCAGGACTGAACCAGGTCTAAACCAGGACTGAACCAGGACTGAACCAGGACTGAACCAGGACTGAACCAGGACTGAACCAGGACTAAACCAGGACTGAACCAGGTCTAAACCAGGACTGAACCAGGACTGAACCAGGACTAAACCAGGACTGAACCAGGTCTAAACCAGGACTGAACCAGGTCTAAACCAGGACTGAACCAGGACTAAACCAGGACTGAACCAGGTCTGAACCAGGACTGAACCAGGTCTAAACCAGGACTGAACCAGGACTGAACCAGGACTGAACCAGGACTGAACCAGGTCTAAACCAGGACTGAACCAGGACTAAACCAGGACTGAACCAGGACTGAACCAGGACTGAACCAGGACTGAACCAGGACTGAACCAGGTCTGAACCAGGACTGAACCAGGACTGAACCAGGACTGAACCAGGACTGAACCAGGACTGAACCAGGACTAAACCAGGACTGAACCAGGTCTGAACCAGGACTGAACCAGGTCTGAACCAGGACTGAACCAGGTCTAAACCAGGACTGAACCAGGACTGAACCAGGACTGAACCAGGTCTAAACCAGGACTGAACCAGGACTGAACCAGGACTGAACCAGGTCTGAACCAGGACTGAACCAGGACTAAACCAGGACTGAACCAGGACTAAACCAGGACTGAACCAGGACTGAACCAGGACTGAACCAGGACTGAACCAGGACTGAACCAGGACTGAACCAGGACTGAACCAGGACTGAACCAGGTCTAAACCAGGACTGAACCAGGACTGAACCAGGACTGAACCAGGACTGAACCAGGACTGAACCAGGACTAAACCAGGACTGAACCAGGACTAAACCAGGACTGAACCAGGACTGAACCAGGACTGAACCAGGACTGAACCAGGACTGAACCAGGACTGAACCAGGACTGAACCAGGACTAAACCAGGACTGAACCAGGTCTAAACCAGGACTGAACCAGGACTGAACCAGGACTGAACCAGGTCTAAACCAGGACTGAACCAGGACTAAACCAGGACTGAACCAGGACTGAACCAGGTCTAAACCAGGACTGAACCAGGACTAAACCAGGACTGAACCAGGACTGAACCAGGACTGAACCAGGACTAAACCAGGACTGAACCAGGACTAAACCAGGACTGAACCAGGACTGAACCAGGACTGAACCAGGACTAAACCAGGACTGAACCAGGTCTAAACCAGGACTGAACCAGGACTGAACCAGGACTAAACCAGGACTGAACCAGGTCTAAACCAGGACTGAACCAGGACTGAACCAGGACTGAACCAGGTCTAAACCAGGACTGAACCAGGACTGAACCAGGACTGAACCAGGACTAAACCAGGACTACACCAGGACTAAACCAGGACTGAACCAGGACTAAACCAGGACTGAACCAGACCTAAACCAGGACTGAACCAGGACTGAACCAGGACTGAACCAGGACTGAACCAGGACTGAACCAGGACTGAACCAGGACTAAACCAGGACTGAACCAGGTCTGAACCAGGACTGAACCAGGACTGAACCAGGACTGAACCAGGTCTGAACCAGGACTGAACCAGGACTAAACCAGATCTGAACCAGGACTAAACCAGGTCTAAAACCAGGACTGGAACCAGGACTAAACCAGGACTGAAACCAGGACTGAACCAGGACTGAAACCAGGTCTAAACCAAGGACTGAACCAGGTCTAAACCAGGACTGAACCAGGACTGAACCAGGACTGAACCAGGACTAAACCAGGACTGAACCAGGTCTAAACCAGGACTGAACCAGGACTGAACCAGGACTAAACCAGGACTGAACCAGGTCTGAACCAGGACTGAACCAGGACTAAACCAGGACTGAACCAGGACTGAACCAGGACTAAACCAGGACTGAACCAGGACTGAACCAGGACTGAACCAGGTCTAAACCAGGACTGAACCAGGTCTAAACCAGGACTGAACCAGGTCTAAACCAGGACTGAACCAGGACTGAACCAGGTCTAAAACCAGGACTGGAACCAGGACTGAACCAGGACTGAACCAGGACTAAACCAGGTCTAAACCAGGACTGAACCAGGACTGAACCAGACTGAACCAGGTTCAAACCAGGACTGAACCAGGACTGAACCAGGACTGAACCAGGTCTAAAACCAGGACTGAACCAGGACTAAAAACCAGGACTGAACCAGGTCTAAACCAGGACTGAACCAGGACTGAACCAGGACTAAACCAGGACTGAATCCAGGACTGAACCAGGACTAAACCAGGACTGAACCAGGTCTAAACCAGGACTGAACCAGGACTGAACCAGGACTGAACCAGGACTGAACCAGGACTGAACCAGGACCAAACCAGGTGATCCAAACCAGGACTGAACCAGGACTAAAACCAGGACTGAACCAGGTCTGAACCAGGACTGAACCAGGTCTCAAACCAGGACTGAACCAGGACTGAACCAGGACTAAACCAGGACTGAACCAGGTCTAAACCAGGACTGGAACCAGGTCTAAACCAGGACTGAACCAGGTCTAAAACCAGGACTAAACCAGGACTGAACCAGGACTAAAACCAGGACTAAACCAGGACTGAACCAGGACTGAAAACCAGACTAACCAGGACTGAACCAGGACTGAACCAGGACTGAACCAGGACTGAACCAGGACTGAACCAGGTCTAAAACCAGGACTGAAACCAGGTCTCAAACCAGGACTGAACCAGGTCTAAACCAGGACTGAACCAGACTGAACCAGGACTGAACCAGGAAACCAGGACTGAACCAGGACTGAACCAGGACTAAACCAGGACTGAACCAGGACTGAACCAGGACTGAACCAGGTTCTAAACCAGGACTGAACCAGGACTGAACCAGGACTAAACCAGGACTGAACCAGGACTGAACCAGGTCTAAACCAGGACTGAAACAGGACTAAACCAGGTCTAAAACCAGGACTAAACCAGGACTGAACCAGGACTGAACCAGGTCTAAAACCAGGACTGAACCAGGACTAAAACCAGGACTGAACCAGGTCCTAAACCAGGACTGAACCAGGACTGAACCAGGACTAAACCAGGTCTAAACCAGGACTGAACCAGGTCTAAACCAGGACTGGAACCAGGACTGAACCAGGACTGAACCAGACTGAACCAGGACTGAACCAGGACTGAATCCAGGACTGAACCAGGTCTAAACCACAGGACTGAACCAGGACTGAACCAGGACTGAACCAGGACTGAACCAGGACCAAACCAGGACCAAACCAGGACTAAAACCAGGTGTCCAGAACCAGGACTGAACCAGGACTAAACCAGGACTAAACCAGGACTGAACCAGGACTGAACCAGGTCTAAACCAGGACTGAAACCAGGACTGAAACCAGGACTGAACCAGGACTGAACCAGGACTGAACCAGGACTGAAACCAGGACTGAACCAGGTTCAAACCAGGACTGAACCAGGACTAAACCAGGACTGAACCAGGACTGAACCAGGCTCA
>CM068349.1:46630981-46854195 GCA_034769755.1 Odontamblyopus lacepedii | reverse complement strand
AAGTGTTTTTTAGTGGACTGATAGAAGTGTTTTTAGTGGGCGATAGAAGTGTTTTTAGTGGACGATAGAAGTGTTTTTAGTGGGCGATAGAAGTGTTTTTAGTGGATGATAGAAGTGTTTTAGTGAGATAGATAAGTGTTTTAGTGACGATAGAAGTGTTTTTAGTGGACGATAGAAGTGTTTTTAGTGGACGATAGAAGTGTTTTTAGTGGACGATAGAAGTGTTTTTAGTAGACGATAGAAGTGTTTTTAGTGGACGATAGAAGTGTTTTTAGTGGACGATAGAAGTGTTTTTAGTGGACGATAGAAGTGTTTTTATTAGTGGGGACTATAGAAGTGTTTTTAGTGGACTGCGATAATGTTTTTAGCGATAGAAGTGTTTCTTAGTGATGGGCGATAGAAGTGTTTTAGTGGAGCGATAGAAGCTGTTTTTATTAGACGATAGAAGTGTTTTTAGTGGGCGATAGAAGTGTTTTTAGTGGACGATAGAAGTGTTTTTAGTAGGCGATAGAAGTGTTTTTAGTGGGCGATAGAAGTGTTTTTAGTGGAGCGATAGAAGTGTTTTATTGGAAGCGATAGAAGTGTTTTAGTAGGCGATAGAAGTGTTTTAGTGAATGATAAAGTGTTTTAGTGGGCGATAGAAGTGTTTTTAGTAGACGATAGAAGTGTTTTTAGTGGGCGATAGAAGTGTTTTTAGTGGAGCGATAGAAGTGTTTTTAGTAGACGATAGAAGTGTTTTTAGTAGGCGATAGAAGTGTTTTTAGTGGGCGATAGAAGTGTTTTTAGTGGGCGATAGAAGTGTTTTTATTAGGCGATAGAAGTGTTTTTAGTGGGCGATAGAAGTGTTTTTAGTGGGCGATAGAAGTGTTTTTAGTGGGCGATAGAAGTGTTTTTAGTGGGCGATAGAAGTGTTTTAGTAGACGATAGAAGTGTTTTATTAGACGATAGAAGTGTTTTTAGTGGGCGATAGAAGTGTTTTAGTGGGCGATAGAAGTGTTTTAGTGGGCGATAGAAGTGTTTTAGTGGGCGATAGAAGTGTTTTAGTGGGCGATAGAAGTGTTTTTAGTAGACGATAGAAGTGTTTTAGTGGGCGATAGAAGTGTTTTTAGTAGACGATAGAAGTGTTTTTAGTGGAGCGATAGAAGTGTTTTTAGTAGACGATAGAAGTGTTTTAGTAGGCGATAGAAGTGTTTTTAGTAGGCGATAGAAGTGTTTTTAGTGGGCGATAGAAGTGTTTTAGTGGGCGATAGAAGTGTTTTTATTGGCGATAGAAGTGTTTTAGTGGGCGATAGAAGTGTTTTTAGTAGACGATAGAAGTGTTTTAGTGAAGCGATAGAAGTGTTTTTAGTGGGCGATAGAAGTGTTTTTATTAGGCGATAGAAGTGTTTTAGTGGGCGATAGAAGTGTTTTTAGTGGGCGATAGAAGTGTTTTTAGTGGGCGATAGAAGTGTTTTTAGTGGAGCGATAGAAGTGTTTTTAGTGGGCGATAGAAGTGTTTTTAGTGGACGATAGAAGTGTTTTTAGTAGACGATAGAAGTGTTTTTATTAGACGATAGAAGTGTTTTTAGTGGACGATAGAAGTGTTTTTAGTGGACGATAGAAGTGTTTTAGTTAGGCGATAGAAGTGTTTTTTAGTAGACGATAGAAGTGTTTTAGTGGGCGATAGAAGTGTTTTTAGTGGGCGATAGAAGTGTTTTTAGTGGGCGATAGAAGTGTTTTTAGTGGGCGATAGAAGTGTTTTTAGTGGAGCGATAGAAGTGTTTTTAGTGGGCGATAGAAGTGTTTTTAGTGGGCGATAGAAGTGTTTTTAGTGGGCGATAGAAGTGTTTTTAGTGGGCGATAGAAGTGTTTTTAGTGGGCGATAGAAGTGTTTTTAGTGGACGATAGAAGTGTTTTTAGTGGGCGATAGAAGTGTTTTTAGTGGGCGATAGAAGTGTTTTTAGTGGGCGATAGAAGTGTTTTTAGTGAAGCGATAGAAGTGTTTTAGTGGAGCGATAGAAGTGTTTTTAGTGGAGCGATAGAAGTGTTTTTAGTGGGCGATAGAAGTGTTTTTAGTAGGCGATAGAAGTGTTTTTAGTAGACGATAGAAGTGTTTTTAGTGGGCGATAGAAGTGTTTTAGTGGGCGATAGAAGTGTTTTTAGTGGGCGATAGAAGTGTTTTTAGTGGGCGATAGAAGTGTTTTTAGTGGACGATAGAAGTGTTTTATTAGGCGATAGAAGTGTTTTTAGTGGGCGATAGAAGTGTTTTAGTGGGCGATAGAAGTGTTTTTATTAGACGATAGAAGTGTTTTTAGTAGAGCGATAGAAGTGTTTTTAGTGGGCGATAGAAGTGTTTTAGTGGAGCGATAGAAGTGTTTTTATTAGGCGATAGAAGTGTTTTTAGTGGGCGATAGAAGTGTTTTTAGTAGGCGATAGAAGTGTTTTTAGTGGACGATAGAAGTGTTTTTAGTGGACGATAGAAGTGTTTTTAGTGGACGATAGAAGTGTTTTTAGTGGACGATAGAAGTGTTTTTAGTGGACGATAGAAGTGTTTTTAGTGGACGATAGAAGTGTTTTTAGTGGACGATAGAAGTGTTTTTATTAGACGATAGAAGTGTTTTTAGTGGACGATAGAAGTGTTTTTATTAGACGATAGAAGTGTTTTTAGTGGACGATAGAAGTGTTTTTAGTGGACGATAGAAGTGTTTTTAGTGGACGATAGAAGTGTTTTTAGTAGACGATAGAAGTGTTTTTAGTAGACGATAGAAGTGTTTTTAGTGGACGATAGAAGTGTTTTTATTAGACGATAGAAGTGTTTTTAGTGGACGATAGAAGTGTTTTTATTAGACGATAGAAGTGTTTTTAGTGGACGATAGAAGTGTTTTTATTAGACGATAGAAGTGTTTTTAGTGGACGATAGAAGTGTTTTTAGTGGACGATAGAAGTGTTTTTAGTGGACGATAGAAGTGTTTTTAGTGGACGATAGAAGTGTTTTTAGTGGACGATAGAAGTGTTTTTAGTGGACGATAGAAGTGTTTTTAGTAGACGATAGAAGTGTTTTTAGTGGACGATAGAAGTGTTTTTAGTAGACGATAGAAGTGTTTTTAGTAGACGATAGAAGTGTTTTTAGTGGACGATAGAAGTGTTTTTAGTGGACGATAGAAGTGTTTTTAGTGGACGATAGAAGTGTTTTTAGTGGACGATAGAAGTGTTTTTAGTGGACGATAGAAGTGTTTTTAGTGGACGATAGAAGTGTTTTTAGTGGACGATAGAAGTGTTTTTATTAGACGATAGAAGTGTTTTTAGTGGACGATAGAAGTGTTTTTATTAGACGATAGAAGTGTTTTTAGTGGACGATAGAAGTGTTTTTATTAGACGATAGAAGTGTTTTTAGTGGACGATAGAAGTGTTTTTGTAGACGATATAAGTGTTTTTAGTGGACGATAGAAGTGTTTTTAGTGGACGATAGAAGTGTTTTTGTAGACGATAGAAGTGTTTTTAGTGGACGATAGAAGTGTTTTTATTAGACGACAGAAGTGTTTTTTGTGGACGATAGAATTGTTTTGTGTGGACTTTAGAAGTGTTTTTAGTGGACGATAGAAGTGTTTTTAGTGGACGACAGAAGTGTTTTTAGTGGACGATAGAAGTGTTTTTAGTGGACGATAGAAGTGTTTTTAGTGGACGATAGAAGTGTTTTTAGTGGACGATAGAAGTGTTTTTGTAGACGATAGAAGTGTTTTTATTAGACGATAGAAGTGTTTTTAGTGGACGATAGAAGTGTTTTTAGTGGACGATAGAAGTGTTTTTAGTGGACGATAGAAGTGTTTTTAGTGGACGATAGAAGTGTTTTTAGTAGACGATAGAAGTGTTTTTAGTGGACGATAGAAGTGTTTTTAGTGGACGATAGAAGTGTTTTTAGTGGACGATAGAAGTGTTTTTAGTAGACGATAGAAGTGTTTTTAGTGGACGATAGAAGTGTTTTTAGTGGACGATAGAAGTGTTTTTAGTGGACGATAGAAGTGTTTTTAGTGATCTATAGAAGTGTTTTAGTGGACTATAGAAGTGTTTTTAGTAGATCGATAGAAGTGTTTTTAGTGGACGATAGAAGTGTTTTTAGTGGACGATAGAAGTGTTTTTAGTGGATGATAGAAGTGTTTTTAGTGGACGATAGAAGTGTTTTTAGTGGACGATAGAAGTGTTTTTAGTAGACGATAGAAGTGTTTTTAGTGGACGATAGAAGTGTTTTTAGTAGACGATAGAAGTGTTTTTAGTAGACGATAGAAGTGTTTTTAGTGGACGATAGAAGTGTTTTTGTAGACGATAGAAGTGTTTTTATTAGACGATAGAAGTGTTTTTAGTGGACGATAGAAGTGTTTTTAGTGGACGATAGAAGTGTTTTTAGTGGACGATAGAAGTGTTTTTAGTGGACGATAGAAGTGTTTTTAGTGGACGATAGAAGTGTTTTTAGTGGACGATAGAAGTGTTTTTTTAGAGCGATAGAAGTGTTTTTAGTGGACGATAGAAGTGTTTTTAGTAGATCGATAGAAGTGTTTTTAGTGGGCGATAGAAGTGTTTTTAGTAGACGATAGAAGTGTTTTTCGTGTTCTATAGAAGTGTTTTTAGTGGACGATAGAAGTGTTTTTAGTGGACGATAGAAGTGTTTTTAGTGGACTATAGAAGTGTTTTTAGTGGACGATAGAAGTGTTTTTAGTAGACGATAGAAGTGTTTTAGTGGGCGATAGAAGTGTTTTTAGTGGAGCGATAGAAGTGTTTTTAGTAGACTATAGAAGTGTTTTTAGTAGACGATAGAAGTGTTTTTAGTAGATCGATAGAAGTGTTTTTAGTGGGCGATAGAAGTGTTTTTAGTGAGCGATAGAAGTGTTTTTAGTGGGCGATAGAAGTGTTTTTAGTAGGCGATAGAAGTGTTTTAGTGGGCGATAGAAGTGTTTTTAGTAGACGATAGAAGTGTTTTTAGTGGACGATAGAAGTGTTTTTAGTGGACGATAGAAGTGTTTTTAGTGGACGATAGAAGTGTTTTTAGTGGACGATAGAAGTGTTTTTAGTGGGCGATAGAAGTGTTTTTAGTGGGCGATAGAAGTGTTTTTAGTAGACGATAGAAGTGTTTTTAGTGGGCGATAGAAGTGTTTTAGTGGGCGATAGAAGTGTTTTTAGTAGACGATAGAAGTGTTTTTAGTGGGCGATAGAAGTGTTTTTAGTGGACGATATTAGTGTTGTTACTTGTCGTTAGAAGTGTTTTTATTGGACGATAGAAGTGTTTTTAGTCGACGATAGAAGTGTTTTTAGTGGACGATAGAAGTGTTTTTAGTGGACGATAGAAGTGTTTTTAGTGGATGATAGAAGTGTTTTTAGTAGACGATAGAAGTGTTTTTAGTGGACTATAGAAGTGTTTTTAGTAGAACGATAGAAGTGTTTTTAGTGAGCGATAGAAGTGTTTTTAGTGGACGATAGAAGTGTTTTTAGTGATCTATAGAAGTGTTTTTAGTGGACGATAGAAGTGTTTTTAGTAGACGATAGAAGTGTTTTTAGTGGATCTATAGAAGTGTTTTTAGTGGACGATAGAAGTGTTTTTAGTGATCTATAGAATTGTTTTTATTGGACGATAGAATTTTTAATAGTGGACGATAGAAGTGTTTTTAGTGGACGATAGAAGTGTTTTTAGTTGACGATAGAAGTGTTTTTAGTGGACGATAGAAGTGTTTTTAGTGGATCTATAGAAGTGTTTTTATTAGACGATAGAAGTGTTTTTAGTGGGCGATAGAAGTGTTTTTAGTGGGCGATAGAAGTGTTTTTATTAGAGCGATAGAAGTGTTTTTAGTGGGCGATAGAAGTGTTTTTATTAGAGCGATAGAAGTGTTTTTAGTGGAGCGATAGAAGTGTTTTTAGTGGACGATAGAAGTGTTTTTATTAGACGATAGAAGTGTTTTTAGTGGACGATAGAAGTGTTTTTATTAGACGATAGAAGTGTTTTTAGTGGACGATAGAAGTGTTTTTAGTAGACGATAGAAGTGTTTTTAGTGGACGATAGAAGTGTTTTTAGTAGACGATAGAAGTGTTTTTAGTGGACGATAGAAGTGTTTTTATTAGACGATAGAAGTGTTTTTAGTGGACGATAGAAGTGTTTTTATTGGACGATAGAAGTGTTTTTATTTGACGATAGAAGTGTTTTTAGTGGACGATAGAAGTGTTTTTAGTTGACGATAGAAGTGTTTTTAGTGGACGATAGAAGTGTTTTTAGTGGACGATAGAAGTGTTTTTAGTTGTCTATAGAAGTGTTTTTAGTGGACGATATAAGTGTTTTTAGTAGACGATAGAAGTGTTTTTAGTGGACGATAGAAGTGTTTTTAGTAGACGATAGAAGTGTTTTTAGTGGACGATAGAAGTGTTTTTAGTGGACGATAGAAGTGTTTTTAGTGGACGATAGAAGTGTTTTTAGTGATCTATAGAAGTGTTTTTATTAGACGATAGAAGTGTTTTTAGTGGATCTATAGAAGTGTTTTTAGTAGACGATAGAAGTGTTTTTAGTGGATCTATAGAAGTGTTTTTAGTAGACTATAGAAGTGTTTTTAGTAGACTATAGAAGTGTTTTTAGTGGGCGATAGAAGTGTTTTTATTAGACGATAGAAGTGTTTTTAGTGGATCGATAGAAGTGTTTTTAGTAGATCGATAGAAGTGTTTTTAGTGATCTATAGAAGTGTTTTTATTAGACGATAGAAGTGTTTTTATTAGACGATAGAAGTGTTTTTAGTGGACGATAGAAGTGTTTTTATTGGACTATAGAAGTGTTTTTATAGGACTATAGAAGTGTTTTTATTTGAAGATAGAAGTGTTTTAGTGACGATAGAAGTGTTTTTAGTAGACTATAGAAGTGTTTTTAGTGGGCGATAGAAGTGTTTTTAGTGGGCGATAGCAGTGTTTTTATTAGACGATAGAAGTGTTTTTAGTGGGCGATAGAAGTGTTTTAGTGGACGATAGAAGTGTTTTTATTAGACGATAGAAGTGTTTTTAGTAGATGATAGAAGTGTTTTATTAGACGATAGAAGTGTTTTTAGTGACGATAGAAGTGTTTTTAGTGGACTATAGAAGTGTTTTTATTAGACGATAGAAGTGTTTTTAGTGGATCTAGAAGTGTTTTTAGTGGGCGATAGAAGTGTTTTTATTAGGCGATAGAAGTGTTTTTAGTGGGCGATAGAAGTGTTTTTATTAGACGATAGAAGTGTTTTTAGTGGAGCGATAGAAGTGTTTTTAGTGGACGATAGAAGTGTTTTTAGTAGAGCGATAGAAGTGTTTTAGTGGAGCGATAGAAGTGTTTTTATTAGACGATAGAAGTGTTTTTAGTAGACGATAGAAGTGTTTTTAGTGGGCGATAGAAGTGTTTTAGTTAGAGCGATAGAAGTGTTTTTAGTAGACGATAGAAGTGTTTTTAGTGGGCGATAGAAGTGTTTTTATTAGGCGATAGAAGTGTTTTTAGTGGGCGATAGAAGTGTTTTTAGTGGAGCGATAGAAGTGTTTTTAGTGGGCGATAGAAGTGTTTTAGTGATCTATAGAAGTGTTTTTAGTGGACGATAGAAGTGTTTTTAGTGGACGATAGAAGTGTTTTTAGTGGACGATAGAAGTGTTTTTAGTGGACGATAGAAGTGTTTTTATTAGACGATAGAAGTGTTTTTAGTGGACGATAGAAGTGTTTTTAGTGGACGATAGAAGTGTTTTTAGTGGACGATAGAAGTGTTTTTAGTGGACGACAGAAGTGTTTTTATTAGACGATAGAAGTGTTTTTAGTGGACGATAGAAGTGTTTTTGTAGACGATAGAAGTGTTTTTAGTGGACGATAGAAGTGTTTTTAGTGGACGATAGAAGTGTTTTTAGTGGACGATAGAAGTGTTTTTAGTGGACGATAGAAGTGTTTTTAGTGGACGATAGAAGTGTTTTTAGTAGACGATAGAAGTGTTTTTAGTGACTATAGAAGTGTTTTTATTAGGCGATAGAAGTGTTTTTAGTGGACTTTAGAATTGTTTTTATTTGACGATAGAAGTGTTTTTAGTGGACGATAGAAGTGTTTTTAGTGGACGATAGAAGTGTTTTTATTAGACGATAGAAGTGTTTTTAGTGGACGATAGAAGTGTTTTTAGTGGACGATAGAAGTGTTTTTAGTGGACGATAGAAGTGTTTTTAGTGGACGATAGAAGTGTTTTTAGTAGACGATAGAAGTGTTTTTAGTGGACGATAGAAGTGTTTTTAGTGGACGATAGAAGTGTTTTTATTAGACGATAGAAGTGTTTTTAGTGGACGATAGAAGTGTTTTTAGTGGACGATAGAAGTGTTTTTAGTGGACGATAGAAGTGTTTTTATTAGACGATAGAAGTGTTTTTAGTGGACGATAGAAGTGTTTTTATTAGACGATAGAAGTGTTTTTAGTGGACGACAGAAGTGTTTTTATTAGACGATAGAAGTGTTTTTAGTGGACGATAGAAGTGTTTTTAGTGGACGATAGAAGTGTTTTTAGTGGACGATAGAAGTGTTTTTAGTGGACGACAGAAGTGTTTTTATTAGACGATAGAAGTGTTTTTAGTGGACGATAGAAGTGTTTTTAGTGGACGACAGAAGTGTTTTTATTAGACGATAGAAGTGTTTTTAGTGGACGATAGAAGTGTTTTTAGTAGATCGATAGAAGTGTTTTAGTGGGCGATAGAAGTGTTTTTAGTGGAGCGATAGAAGTGTTTTTATTAGAGCGATAGAAGTGTTTTTAGTGATCTATAGAAGTGTTTTTATTAGACGATAGAAGTGTTTTTAGTGATCTATAGAAGTGTTTTTATTAGACGATAGAAGTGTTTTTAGTGGGCGATAGAAGTGTTTTTAGTGGACGATAGAAGTGTTTTTAGTAGGCGATAGAAGTGTTTTTAGTGGGCGATAGAAGTGTTTTTAGTGGACGATAGAAGTGTTTTTAGTGGGCGATAGAAGTGTTTTTATTAGGCGATAGAAGTGTTTTTAGTGGGCGATAGAAGTGTTTTTAGTAGACGATAGAAGTGTTTTATTAGACGATAGAAGTGTTTTTAGTGGACTATAGAAGTGTTTTTATTAGGCGATAGAAGTGTTTTTAGTGGATCTATAGAAGTGTTTTTATTAGACGATAGAAGTGTTTTTAGTGGACGATAGAAGTGTTTTTAGTGGACGACAGAAGTGTTTTTATTAGACGATAGAAGTGTTTTTAGTGGACGATATAAGTGTTTTTAGTGGACGATAGAAGTGTTTTTAGTGGACGACAGAAGTGTTTTTATTAGACGATAGAAGTGTTTTTAGTGGACGACAGAAGTGTTTTTATTAGACGATAGAAGTGTTTTTAGTGGACGATAGAAGTGTTTTTAGTGGACGATAGAAGTGTTTTTAGTGGACGATAGAAGTGTTTTTAGTGGACGATAGAAGTGTTTTTAGTAGACGATAGAAGTGTTTTTGTAGACGATAGAAGTGTTTTTATTAGACGATAGAAGTGTTTTTAGTAGACGATAGAAGTGTTTTTGTAGACGATAGAAGTGTTTTTATTAGACGATAGAAGTGTTTTTAGTGGACGATAGAAGTGTTTTTAGTAGACGATAGAAGTGTTTTTAGTGGACGATAGAAGTGTTTTTAGTGGACGATAGAAGTGTATTTGAATACGATAGAAGTGTTTTTAGTGGGCGATAGAAGTGTTTTAGTGGGCGATAGAAGTGTTTTTATTAGACGATAGAAGTGTTTTTAGTGGACGATAGAAGTGTTTTTATTAGACGATAGAAGTGTTTTTAGTGGGCGATAGAAGTGTTTTTTAGTGATCTATAGAAGTGTTTTTAGTGACGATAGAAGTGTTTTTAGTGACGATAGAAGTGTTTATAGTAGACTATAGAAGTGTTTTTAGTGATCTATAGAAGTGTTTTTAGTAGACGATAGAAGTGTTTTTAGTGGACGATAGAAGTGTTTTTAGTGGACGATAGAAGTGTTTTTAGTAGACGATAGAAGTGTTTTTAGTGGACGATAGAAGTGTTTTTAGTGGACGATAGAAGTGTTTTTATTAGACGATAGAAGTGTTTTTAGTGGACGATAGAAGTGTTTTTAGTAGACGATAGAAGTGTTTTTAGTGGACGATAGAAGTGTTTTTAGTGGACGATAGAAGTGTTTTTAGTAGACGATAGAAGTGTTTTTAGTGGACGATAGAAGTGTTTTTATTAGACGATAGAAGTGTTTTTAGTGGACGATAGAAGTGTTTTTATTAGACGATAGAAGTGTTTTTAGTGGACGATAGAAGTGTTTTTAGTGGACGATAGAAGTGTTTTTAGTGGACGATAGAAGTGTTTTTAGTGGACGATAGAAGTGTTTTTATTAGACGATAGAAGTGTTTTTAGTGGACGATAGAAGTGTTTTTAGTGGACGATAGAAGTGTTTTTATTAGACGATAGAAGTGTTTTTAGTGGACGACAGAAGTGTTTTTATTAGACGATAGAAGTGTTTTTAGTGGACGATAGAAGTGTTTTTATTAGACGATAGAAGTGTTTTTAGTGGACGATAGAAGTGTTTTTAGTGGACGATAGAAGTGTTTTTATTAGACGATAGAAGTGTTTTTAGTGGACGATAGAAGTGTTTTTATTAGACGATAGAAGTGTTTTTAGTGGACGATAGAAGTGTTTTTAGTGGACGATAGAAGTGTTTTTAGTGGACGACAGAAGTGTTTTTATTAGACGATAGAAGTGTTTTTAGTGGACGATAGAAGTGTTTTTAGTGGACGATAGAAGTGTTTTTAGTAGTAGTTAGAAGTGGTTTTTGGGGTCGATAGAAGGGTTTTTAGTGGTCGATAGAAGGGTTTTTAGTGGGCGATAGAAGTGTTTTTATTAGGCGATAGAAGTGTTTTTAGTGGGCGATAGAAGTGTTTTTATTAGACGATAGAAGTGTTTTTAGTGGACGAAAGAAGTGTTTTTATTAGACGATAGAAGTGTTTTTAGTGGACGACAGAAGTGTTTTTATTAGACGATAGAAGTGTTTTTAGTGGACGATAGAAGTGTTTTTAGTGGACGATAGAAGTGTTTTTAGTGGACGATAGAAGTGTTTTTAGTGGACGATATAAGTGTTTTTATTAGACGATAGAAGTGTTTTTAGTGGACGACAGAAGTGTTTTTATTAGACGATAGAAGTGTTTTTAGTGGACGACAGAAGTGTTTTTAGTTGACGATAGAAGTGTTTTTATTAGACGATAGAAGTGTTTTTAGTGGACGACAGAAGTGTTTTTATTAGACGATAGAAGTGTTTTTAGTGGACGACAGAAGTGTTTTTATTAGACGATAGAAGTGTTTTTAGTGGACGATAGAAGTGTTTTTAGTGGACGATAGAAGTGTTTTTATTAGACGATAGAAGTGTTTTTAGTGGACGACAGAAGTGTTTTTATTAGACGATAGAAGTGTTTTTAGTGGACGATAGAAGTGTTTTTAGTGGACGATAGAAGTGTTTTTATTAGACGATAGAAGTGTTTTTAGTGGACGATAGAAGTGTTTTTATTAGACGATAGAAGTGTTTTTAGTGGACGATAGAAGTGTTTTTAGTGGACGATAGAAGTGTTTTTAGTGGACGATAGAAGTGTTTTTGTAGACGATAGAAGTGTTTTTATTAGACGATATAGAAGTGTTTTTAGTGGGCGATAGAAGTGTTTTTAGTGGACGATAGAAGTGTTTTTAGTAGACGATAGAAGTGTTTTTATTAGACGATAGAAGTGTTTTTAGTGGACGACAGAAGTGTTTTTATTAGACGATAGAAGTGTTTTTATTAGACGATAGAAGTGTTTTTAGTGGACGACAGAAGTGTTTTTATTAGACGATAGAAGTGTTTTTAGTGGACGACAGAAGTGTTTTTATTAGACGATAGAAGTGTTTTTAGTGGACGATAGAAGTGTTTTTATTAGACGATAGAAGTGTTTTTAGTGGACGATAGAAGTGTTTTTAGTGGACGATAGAAGTGTTTTTATTAGACGATAGAAGTGTTTTTAGTGGACGATAGAAGTGTTTTTAGTGGACGATAGAAGTGTTTTTAGTGGACGATAGAAGTGTTTTTAGTGGACGATAGAAGTGTTTTTAGTGGACGATAGAAGTGTTTTTAGTGGACGATAGAAGTGTTTTTATTAGGCGATAGAAGTGTTTTTAGTGGGCGATAGAAGTGTTTTATTAGACGATAGAAGTGTTTTTAGTGGGCGATAGAAGTGTTTTTAGTGGGCGATAGAAGTGTTTTTAGTGGGCGATAGAAGTGTTTTTAGTGGGCGATAGAAGTGTTTTATTAGACGATAGAAGTGTTTTTAGTGGACTATAGAAGTGTTTTTAGTGGGCGATAGAAGTGTTTTTAGTGGGCGATAGAAGTGTTTTATTAGGCGATAGAAGTGTTTTTAGTGGGCGATAGAAGTGTTTTTAGTGGAGCGATAGAAGTGTTTTTAGTGGGCGATAGAAGTGTTTTTAGTAGACGATAGAAGTGTTTTTATTAGACGATAGAAGTGTTTTAAGTGGACTATATAAGTGATTTTAGTGGAAGAAAGAAGTGTTTTTATTAGACTATAGAATTGTTTTTAGTGGATCTATAGAAGTCATTTTAGTAGTCTATAGATGTGTTTTTAGTGGACGACAGAAGTTTTTTTATTAGTCGATAGAAGTGTTTTTATTGGACGATAGAAGTGTTTTTAGTGGACGATAGAAGTGTTTTTATTAGACGATAGAAGTGTTTTTAGTGATCTATAGAAGTGTTTTTATTAGAGCGATAGAAGTGTTTTTAGTGATCTATAGAAGTGTTTTATTAGACGATAGAAGTGTTTTTAGTGGGCGATAGAAGTGTTTTTAGTGGGCGATAGAAGTGTTTTTAGTGGGCGATAGAAGTGTTTTTATTAGACGATAGAAGTGTTTTTAGTGTACTAGAGAAGTGTTTTTAGTCGACGTTAGCTTTGTTTTTAGTGTTCTACAGATTTGTTTTTATTTGACGATAGAAGTGTTTTTAGTGGACGATAGAAGTGTTTTTAGTGGACGATAGAAGTGTTTTTAGTGACTATAGAAGTGTTTTTAGTGGATCTATAGAAGTGTTTTTATTAGACGATAGAAGTGTTTTTAGTGGACTATAGAAGTGTTTTATTAGACGATAGAAGTGTTTTTAGTGGGCGATAGAAGTGTTTTTAGTGGGCGATAGAAGTGTTTTTAGTGGGCGATAGAAGTGTTTTTAGTAGACGATAGAAGTGTTTTTATTAGGCGATAGAAGTGTTTTTAGTGGGCGATAGAAGTGTTTTTATTAGAGCGATAGAAGTGTTTTTAGTGGACGATAGAAGTGTTTTTAGTGGGCGATAGAAGTGTTTTTATTAGGCGATAGAAGTGTTTTTAGTGGGCGATAGAAGTGTTTTTAGTGGGCGATAGAAGTGTTTTTATTAGTGATAGAAGTGTTTTTAGCGATAGAAGTGTTTTTAGTGGGCGATAGAAGTGTTTTTAGTGACTGATAGAAGTGTTTTTAGTGGATCGATAGAAGTGTTTTTAGTGGGCGATAGAAGTGTTTTTAGTGGGCGACAGAAGTGTTTTTATTAGGCGATAGAAGTGTTTTAGTGGGCGATAGAAGTGTTTTTATTAGGCGATAGAAGTGTTTTTAGTGGGCGATAGAAGTGTTTTTATTAGGCGATAGAAGTGTTTTTAGTGATCTATAGAAGTGTTTTTAGTGGATCTATAGAAGTGTTTTTAGTGGGCGATAGAAGTGTTTTATTAGACGATAGAAGTGTTTTTAGTGGACGATAGAAGTGTTTTTAGTAGATCGATAGAAGTGTTTTTAGTAGACGATAGAAGTGTTTTTAGTGGGCGATAGAAGTGTTTTTAGTGAAGCGATAGAAGTGTTTTTAGTAGGCGATAGAAGTGTTTTTAGTAGACGATAGAAGTGTTTTAGTGGGCGATAGAAGTGTTTTATTAGGCGATAGAAGTGTTTTTAGTGGGCGATAGAAGTGTTTTTATTAGACGATAGAAGTGTTTTTAGTGGACGATAGAAGTGTTTTTAGTGGACGATAGAAGTGTTTTTATTAGACGATAGAAGTGTTTTTAGTGGACGATAGAAGTGTTTTTATTAGACGATAGAAGTGTTTTTAGTGGACGACAGAAGTGTTTTTATTAGACGATAGAAGTGTTTTTAGTGGACGATAGAAGTGTTTTTAGTAGACGATAGAAGTGTTTTTATTAGACGATAGAAGTGTTTTTAGTGGACGATATAAGTGTTTTTAGTGGACGATAGAAGTGTTTTTAGTGGACGATAGAAGTGTTTTTAGTGGACGATAGAAGTGTTTTTAGTGGACGATAGAAGTGTTTTTAGTAGACGATAGAAGTGTTTTTAGTGGACGATAGAAGTGTTTTTAGTGGACGATAGAAGTGTTTTTAGTGGACGATAGAAGTGTTTTTAGTAGACGATAGAAGTGTTTTTATTAGACGATAGAAGTGTTTTTAGTGGACGACAGAAGTGTTTTTATTAGACGATAGAAGTGTTTTTAGTGGACGATAGAAGTGTTTTTAGTGGACGATAGAAGTGTTTTTATTAGACGATAGAAGTGTTTTTAGTGGACGATAGAAGTGTTTTTAGTGGACGATAGAAGTGTTTTTAGTAGACGATAGAAGTGTTTTTAGTGGACGATAGAAGTGTTTTTAGTGTACGATAGAAGTGTTTTTAGTAGACGATAGAAGTGTTTTTAGTAGACGCTAGAAGTGTTTTTTGTAGTCTATTGATGTGTTTTTTTTCGA
Organism: Odontamblyopus lacepedii; assembly: GCA_034769755.1. Classification (NCBI taxonomy): domain Eukaryota; kingdom Metazoa; phylum Chordata; class Actinopteri; order Gobiiformes; family Gobiidae; genus Odontamblyopus; species Odontamblyopus lacepedii. The sequence continues at coordinate 46,839,451 of CM068349.1, read as the reverse complement.
CGATAGAAGTGTTTTTAGTGGACGATAGAAGTGTTTTTAGTGGACGATAGAAGTGTTTTTAGTGGACGATAGAAGTGTTTTTAGTAGACGATAGAAGTGTTTTTAGTGGACGATAGAAGTGTTTTTAGTAGACGATAGAAGTGTTTTTAGTGACTATAGAAGTGTTTTTAGTGACTATAGAAGTGTTTTTAGTGGACTAAAGAAGTGTTTTTAGTGGACGATAGAAGTGTTATTAGTGGACGATAGAAGTGTTTTAAGTGGACTAAACAAGTGTCTTTATTCAAGATAGAAGTGTTTTTTGTGGACGATAGAAGTGTTTTTAGTGGAGGAGAGAAGTGTTTTTAGTGGGCGATAGAAGTGTTTTTAGTAGACGATAGAAGTGTTTTTAGTAGACTATAGAAGTGTTTTTAGTGGACTATAGAAGTGTTTTTAGTAGAGCGATAGAAGTGTTTTTAGTGGACGATAGAAGTGTTTTTAGTAGACGATAGAAGTGTTTTTATTAGACGATAGAAGTGTTTTTAGTAGACGATAGAAGTGTTTTTAGTGGACGATAGAAGTGTTTTTAGTGGACGATAGAAGTGTTTTTAGTAGACGATAGAAGTGTTTTTAGTAGACGATAGAAGTGTTTTTAGTGGACGATAGAAGTGTTTTTAGTGGACGATAGAAGTGTTTTTAGTGATCTATAGAAGTGTTTTTAGTAGGCGATAGAAGTGTTTTTAGTGGGCGATAGAAGTGTTTTTAGTGGGCGATATAGAATTGTTTTTAGTTGTAGATATAAGTGTTTTTATTTGTCTATAGAAGTGTTTTTAGTTGACGATAGAAGTGTTTTTAGTAGACGATAGAAGTGTTTTTAGTAGACGATAGAAGTGTTTTTAGTGGACGATAGAAGTGTTTTTATTAGACGATAGAAGTGTTTTTAGTGGACGATAGAAGTGTTTTTAGTGGACGACAGAAGTGTTTTTAGTGACTCGATAGAAGTGTTTTTAGTAGATGATAGAAGTGTTTTTATTAGACGATAGAAGTGTTTTTAGTGGGCGATAGAAGTGTTTTGTAGACGATAGAAGTGTTTTTAGTGACTACAGAAGTGTTTTTAGTAGACGATAGAAGTGTTTTTAGTGGGCGATAGAAGTGTTTTTAGTAGACGATAGAAGTGTTTTTAGTGGGCGATAGAAGTGTTTTAGTGGGCGATAGAAGTGTTTTTAGTGGACGATAGAAGTGTTTTTAGTGACGATAGAAGTTTTTATAGAAGACTATAGAAGTGTTTTTAGTGGACAACAGAAGTGTTTTTAGTGGACGACAGAAGTGTTTTTATTAGACGATAGAAGTGTATTTAGTGGACGATAGAAGTGTTTTTAGTGGAAGATAGAAGTGTTTTTAGTTGACGATAGAAGTGTTTTTAGTGGACGATAGAAGTGTTTTTAGTAGACTATAGAAGTGTTTTTAGTGGGCGATAGAAGTGTTTTTAGTGACTATAGAAGTGTTTTTAGTAGACGATAGAAGTGTTTTTAGTGACTATAGAAGTGTTTTAGTGGACGATAGAAGTGTTTTTAGTGGAGCGATAGAAGTGTTTTTAGTGGAGCGATAGAAGTGTTTTTAGTGGACGATAGAAGTGTTTTAGTGGACGATAGAAGTGTTTTTAGTGGGCGATAGAAGTGTTTTGAGTAGTCGATAGAAGTGTTTTTTGTGGACGATAGAAGTGTTTTTAGTAGACGATAGAAGTGTTTTTTGTGGACGATAGAAGTGTTTTTAGTAGACGATAGAAGTGTTTTTAGTGGACGATAGAAGTGTTTTTGGTGGGCGATAGAAGTGTTTTTAGTAGACGATAGAAGTGTTTTTAGTGGGCGATAGAAGTGTTTTTAGTAGACGATAGAAGTGTTTTTAGTGGGCGATAGAAGTGTTTTTAGTGGGCGATAGAAGTGTTTTTAGTGGGCGATAGAAGTGTTTTTAGTGGGCGATAGAAGTGTTTTTAGTAGGCGATAGAAGTGTTTTTAGTGGGCGATAGAAGTGTTTTTAGTGGACGATAGAAGTGTTTTTGTAGACGATAGAAGTGTTTTTAGTGGACGATAGAAGTGTTTTTAGTGGACGATAGAAGTGTTTTTAGTGGACGATAGAAGTGTTTTTAGTAGACGATAGAAGTGTTTTTAGTAGACGATAGAAGTGTTTTTAGTAGACGATAGAAGTGTTTTTAGTGGACGATAGAAGTGTTTTTAGTGGACGATAGAAGTGTTTTTAGTGGACGATAGAAGTGTTTTTAGTGACGATAGAAGTGTTTTTAGTGGGCGATAGAAGTGTTTTTAGTAGACGATAGAAGTGTTTTTAGTGGACGATAGAAGTGTTTTTAGTAGACGATAGAAGTGTTTTTAGTAGACGATAGAAGTGTTTTATTAGACGATAGAAGTGTTTTTAGTGGACGATAGAAGTGTTTTTAGTGGGCGATAGAAGTGTTTTTAGTAGGCGATAGAAGTGTTTTTAGTGGCGATAGAAGTGTTTTTAGTAGGCGATAGAAGTGTTTTTAGTGGGCGATAGAAGTGTTTTTAGTGGAGCGATAGAAGTGTTTTTAGTGGGCGATAGAAGTGTTTTTAGTGGGCGATAGAAGTGTTTTAGTGGGCGATAGAAGTGTTTTTAGTGGGCGATAGAAGTGTTTTTAGTGGGCGATAGAAGTGTTTTTAGTGGACGATAGAAGTGTTTTTAGTGGGCGATAGAAGTGTTTTTAGTGGGCGATAGAAGTGTTTTTAGTGGGCGATAGAAGTGTTTTTAGTAGACGATAGAAGTGTTTTTAGTGGGCGATAGAAGTGTTTTTATTAGGCGATAGAAGTGTTTTTAGTAGACGATAGAAGTGTTTTTAGTGGGCGATAGAAGTGTTTTTAGTGGGCGATAGAAGTGTTTTTAGTGGGCGATAGAAGTGTTTTAGTGGGCGATAGAAGTGTTTTTAGTAGACGATAGAAGTGTTTTTAGTGGGCGATAGAAGTGTTTTTAGTGGGCGATAGAAGTGTTTTTAGTAGAGCGATAGAAGTGTTTTTAGTGGGCGATAGAAGTGTTTTTAGTGGGCGATAGAAGTGTTTTTAGTGGGCGATAGAAGTGTTTTTAGTGGGCGATAGAAGTGTTTTTAGTGGGCGATAGAAGTGTTTTAGTAGACGATAGAAGTGTTTTTATAGACCTTAGAAGTGGTTTTATTAGACGATAGAAGTGTTTTTAGTGGGCGATAGAAGTGTTTTTAGTGGGCGATAGAAGTGTTTTTAGTGGGCGATAGAAGTGTTTTTATTTGACTATAGAATTGTTTTTAGTTGACGATAGAAGTGTTTTTATTAGACGATAGAAGTGTTTTTAGTAGACGATAGAAGTGTTTTTAGTGGACGATAGAAGTGTTTTTAGTGGACGATAGAAGTGTTTTTAGTGGACGATAGAAGTGTTTTTAGTAGACGATATAAGTGTTTTTAGTGGACGATAGAAGTGTTTTTATTAGACGATAGAAGTGTTTTTAGTGGACGATAGAAGTGTTTTTAGTGGACGATAGAAGTGTTTTTAGTAGACGATAGAAGTGTTTTTAGTGGACGATAGAAGTGTTTTTAGTGGACGATAGAAGTGTTTTTAGTGGACGATAGAAGTGTTTTTAGTGGACGATAGAAGTGTTTTTAGTGGACGATAGAAGTGTTTTTAGTAGACGATAGAAGTGTTTTTAGTAGACGATAGAAGTGTTTTTAGTGGACGATAGAAGTGTTTTTAGTGGACGATAGAAGTGTTTTTAGTGGACGATAGAAGTGTTTTTATTAGACGATAGAAGTGTTTTTAGTAGACGATAGAAGTGTTTTTAGTGGACGATAGAAGTGTTTTTAGTAGACGATAGAAGTGTTTTTAGTGGACGATAGAAGTGTTTTTAGTGGACGATAGAAGTGTTTTTAGTGGACGATAGAAGTGTTTTTAGTGGACGATAGAAGTGTTTTTAGTGGACGATAGAAGTGTTTTTAGTGGACGATAGAAGTGTTTTTAGTGGACGATAGAAGTGTTTTAGTGGGCGATAGAAGTGTTTTTAGTGGAGCGATAGAAGTGTTTTTAGTAGGCGATAGAAGTGTTTTTAGTAGACGATAGAAGTGTTTTTAGTAGACGATAGAAGTGTTTTTAGTGGACGATAGAAGTGTTTTTAGTGGACGATAGAAGTGTTTTTATTAGACGATAGAAGTGTTTTTAGTGGACGACAGAAGTGTTTTTATTAGACGATAGAAGTGTTTTTAGTGGACGACAGAAGTGTTTTTAGTGGACGACAGAAGTGTTTTTAGTGGATGATAGAAGTGTTTTTAGTGGATGATAGAAGTGTTTTTAGTGGACGACAGAAGTGTTTTTAGTGGATGATAGAAGTGTTTTTAGTGGACGACAGAAGTGTTTTTAGTGGATGATAGAAGTGTTTTTAGTGGACGATAGAAGTGTTTTTAGTGGACGATAGAAGTGTTTTTAGTGGACGATAGAAGTGTTTTTAGTAGGCGATAGAAGTGTTTTTAGTGGGCGATAGAAGTGTTTTTAGTGACGATAGAAGTGTTTTTAGTGGGCGATAGAAGTGTTTTTAGTAGAGCGATAGAAGTGTTTTTAGTGGACGATAGAAGTGTTTTTAGTGGGCGATAGAAGTGTTTTTAGTAGACGATAGAAGTGTTTTTAGTGGGCGATAGAAGTGTTTTTAGTAGACGATAGAAGTGTTTTTAGTGGGCGATAGAAGTGTTTTTAGTGACGATAGAAGTGTTTTTAGTGGGCGATAGAAGTGTTTTTAGTGGGCGATAGAAGTGTTTTTAGTAGACGATAGAAGTGTTTTTAGTGGGCGATAGAAGTGTTTTTAGTAGACGATAGAAGTGTTTTTAGTGATCGATAGAAGTGTTTTTAGTGGGCGATAGAAGTGTTTTTAGTGACGATAGAAGTGTTTTTAGTGGACTATAGAAGTGTTTTTAGTGGATCTATAGAAGTGTTTTTAGTAGATCTATAGAAGTGTTTTTAGTAGACTATAGAAGTGTTTTTAGTAGAGCGATAGAAGTGTTTTTAGTAGACTATAGAAGTGTTTTTAGTAGATCGATAGAAGTGTTTTAGTAGACTATAGAAGTGTTTTTAGTGGATCTATAGAAGTGTTTTTAGTGATCTATAGAAGTGTTTTTAGTGGATAGAAGTGTTTTTAGTGACGATAGAAGTGTTTTTAGTAGACGATAGAAGTGTTTTTAGTGACTATAGAAGTGTTTTTAGTGACTAGAAGTGTTTTTAGTGACTATAGAAGTGTTTTTGTTTTAGTGACTATAGAAGTGTTTTTAGTGATCGATAGAAGTGTTTTTAGTAGACGATAGAAGTGTTTTAGTGACGATAGAAGTGTTTTTATTAGACGATAGAAGTGTTTTTAGTGGACGATAGAAGTGTTTTTAGTGACGATAGAAGTGTTTTTAGTGGATCTATAGAAGTGTTTTTAGTGACTATAGAAGTGTTTTTAGTTAGACGATAGAAGTGTTTTTAGTGGATAGAAGTGTTTTTAGTGATCTATAGAAGTGTTTTTAGTGACTATAGAAGTGTTTTTAGTGACGATAGAAGTGTTTTTAGTGATCTATAGAAGTGTTTTTAGTGACTATAGAAGTGTTTTTAGTAGACTATAGAAGTGTTTTTAGTAGATCTATAGAAGTGTTTTTAGTGATATAGAAGTGTTTTTATTAGACGATAGAAGTGTTTTTAGTGACTATAGAAGTGTTTTTAGTGGACTATAGAAGTGTTTTTAGTGGATGAAGTGTTTTTAGTGACTATAGAAGTGTTTTTTAGTGATCTATAGAAGTGTTTTTAGTGACGATAGAAGTGTTTTATTAGTGATAGAAGTGTTTTTAGTGACTATAGAAGTGTTTTTAGTGATCTATAGAAGTGTTTTTAGTGACGATAGAAGTGTTTTTTAGTGACTATAGAAGTGTTTTTAGTGATCTATAGAAGTGTTTTTAGTGACTATAGAAGTGTTTTTAGTGGACTATAGAAGTGTTTTTGCAGACTATAGTGTTTTTAGTGACTATAGAAGTGTTTTTAGTGACTATATAGAAGTGTTTTTAGTGGACTATAGAAGTGTTTTTGCAGACTATAGAAGTGTTTTTAGTGACTATAGAAGTGTTTTTAGTGACTATAGAAGTGTTTTAGTGGATCGATAGAAGTGTTTTTAGTGACTATAGAAGTGTTTTTTTAGTGATCGATAGAAGTGTTTTTAGTGACGATAGAAGTGTTTTTAGTGGACGATAGAAGTGTTTTTAGTGGACGATAGAAGTGTTTTTAGTGGACGATAGAAGTGTTTTTAGTGGACGATAGAAGTGTTTTTAGTGGACGATAGAAGTGTTTTTAGTGGACGATAGAAGTGTTTTTAGTGGACGATAGAAGTGTTTTTAGTAGACGATAGAAGTGTGGGAAGAGAGGGAACTACATAGACCATGATCCTTTGCTCCGTTTCAGTGCAGACGACATGAAGAAATAACTGTTCTAACACTTTTACATCTTCATTCTGTGGATTAAGTCTGAAGCATTTTTAGAGGAAAAAGGAGCAGATTCACAGTTTTATATTAGAATAAATCTGGTGCAGTGACATGTTTATGGTGTAAATCTGGTGCAGTGAGATGTTTATGGTGTAAATCTGGTGCAGTGACATGTTTATGGTGTAAATCTGGTGCAGTGACATGTTTATGGTGTAAATCTGGTGCAGTGACATGTTTATGGTGTAAATCTGGTGCAGTGAGATGTTTATGGTGTAAATCTGGTGCAGTGAGATGTTTATGGTGTAAATCTGGTGCAGTGAGATGTTTATGGTGTAAATCTGGTGCAGTGAGATGTTTATGGTGTAAATCTGGTGCAGTGAGATGTTTATGGTGTAAATCTGGTGCAGTGACATGTTTATGGTGTAGATCTGGTGCAGTGACATGTTTATGGTGTAAATCTGGTGCAGTGAGATGTTTATGGTGTAAATCTGGTGCAGTGAGATGTTTATGGTGTAAATCTGGTGCAGTGAGATGTTTATGGTGTAAATCTGGTGCAGTGAGATGTTTATGGTGTAAATCTGGTGCAGTGACATGTTTATGGTGTAAATCTGGTGCAGTGAGATGTTTATGGTGTAAATCTGGTGCAGTGAGATGTTTATGGTGTAAATCTGGTGCAGTGACATGTTTATGGTGTAAATCTGGTGCAGTGACATGTTTATGGTGTAGATCTGGTGCAGTGAGATGTTTATGGTGTAAATCTGGTGCAGTGAGATGTTTATGGTGTAAATCTGGTCCAGTGAGATGTTTATGGTGTAAATCTGGTGCAGTGACATGTTTATGGTGTAAATCTGGTGCAGTGAGATGTTTATGGTGTAAATCTGGTGCAGTGAGATGTTTATGGTGTAAATCTGGTGCAGTGAGATGTTTATGGTGTAAATCTGGTGCAGTGAGATGTTTATGGTGTAAATCTGGTCCAGTGAGATGTTTATGGTGTAAATCTGGTCCAGTGAGATGTTTATGGTGTAGATCTGGTGCAGTGACATGTTTATGGTGTAGATCTGGTGCAGTGAGATGTTTATGGTGTAGATCTGGTCCAGTGAGATGTTTATGGTGTAGATCTGGTGCAGTGAGATGTTTATGGTGTAAATCTGGTGCAGTGAGATGTTTATGGTGTAGATCTGGTGCAGTGAGATGTTTATGGTGTAAATCTGGTGCAGTGAGATGTTTATGGTGTAAATCTGGTCCAGTGACATGTTTATGGTGTAAATGTGCAGGTATCCGATCCACGAGCCGAGGGAGGTTTGTGCAGTGACAAACTGAACGCGTCCTGGAGTCGGACGTTTATGGTGTAAATCTGGTGCAGAAACCTACGACGTCTACTGCTTCACCTCCGGCATGACCGGTACCTCCAGGCTTAGACCCAGTTTAGACCCGGTTTAGACCCGGTTTAGACCCGGTTTAGACCTGCTTTAGACCTGGTTTAGACCTGGTTCAGTCCTGGTTCAGTCCTAGTTCAGTCCTGGCTCAGTCCTGGTTCAGTCCTGGTTCAGACCTGGTTTAGACCTGGTTTAGACCTGCTTTAGTCCTGGATTAGACCTGCTTTAGACCTGCTTTAGACCTGCTTTAGTCCTGGTTCAGTCCTGGTTCAGTCCTAGTTCAGTCCTGGCTCAGTCCTGGTTCAGTCCTGGTTCAGACCTGGTTTAGACCTGGTTTAGACCTGCTTTAGTCCTGCTTTAGTCCTGGCTCAGTCCTGGTTCAGTCCTGGCTCAGTCCTGGTTCAGTCCTGGCTCAGTCCTGGTTCAGTCCTGGTTCAGTCCTGGTTCAGTCCTGGTTCAGTCCTGGTTTAGTCCTGCTTTAGTCCTGCTTTAGTCCTGGTTTAGTCCTGGTTTAGTCCTGCTTTAGTCCTGGCTCAGTCCTGGCTCAGTCCTGGTTTAGTTAGACTAAGATCTGGAGCTGGTTCCAGTGCTCCTGAGGTTTAACCCGGATGCCCTGCAGGGCAGGTCATTAAAGTGTGCTGTGTGTCTCCAGGGCGCGTGGTCCCGCTCGTGTCCCCGCTCCGGTTCACTCGCTCTGAGGCCGAGGAGGCCTGCGGGCGCCTGGGGCCCCCAGATGGGACCCCGGGCGGGACCCTGGGCCAGACCCTGGGCCAGTCCCCGGGCGGGACCCCGGGCGGGACCCCGGGCGGGACCCCGGGCGGGCGCTTGGCTTCAGTGGGGGAGCTGGTCCTGGCCTGGTCCTGGGGTCTGGATTTCTGTAGTCCGGGTTGGCTCAGCGACGGCAGCGTCAGGTACATTCTGACCCTCCACGTTCTGACCCTCCACATTCTGACCCTCCACGTTCTGACCCTCCACATTTTGACCCTCCACATTTTGACCCTCCACATTCTGACCTTCCACATTCTGACCCTCCACGTTCTGACCCTCCACATTCTGACCCTCCACGTTCTGACCCTCCACGTTCTGACCCTCCACGTTCTGACCCTCCACATTCTGACCCTCCACATTCTGACCCTCCACGTTCTGACCCTCCACATTCTGACCCTCCACGTTCTGACCCTCCACATTCTGACCCTCCACATTCTGACCCTCCACGTTCTGACCCTCCACATTTTGACCCTCCACATTCTGACCCTCCACGTTCTGACCCTCCACGTTCTGACCCTCCACATTCTGACCCTCCACATTCTGACCCTCCACGTTCTGACCCTCCACATTCTGACCCTCCACGTTCTGACCCTCCACGTTCTGACCCTCCACATTTTGACCCTCCACGTTCTGACCCTCCACATTTTGACCCTCCACATTTTGACCCTCCACGTTCTGACCCTCCACATTTTGACCCTCCACATTTTGACCCTCCACGTTCTGACCCTCCACATTCTGACCCTCCACATTTTGACCCTCCACGTTCTGACCCTCCACGTTCTGACCCTCCACATTCTGACCCTCCACATTCTGACCCTCCACGTTCTGACCCTCCACATTCTGACCCTCCACATTCTGACCCTCCACGTTCTGACCCTCCACATTCTGACCCTCCACATTCTGACCCTCCACATTCTGACCTTCCACATTCTGACCCTCCACGTTCTGACCCTCCACATTCTGACCCTCCACATTTTGACCCTCCAATGCTCTGACCCTCCACATTTTGACCCTCCACATTCTGACCTTCCACATTCTGACCCTCCACGTTCTGACCCTCCACGTTCTGACCCTCCACATTCTGACCCTCCACGTTCTGACCCTCCACGTTCTGACCCTCCACGTTCTGACCCTCCACATTCTGACCCTCCACGTTCTGACCCTCCACATTCTGACCCTCCACATTCTGACCCTCCACGTTCTGACCCTCCACGTTCTGACCCTCCACGTTCTGACCCTCCACATTCTGACCCTCCACGTTCTGACCCTCCACGTTCTGACCCTCCACGTTCTGACCCTCCACGTTCTGACCCTCCACGTTCTGACCCTCCACATTTTGACCCTCCACGTTCTGACCCGCCCCTGGTTCTGCAGGTACCCGGTGCAGTTCCGCAGGCCTCAGTGTGGGGGGGGCCTCCTCGGGGTCCGGACTGTGCACAGGAACCTGGACCAGACCGGATTCCCCCTCCCAGAGTCCCGCTACCAGGCCTTCTGCTACACAGGTGAGACCGGGTTTAGACCGGGATAAACCGGGTTTAGACCGGGTTTAGACCGGGTTTAGACCGGGTTTAGACCGGGTTTAGACCGGGTTTAGACCGGGATAGACCGGGTTTAGACCGGGTTTAGACCGGGATAGACCGGGTTTAGACCGGGTTTAGACCGGGTTTAGACCGGGATAGACCGGGATAGACCGGGTTTAGACCGGGTTTAGACCTGGTTTAGACCGGGTTTAGACCGGGTTTAGACCGGGATAGACCGGGTTTAGACCGGGGTTAGACCGAGGATAGACCGGGATTAGACCGAGGTTAGACCGGGGTTAGACCGGGTTTAGACCGGGTTTAGACCGGGTTTAGACCGGGTTTAGACCGGGATAGACCGGGTTTAGACCGGGTTTAGACCGGGTTTAGACCGGGTTTACACCGGGTTTAGACCGGGTTTAGACCGGGTTTACACCGGGTTTACACCGGGTGTCCGTTGCCGTGGTGACGTGTGTGTGTGTTTCAGAGCGTCCTGTAGGGGGCGCTGAAGAGGACGAGGGCAGCGGTGGAGTCCTGGCAGTGGCAGAGCGCCCCCAGCTGTTCTTCCCTCACACTGCACCCCCCAACGAGGCCCAGGGCGAGACGGAGACTCTCCAGCCAATCAGCACGCAGCCACCGCCTCTGACCCCACCCCCCTGCTCAACGCGGCCAATCAGCTTCCCCCCCGATGTGGAGCCAGACCTCACACTGCCCCCTACAGGTGAGAGCAGGACACTGCACCAGGTAAAATACAAGAACGGAAATCTGTGAGTTTACATCAGTTTAGTCCTGGTTCAGTCCTGGTTCAGTCCTGGTTCAGTCCTGGTTTAGATCTGGTTTAGTCCTGGTTCAGTCCTGGTTCAGTCCTGGTTCAGTCCTGGTTTAGTCCTGGTTTAGTCCTGGTTCAGTCCTGGTTCAGTCCTGGTTTAGTCCTGGTTTAGTCCTGGTTCAGTCCTGGTTTAGTCCTGGTTCAGTCCTGGTTCAGTCCTGGTTCAGTCCTGGTTCAGTCCTGGTTCAGTCCTGGTTCAGTCCTGGTTCAGTCCTGGTTCAGTCCTGGTTCAGTCCTGGTTCAGTCCTGGTTCAGTCCTGGTTTAGTCCTGGTTCAGTCCTGGTTCAGTCCTGGTTCAGTCCTGGTTTAGTCCTGGTTCAGTCCTGGTTCAGTCCTGGTTTAGTCCTGGTTCAGTCCTGGTTTAGTCCTGGTTCAGTCCTGGTTCAGTCCTGGTTTAATCCTGGTTCAGTCCTGGTTCAGTCCTGGTTTAGTCCTGGTTTAATCCTGGTTCAGTCCTGGTTTAGTCCTGGTTTAGTCCTGGTTCAGTCCTGGTTCAGTCCTGGTTTAGTCCTGGTTCAGTCCTGGTTCAGTCCTGGTTCAGACCTGGTTTAGTCCTGGTTCAGTCCTGGTTCAGACCTGGTTTAGTCCTGGTTCAGTCCTGGTTTAGTCCTGGTTCAGTCCTGGTTTAGTCCTGGTTCAGTCCTGGTTCAGTCCTGGTTCAGTCCTGGTTTAGTCCTGGTTCAGTCCTGGTTCAGTCCTGGTTCAGTCCTGGTTTAGTCCTGGTTCAGTCCTGGTTTAGTCCTGGTTTAGTCCTGGTTCAGTCCTGGTTCAGTCCTGGTTCAGTCCTGGTTCCGTCCTGGTTCAGTCCTGGTTTAGTCCAGGTTCAGTCCTGGTTTAGTCCTGGTTTAGTCCTGGTTCCGTCCTGGTTCAGTCCTGGTTTAGTCCTGGTTCAGTCCTGGTTTAGTCCTGGTTTAGTCCTGGTTTAGTCCTGGTTCAGTCCTGGTTCAGTCCTGGTTTAGTCCTGGTTCAGTCCTGGTTCAGTCCTGGTTTAGTCCTGGTTTAGTCCTGGTTCAGTCCTGGTTTAGTCCTGGTTTAGTCCTGGTTTAGTCCTGGTTCAGTCCTGGTTCAGTCCTGGTTCAGACCTGGTTTAGTCCTGGTTCAGTCCTGGTTCAGACCTGGTTTAGTCCTGGTTCAGTCCTGGTTTAGTCCTGGTTCAGTCCTGGTTTAGTCCTGGTTTAGTCCTGGTTCAGTCCTGGTTTAGTCCTGGTTCAGTCCTGGTTCAGTCCTGGTTCAGTCCTGGTTCAGTCCTGGTTCCGTCCTGGTTCAGTCCTGGTTTAGTCCAGGTTCAGTCCTGGTTTAGTCCTGGTTTAGTCCTGGTTCCGTCCTGGTTCCGTCCTGGTTCAGTCCTGGTTTAGTCCTGGTTCAGTCCTGGTTTAGTCCTGGTTTAGTCCTGGTTCAGTCCTGGTTCAGTCCTGGTTTAGTCCTGGTTCAGTCCTGGTTCAGTCCTGGTTTAGTCCTGGTTTAGTCCTGGTTCAGTCCTGGTTTAGTCCTGGTTTAGTCCTGGTTTAGTCCTGGTTCAGTCCTGGTTCAGTCCTGGTTCAGACCTGGTTTAGTCCTGGTTCAGTCCTGGTTCAGACCTGGTTTAGTCCTGGTTCAGTCCTGGTTTAGTCCTGGTTCAGTCCTGGTTTAGTCCTGGTTTAGTCCTGGTTCAGTCCTGGTTTAGTCCTGGTTCAGTCCTGGTTCAGTCCTGGTTCAGTCCTGGTTTAGTCCTGGTTCAGTCCTGGTTCAGTCCTGGTTCAGTCCTGGTTCAGTCCTGGTTTAGTCCTGGTTCAGTCCTGGTTTAGTCCTGGTTCAGTCCTGGTTCAGTCCTGGTTCAGTCCTGGTTCAGTCCTGGTTCAGTTCTGGTTCTTTCCTGGTTCTTTCCTCAGGGGTGGTGTTCCTGTACAGACCTGGGCTCAGATATTCTCTGACCTTCTCGGAGGCTCAGGAGTCGTGTCTCAGAGCCGGAGCTCGGATCTCGACCGGACCAGAACTCCACGCCGCCTTCAAGACCGGACTGCACCAGTGCGACGCCGGCTGGGTCCAGGACCAGACCGTCAGGTAGACCGGGACTAGACCGGGACTAGACCGGGACTAGAACAGGACTAGAACAGGACTAGAACAGGACTAGAACAGGACTAGACCGGGACTAGACCGGGACTAGACCGGGACTAGAATAGGACTAGAACAGGACTAGAACAGGACTAGAACAGGACTAGAACAGGACTAGAACAGGACTAGAACAGGACTAGAACAGGACTAGACCGGGACTAGAACAGGACTAGAACAGGACTAGAACAGGACTAGAACAGGACTAGACCGGGACTAGAACAGGACTAGACCGGGACTAGAATAGGACTAGAACAGGACTAGAACAGGACTAGAACAGGACTAGACCGGGACTAGAATAGGACTAGACCGGGACTAGAACAGGACTAGAACAGGACTAGAACAGGACTAGAACAGGACTAGAACAGGACTAGACCGGGACTAGAATAGGACTAGACCGGGACTAGAACAGGACTAGAACAGGACTAGAACAGGACTAGAACAGGACTAGACCGGGACTAGAACAGGACTAGACCGGGACTAGAATAGGACTAGAACAGGACTAGAACAGGACTAGACCGGGACTAGAACAGGACTAGAACAGGACTAGAACAGGACTAGAACAGGACTAGAACAGGACTAGAACAGGACTAGACCGGGACTAGAACAGGACTAGACCGGGACTAGAATAGGACTAGAACAGGACTAGAACAGGACTAGACCGGGACTAGAACAGGACTAGAACAGGACTAGAACAGGACTAGAACAGGACTAGAACAGGACTAGAACAGGACTAGACCGGGACTAGAACAGGACTAGACCGGGACTAGAATAGGACTAGAACAGGACTAGAACAGGACTAGACCGGGACTAGAACAGGACTAGAACAGGACTAGAACAGGACTAGAACAGGACTAGAACAGGACTAGACCGGGACTAGAACAGGACTAGAACAGGACTAGACCGGGACTAGAACAGGACTAGACCGGGACTAGAATAGGCCTAGAACAGGACTAGACCGGGACTAGACCGGGACTAGAACAGGACTAGAACGGGACTAGACCGGGACTAGAACAGTACTAGACCGGGACTAGACCGGGACTAGAACAGGACTAGAATAGGACTAGAACAGGACTAGACCGGGACTAGAAACGCAGTTTAAACCCGGTCTAAACCCAGTCTAAACCCGGTCTAAACGCAGTTTAAACCCGGTCTAAACCCGGTCTAAACCCGGTCTAAACGCAGTTTAAACCCGGTCTAAACCCGGTCTAAACCCGGTCTAAACCCGGTCTAAACCCGGTCTAAACCCGGTCTAAACGCAGTTTAAACCCGGTCTAAACCCGGTCTAAACCCGGTCTAAACCCGGTCTAAACCCGGTCTAAACCCGGTCTAAACCGGTGTGTGCTGCAGGTACCCGGTGGTGTTCCCCAGAGCGGCCTGTGGGGGCGATGTTCCTGGAGTCCGGACGTACGGCCTGAGACCAGCGGAGGAGACCTGGGACGTGTACTGCTACAGCGCCACCAGCAGGGGTCAGTGTGGAGGCGGAAGGGCCACAGGGAAATGAGCCGATCCACAAAATATCAGCGGCTCCCAGGGTCCGAATGAGAGCGCAGAACGAAAGATAGAACTTAAACCTGAGCTGTTCTCCAGACTGTTCCTCTAAACTGTTCTCCAGACTGTTCCTCTAAACTGTTCTCCAGACTGTTCCTCTAAACTGTTCTCCAGACTGTTCTTCTAAACTGTTCTCCAGACTGTTCCTCTAAACTGTTCTCCAGACTGTTCTTCTAAACTGTTCTCCAGACTGTTCTTCTAAACTGTTCTCCAGACTGTTCTCCAGACTGTTCCTCTAAACTGTTCTCCAGACTGTTCCCCTAAACTGTTCTCCAGACTGTTCTCCAGACTGTTCCCCTAAACTGTTCTCCAGACTGTTCTCCAGACTGTTACTCTAAACTGTTCTCCAGACTGTTCCTCTAAACTGTTCTCCAGACTGTTCTCCAGACTGTTCCTCTAAACTGTTCTCCAGACTGTTCTCCAGACTGTTCCTCTAAACTGTTCTCCAGACTGTTCTCCAGACTGTTCTCCAGACTGTTCCTCTAAACTGTTCTCCAGACTGTTCTCCAGACTGTTCCTCTAAACTGTTCTCCAGACTGTTCTCCAGACTGTTCCTCTAAACTGTTCTCCAGACTGTTCTCCAGACTGTTCCTCTAAACTGTTCTCCAGACTGTTCTCCAGACTGTTCTCCAGACTGTTCCTCTAAACTGTTCTCCAGACTGTTCTCCAGACTGTTCTTCTAAACTGTTCTCCAGACTGTTCTCCAGACTGTTCTCCAGACTGTTCCTCTAAACTGTTCTCCAGACTGTTCCTCTAAACTGTTCTCCAGACTGTTCTCCAGACTGTTCCTCTAAACTGTTCTCCAGACTGTTCTCCAGACTGTTCTCCAGACTGTTCCTCTAAACTGTTCTCCAGACTGTTCTCCAGACTGTTCTCCAGACTGTTCCTCTAAACTGTTCTCCAGACTGTTCTCCAGACTGTTCTCCAGACTGTTCCTCTAAACTGTTCTCCAGACTGTTCCTCTAAACTGTTCTCCAGACTGTTCCCCTAAACTGTTCTCCAGACTGTTCCTCTAAACTGTTCTCCAGACTGTTCCTCTAAACTGTTCTCCAGACTGTTCCTCTAAACTGTTCTCCAGACTGTTCCTCTAAACTGTTCTCCAGACTGTTCCTCTAAACTGTTCTCCAGACTGTTCCTCTAAACTGTTCTCCAGACTGTTCTCCAGACTGTTCTCCAGACTGTTCCTCTAAACTGTTCTCCAGACTGTTCTCCAGACTGTTCCTCTAAACTGTTCTCCAGACTGTTCTCCAGACTGTTCTCCAGACTGTTCCTCTAAACTGTTCTCCAGACTGTTCCTCTAAACTGTTCTCCAGACTGTTCCTCTAAACTGTTCTCCAGACTGTTCCTCTAAACTGTTCTCCAGACTGTTCTCCAGACTGTTCCCCTAAACTGTTCTCCAGACTGTTCCTCTAAACTGTTCTCCAGACTGTTCCTCTAAACTGTTCTCCAGACTGTTCCTCTAAACTGTTCTCCAGACTGTTCTCCAGACTGTTCCTCTAAACTGTTCTCCAGACTGTTCCTCTAAACTGTTCTCCAGACTGTTCTCCAGACTGTTCTCCAGACTGTTCCCCAAACTGTTCTCCAGACTGTTCCTCTAAACTGTTCTCCAGACTGTTCTCCAGACTGTTCTCCAGACTGTTCTCCAGACTGTTCTCCAGACTGTTCCTCTAAACTGTTCTCCAGACTGTTCCTCTAAACTGTTCTCCAGACTGTTCTCCAGACTGTTCTCCAGACTGTTCTCCAGACTGTTCTCCAGACTGTTCTCCAGACTGTTCCCCTAAACTGTTCTCCAGACTGTTCCTCTAAACTGTTCTCCAGACTGTTCTCCAGACTGTTCCCCAAACTGTTCTCCAGACTGTTCCTCTAAACTGTTCTCCAGACTGTTCTCCAGACTGTTCTCCAGACTGTTCCTCTAAACTGTTCTCCAGACTGTTCTCCAGACTGTTCCCCTAAACTGTTCTCCAGACTGTTCCCCTAAACTGTTCTCCAGACTGTTCTCCAGACTGTTCCTCTAAACTGTTCTCCAGACTGTTCTCCAGACTGTTCTCCAGACTGTTCCTCTAAACTGTTCTCCAGACTGTTCCTCTAAACTGTTCTCCAGACTGTTCCTCTAAACTGTTCTCCAGACTGTTCCTCTAAACTGTTCTCCAGACTGTTCCTCTAAACTGTTCTCCAGACTGTTCTCCAGACTGTTCTCCAGACTGTTCTCCAGACTGTTCCTCTAAACTGTTCTCCAGACTGTTCTCCAGACTGTTCCCCTAAACTGTTCTCCAGACTGTTCCTCTAAACTGTTCTCCAGACTGTTCTCCAGACTGTTCCCCTAAACTGTTCTCCAGACTGTTCCTCTAAACTGTTCTCCAGACTGTTCCTCTAAACTGTTCTCCAGACTGTTCCTCTAAACTGTTCTCCAGACTGTTCCTCTAAACTGTTCTCCAGACTGTTCCTCTAAACTGTTCTCCAGACTGTTCTCCAGACTGTTCCCCTAAACTGTTCTCCAGACTGTTCCTCTAAACTGTTCTCCAGACTGTTCTCCAGACTGTTCTCCAGACTGTTCCCCTAAACTGTTCTCCAGACTGTTCCCCTAAACTGTTCTCCAGACTGTTCCCCTAAACTGTTCTCCAGACTGTTCCCCTAAACTGTTCTCCAGACTGTTCCTCTAAACTGTTCTCCAGACTGTTCCTCTAAACTGTTCTCCAGACTGTTCCCCTAAACTGTTCTCCAGACTGTTCCTCTAAACTGTTCTCCAGACTGTTCCTCTAAACTGTTCTCCAGACTGTTCCTCTAAACTGTTCTCCAGACTGTTCTCCAGACTGTTCTCCAGACTGTTCCTCTAAACTGTTCTCCAGACTGTTCCCCTAAACTGTTCTCCAGACTGTTCCTCTAAACTGTTCTCCAGACTGTTCCCCAGACTGTTCTCCAGACTGTTCTCCAGACTGTTCTCCAGACTGTTCCTCTAAACTGTTCTCCAGACTGTTCCTCTAAACTGTTCTCCAGACTGTTCCCCTAAACTGTTCTCCAGACTGTTCCCCTAAACTGTTCTCCAGACTGTTCCTCTAAACTGTTCTCCAGACTGTTCCTCTAAACTGTTCTCCAGACTGTTCCCCTAAACTGTTCTCCAGACTGTTCCTCTAAACTGTTCTCCAGACTGTTCCCCTAAACTGTTCTCCAGACTGTTCCCCAAACTGTTCTCCAGACTGTTCTCCAGACTGTTCTCCAGACTGTTCTCCAGACTGTTCTCCAGACTGTTCCCCTAAACTGTTCTCCAGACTGTTCCCCTAAACTGTTCTCCAGACTGTTCCCCTAAACTGTTCTCCAGACTGTTCTCCAGACTGTTCTCCAGACTGTTCCCCTAAACTGTTCTCCAGACTGTTCCTCTAAACTGTTCTCCAGACTGTTCCTCTAAACTGTTCTCCAGACTGTTCCCCAAACTGTTCTCCAGACTGTTCCCCAAACTGTTCTCCAGACTGTTCCTCTAAACTGTTCTCCAGACTGTTCCCCTAAACTGTTCTCCAGACTGTTCTCCAGACTGTTCTCCAGACTGTTCCTCTAAACTGTTCTCCAGACTGTTCCTCTAAACTGTTCTCCAGACTGTTCCTCTAAACTGTTCTCCAGACTGTTCCTCTAAACTGTTCTCCAGACTGTTCCTCTAAACTGTTCTCCAGACTGTTCTCCAGACTGTTCTCCAGACTGTTCCTCTAAACTGTTCTCCAGACTGTTCCTCTAAACTGTTCTCCAGACTGTTCCTCTAAACTGTTCTCCAGACTGTTCCTCTAAACTGTTCTCCAGACTGTTCCTCTAAACTGTTCTCCAGACTGTTCCCCAAACTGTTCTCCAGACTGTTCCTCTAAACTGTTCTCCAGACTGTTCCCCAAACTGTTCTCCAGACTGTTCCTCTAAACTGTTCTCCAGACTGTTCCCCTAAACTGTTCTCCAGACTGTTCTCCAGACTGTTATCCAGACTGTTCAAACTGTTCAGACTGTTCTCAAACTGTTCATCCAGACTGATGATCAAACTGTTCTCCAGACTGTTCCCCTAAACTGTTCTCCAGACTGTTCCCCTAAACTGTTCCTCTAAACTGTTCCCCAAACTGTTCTCCAGACTGTTCCTCTAAACTGTTCTCCAGACTGTTCCCCAAACTGTTCTCCAGACTGTTCCCCAAACTGTTCCTCTGGAAGCCTGAGGGCCAAAAACAATTGGTCTTAGGGCCACATTTGGCCCCCGGACCATAGTTTGGACATGCCTGCTCTAAACTGTTCTCCAGACTGTTCTCCAGACTGTTCTCCAGACTGTTCCTCTAAACTGTTCTCCAGACTGTTCCTCTAAACTGTTCTCCAGACTGTTCCTCTAAACTGTTCTCCAGATTGTTCCTCTAAACTGTTCTCCAGACTGTTCCTCTAAACTGTTCTCCAGACTGTTCCTCTAAACTGTTCTCCAGACTGTTCCTCTAAACTGTTCTCCAGACTGTTCTCCAGACTGTTCTCCAGACTGTTCTCCAGACTGTTCCCCTAAACTGTTCTCCAGACTGTTCCCCTAAACTGTTCTCCAGACTGTTCTCCAGACTGTTCCTCTAAACTGTTCTCCAGACTGTTCCCCTAAACTGTTCTCCAGACTGTTCTCCAGACTGTTCCTCTAAACTGTTCTCCAGACTGTTCCTCTAAACTGTTCTCCAGACTGTTCCTCTAAACTGTTCTCCAGACTGTTCCCCAGACTGTTCTCCAGACTGTTCTCCAGACTGTTCCCCTAAACTGTTCTCCAGACTGTTCCCCTAAACTGTTCTCCAGACTGTTCTCCAGACTGTTCCCCTAAACTGTTCTCCAGACTGTTCCTCTAAACTGTTCTCCAGACTGTTCCCCTACACTGTTCTCCAGACTGTTCCTCTAAACTGTTCTCCAGACTGTTCTCCTAAACTGTTCTCCAGACTGTTCCCCTAAACTGTTCTCCCGACTGTTCCCCAGACTGTTCTCCAGACTGTTCTCCAGACTGTTCTCCAGACTGTTCTCCAGACTGTTCCCCTAAACTGTTCTCCAGACTGTTCCCCTAAACTGTTCTCCAGACTGTTCTCCAGACTGTTCCCCTAAACTGTTCTCCAGACTGTTCCCCTAAACTGTTCTCCAGACTGTTCCTCTAAACTGTTCTCCAGACTGTTCTCCAGACTGTTCTCCAGACTGTTCCTCTAAACTGTTCTCCAGACTGTTCCTCTAAACTGTTCTCCAGACTGTTCCCCTAAACTGTTCTCCAGACTGTTCTCCAGACTGTTCTCCAGACTGTTCCCCTAAACTGTTCTCCAGACTGTTCCCCTAAACTGTTCTCCAGACTGTTCTCCAGACTGTTCCCCTAAACTGTTCTCCAGACTGTTCCCCTAAACTGTTCTCCAGACTGTTCTTCTAAACTGTTCTCCAGACTGTTCTCCAGACTGTTCTCCAGACTGTTCCCCTAAACTGTTCCCCTAAACTGTTCTCCAGACTGTTCCCCTAAACTGTTCCCCTAAACTGTTCTCCAGACTGTTCTCCAGACTGTTCTCCAGACTGTTCTCCAGATTGTTCTCCAGACTGTTCTCCAGACTGTTCTCCAGACTGTTCTCCAGACTGTTCTCCAGACTGTTCTCCAAACTGTTCTCCAGACTGTTCTCCAGACTGTTCTCCAAACTGTTCCCCAGACTGTTCTCCAGACTGTTCTCCAGACTGTTCTCCAAACTGTTCCCCAGACTGTTCTCCAGACTGTTCTCCAAACTGTTCTCCAGACTGTTCTCCTCAGATGTTTCTTCATGTTCTGGTCGCTTCTTCTCTCTGACCCTCTGAAGTTTATTTGGGCTGATTCATGTTTGAGGAAACTTTAATCTCTTATTTTCAACACTCCATTTTGTCGCTCTGGCCCCGTTTTCAGCTTCACTTTGATGTACAAAACTTTCATCCCGATTTTAAAGCCGAATTAATTTGTTCCTGGATCCTGTAAACGTTTCTTCTTCTTCAAAATAATCCCGGTGGTTGGAGCTCGTTGGCTCGTCCTTCTGACTCGATCCGGACGATCCGGCTCCTCCAGTCGTCTCTTGGGACTTTCCTCCACGTCTCTTTGGATTTGTGAGCGGGATGTGGGAGTGGGCTGAGGTGTGGCAGCCTCACACTCAGTTTGTCTTCTTCCTCCTTCTCCCACACTCTTCCCTTCTCCTCCTCAGCTCACAGACGGAAAGTGTGAGGACAGAATTCTCCAGCTGCTGCTTCATTATCATCAGAACCACTGCGGAAAAAGTTCTGATCGTGTTTGTGTCGGCGGCGAAACGACAAACGGAGATGAGAGAAAAGAGCAGCTGAAGTGTGGGTTTTCTTCCCAAAGACGGAAATACGTTTGTGTCGCTGTCCAATCAGCACCTTCCCCACTACAGACGCTGAGAACTATTAAATAAAGACCATTTAACCTGTTTCCATGGAAACCTCAACTCACTATTATTATTTCCACAGAAACTCCAAGGAAAAGATTTTAATTCAGAACAATTTAATTCAGAATAATTTTAAACACCCTGTGGTGCAGTAAGGTCTCAGTAATCACAGTCCTGTGCTGCAGGTGTGGTGTTCGCTCTGGAGACCCCTGGTGGCTGGTCGTACCCTGAGGCGCTGGAGGCGTGTGCGGCTCAGGGGGCGGAGCTATCGTCCGTGGCCGACCTGTACGTGGCGTGGAGGCGGGGCTTGCACTGGTGCAGGGCGGGATGGCTGTCCGACGGATCCGTGCGTTATCCAATCAGCCGTCCCCGAGCGCAGTGCGGGGGCGGGGCTACGGGAGTCCACACCGTTTACATCAACGACGACCAGAGCGGATTCCCCAGCCACAGTGCACGATTCGACGCCTTCTGTACCCGAGGTACGACTACTACTATTATTACTACTACTATTACTGCTACTGCTACTACTGCTACTGCTACTACTGCTACTACTGCTACTGCTACTACTGCTACTATTACTGCTACTACTACTGCTACTGCTACTACTGCTACTGCTACTACTGCTACTACTGCTACTATTACTGCTACTACTACTACTGCTACTACTACTGCTACTACTGCTACTACTGCTACTACTGCTACTGCTACTACTACTACTACTGCTACTACTACTGCTACTGCTACTACTGCTACTGCTACTACTGCTACTACGTTACCGGCTGCCACTGCTACCACTGCCACTATTGATTTACTGCTACCGCCACCGCTACCACTGCTACTACCGCTAACTGATCGTTACCACTGCTATTACTGCTACTACCACTGCCATTACTCGGCTACCACTGCCACCGCTACCACTGGGGCTACGCTACCACCGTTACCGTTAATACTACCACTGCTTCGCTACCGCTACCATCATGCAATAATTAATTACTACCACCTACTGCCACCGCTACCACTGCTGCTACTGCCACGTTAATGCCACCACTACGTTACCGGTTACCAATTACTACTGCTACTACTGCCACTGCTACTGCTACCACCACTGTTACTGCTGACCGCTACCGCGCTACTGCTACCATTAATGCACACGTTACTACTACTTCATACCGTTACTGACGTTACTATCACTGGTTACTGCTTACTACTATCAAGCATTGCTAATACTATCGCTGCCACTGCTACCGGTTACCAATAATGCTACCGCCATTCGTTAATTACCGTTACCGCTACCGCCTACTACTGCTACCGTTAATACTGCCATTACCACTACCGCCACTGCTACTGCTACTGCTACTACTACTACGTTACCGCCACTGCCACTACCACTGCCACCGACTACCACTACACTACCGTTACCGCTTACTACTGCCGTTACTGCCGGTTACTACTACTACTACCATCACTTACTGCTTACTACCATCGTTACCGTTACTGTTGGTACTTACTCACGGGTGCTACTTCGATTACTGCCAATACCGGCTACCACTACCGTCATCATACTGCCACCGTTACTACTACTACTACTACTGGAGCCACCGCTACATTACTGCTACTGCTACCACCACTGCTATCGGTTACTGCTACTACTACTGCTAATACTAAGCTACTACCGTTACCACTGCTACTGCTACCGCCATCGTTACCACTTCCACTCAAGTTACCGGTTAATTACTACTGCTACCGGTTACTTTCAGCCACTTCCGGGTTACCAATGCTACTGCTACCACCACCGCTACCGCTACCACTGCCACCGCTACTACCGGCTACTAATACTGCTACCACTACCGCTACCGCCATCGTTACTAATAATACTGTTAATACCGCCACTGCTACCGTTACCGCTATTACCATCATCGCCATCGCCACCGCTACCACCGGCATCAATACTGCTACTGCTACCGGCTACCACCGTTACCACTACCATCATCACTACTACCACCCTGCTAATACTGGGTTACCTACTACTACTGCTGCCACTGCCACCGCTACTACCGCTACTCAATTACCACTACTACCGCTACTACTACTGCTGATTACACCGCTACCGCTACTACCGCATCGTCGCTACCACTGCTGCCATCGTTACTACCGTTACTGCTACTGTTACCACTGCTTACCACTGCTACCGGTTACTACTGCTATTACTACCTACATCGCTACTGCTACCGGCATTGCTACTACTACTACTACTGCTACTAATACTGCTACTACTGCACTATCACTACCGCTAATGCCACCATCACTACTACTGCCGTTATCTACTGCTACTACTAATACTACTACTACTACCGCTACTGCTACCTTCGCCACGCTACTGCTGGGTTACTGCTACTGCCATCATAAGCTTCACACTGCTAATGCTACCACTACCGTTACTGCACTACTGCCACTGGTGATTACTACTACCGTTGGTCGCTACCGCCACTGCTTATCGTTACTACTACTGCTACCGTTACCGCTACTACCACTACTACTGCTACCACCGTTACCGTTAATGTTACTACCATCTACCGCCAACTACCACTACTTTACCGCCACTGCTACTACTACTACTGCCACTGCCACCGCTACCACTACTACCACCGCTACCACACATCGCTACTGCTACCGCCACTACCACCGCTACCGCTACTACCACCACTACCGCCACCGGTTACCACCACCGACTGCTACTGCTACTGGTTACTACTGCTACTACCGCTCATCACTACCGCCAATACTACCGGTTACCGCCACTCAATACTACCACTACTCGTTACCGCTTACCATCATCACTACCGCTACCACTGCCACCGCTACTACTTACCGCTACTGCCACTTCTGTTACCGTTACTAACATTACCATCGTTACTACATCGCTACACATTGCTACTTACTGTTACCGCTACTACTACTACATTACTACTGCTACCACTACCACTGGTTACCAATGCTACATTCACATTGCTACCGGCTACTACTACTAATACATTACTACTACTGCCGTTACTGTTACTACTACTACTGTTACTGCTACCTACATTACTAATACTAATCACCACTACTACCGTTACCACTGCCACTGCTACTGCTACCAAGCCAATATTACTGCTGCCGTTACTGGTTACCGCTTACTACCGCTACTATTACTGCTACTGTTACCACTACCGCTACTACTACCACCACCTACTACTGGTATTGGTTACCACTACCACCGCCACTGCCACTCTACCGTTACCGTTACCACTACTTACTACCACTGCCACTGCCATCATCACTACTAATACTGCCGCTTCCACTGCCACCGCCACCGTTAATGCTACTACTAATGCTACCGTTCACATTCACTACTACTGCTACCGCTACTACTTCATCATCATCGCTACTACCGCTACCGTTACTACTGCGCTACTACCGGCTACTGCTTACCACTACTGCTACTACTAATGCCAATTACCACATTGCTACCGCTTAATACTACCACCGCTACCGCTACTGCTAATACTAATACCACTGTTACCACTTACTACTACTGCTAATACTACCACTGCCACTGCTATTATCGTTACCGCTACCGCTACTACCATCACTACTGCATACTGTTACTGCCATCACCATCACACGTTACTGTTACCGCTACTACTGTCGTTGATTGCTACTGCCACTGCTAATACTAATACCACCGGGCGTACCACCGTTACTGCTACTCACTACCGCCACTACTGCTAATACGTTACTGCCACTACCACTGCCATTACTGCCACTAATGCTACTACCACTGTTACTGACTACCGTTACCGGTTTTCACATTACTACACTGCTATCACTGCTACTATCAGCTACTGCTACTACTTACTATTATCGTTATCATCAATACTACTGCTACTACTACTACGTTACTACTACCGCTGCTACTGCTAATGCTGCTACTACTGCTACTACTACTGCTACCACTGCTACCGTTACCACTGCCATTACTAATTACCACATTACTACTTACTGCTACTACTACATTGCTAATATCGGCTAAGTACTAATGCATTACCGCATTACTGTTAATGAGCTTACATTGACCGCTACTACATTACTACATTTACTACCGCTACATTACCGCTACTACTACCGCTACCACTACTACTACTACCACATTGCTACCAATACAGCATTACTGCTGTTACGGGTTGCTTGGCATTACATTACTGTTACCGTTAATGTTGCATTGCCACTACTGTTACTGATTACCGCTACTACCGCTACCACTGGGTCACTTGCCACTGCTACTACTACCGCTGGCACACCAATACCACTACTACTACTGCCACCACATTCACACTACCGCCACTACTTGTTACTACCGCCATCACTACTGCCACTGGTTACCACTACATTGATTAAGCACATTACCACTGCTACCATTATTACTACTACTATTATTACTACTACTGCTGCCATTGCTACCAGCGTGCTACTGTTACAATACTGCCACCATCAAGCTACTGTTACCGTTAATCGCCACTGCCACACCCTACCACTGCTACACTGCTTTTCATTACTACACATTACTACTACCATTACTACTGTTACTATTACTACTTACTACTATTACTACCACTGCCGCTATCGCAATAGTGCTACATTACCACCGGCTTACCACTGCCACTTACTTGTTAATTACTACTGTTACCACTACTACCATTCTACATTACTTTGATTGCCACTACTACCACTGCTACCATTACCTATTACTACTATTATCAATACTACCGCTGCCTACTGTCACTGAAGTGCTACTACTGCTACTACTGCTACTGCTACTACTGCTACTACTGCTACTACTGCTACTACTGCTACTGCTACTGCTACTACTGCTACTACTGCTACTGCTACTACTGCTACTACTACTACTGCTACTGCTACTGCTACTACTACTACTACTGCTACTGCTACTGCTATTACAATAAGTACTGCTACTGCTAAACCCCATTTTCACTTTTGTGTCTCAGTTGACTCGTCCAATGGGACGTCAGAATACGTCACCACAGATACTCCAGATGCAAGTACGCCCCCTGCTGTGGTGGAGGTGGAAGAGTCTGTGAACATGACCAGCTCCACCCACCTGTCCGGACCGGGTGAGCCGTGCGGGCCGAGGGTTCTACTTCTGTCGTCCTTGAGCAAAATACTCATAGTGTTGTTATTATTGTAATGTTGGCAGCTCCATCGCCCATCCCGGCCCCGGACCACGGGGAAACTTCGAGATCTGGGTCAGGTCTTGGGTCCGGCTCTGGTGTGGACCTGTTCTTCTCGGGCTCAGAGTCGGTCCTGCTCCAGTCCGGGTCCGGGTCTGGGTCCGGGTCTGGGGGTCCACAGGAGGCTGGAGGAGAGGGGAGTGCCACACTCGTCCTGCCCAGCCCCGAGGCTCCGTTCTCCGGGGAGAGCAGCGGCAGCAAGGGCCTGTCCGGCTCCGGGGCGTCTGGAGGAGTCAGCGGAGGTCAGAGTTTAAGCATCTCGGTGTAAAAAGAGTCAAAAATATGAATCCTCCAGTAAGTCAGATGCCCTCCCATCCTCCCCCTGTATCTCTGTGCGTCCAGTACATGTTAAAAATATGTATAAACCTTCACCACGTTGGTCTGAAGTGTCCCACTGTAGGTCTGTGGAGCTCCCGGTTCATGTTTTTCTATGTAAATGTGTGTGTGAATGTGTAAATGTGTAAATGTGTATGTAAATGTGTGTGTGAATGTGTAAATGTGTGTGTAAATGTGTGTGTGAATGTGTAAATGTGTGTGTAAATGTGTGTGTGAATGTGTAAATGTGTGTGTGAATGTGTAAATGTGTGTGTAAATGTGTGTGTAAATATGTAAATGTGTAAATGTGTAAATGTGTGTAAATGTGTGTGTAAATGTGTGTGTAAATGTGTGTAAATGTGTGTGTAAATGTGTGTGTGAATGTGTAAATGTGTGTGTGAATATGTAAATGTGTGTGTGAATGTGTAAATGTGTGTGTAAATATGTAAATGTGTGTGTAAATGTGTAAATGTGTGTGTAAATGTGTGTGTAAATGTGTGTGTGAATGTGTAAATGTGTAAATGTGTGTGTAAATATGTAAATGTGTAAATGTTTGTGTAAATGTGTAAATGTGTGTGTAAATGTGTGTAAATGTGTGTGTAAATGTGTGTAAATGTGTGTGTAAATGTGTAAATGTTTGTGTAAATGTGTGTGTAAATGTGTGTAAATGTGTGTGTAAATGTGTGTGTAAATGTGTGTGTAAATGTGTAAATGTGTGTGTAAATGTGTAAATGTGTATGTAAATGTGTGTGTGAATGTGTAAATGTGTAAATGTGTATGTAAATGTGTGTGTGAATGTGTAAATGTGTGTGTAAATGTGTGTGTGAATGTGTAAATGTGTGTGTAAATGTGTAAATGTGTAAATGTGTGTGTAAATGTGTGAATGTGTAAATGTGTGTGTAAATGTGTGTGTGAATGTGTAAATGTGTAAATGTTTGTGTAAATATGTAAATGTTTGTGTAAATGTGTAAATGTGTGTGTAAATGTGTGTGTAAATGTGTAAATGTTTGTGTAAATATGTAAATGTGTGTGTAAATGTGTAAATGTTTGTGTAAATGTGTGTAAATGTGAAGATGTGTGTGTAAATGTGTAAATGTGTGTGTAAATGTGTAAATGTTTGTGTAAATGTGTAAATGTGTGTAAATGTGTGTAAATGTGTGTAAATGTGTGTGTAAATGTGTGTGTGAATGTGTAAATGTGTGTGTGAATATGTAAATGTGTGTGTGAATGTGTAAATGTGTGTGTAAATGTGTGTGTAAATGTGTAAATGTGTGTAAATGTGTGTGTAAATGTGTGTGTAAATGTGTGTAAATGTGTGTGTAAATGTGTGTGTGAATGTGTAAATGTGTGTGTGAATATGTAAATGTGTGTGTGAATGTGTAAATGTGTGTGTAAATATGTAAATGTGTGTGTAAATGTGTAAATGTGTGTGTAAATGTGTGTGTAAATGTGTGTGTGAATGTGTAAATGTGTAAATGTGTGTGTAAATATGTAAATGTGTAAATGTTTGTGTAAATGTGTAAATGTGTGTGTAAATGTGTGTAAATGTGTGTGTAAATGTGTGTAAATGTGTGTGTAAATGTGTAAATGTGTAAATGTTTGTGTAAATGTGTGTGTAAATGTGTACATGTGTAAATGTGTGTGTAAATGTGTGTAAATGTGTGTGTAAATGTGTACATGTGTAAATGTGTGTAAATGTGTGTGTAAATGTGTAAATGTGTAGATGCGTAAATGTACATTTACACACACATTTACACATTTACACATTTACACACACATTTACACACATTTACACACACATTTACACACATTTACACATTACACACATTTTACATTACATATTACACACATTTACACATTTACATTTACACATTTACACACACATTTGCATGTACACATTTACACATTTACGTTTACACACACGTTACACATTTACACATTTACGCACACATTTACATTTTACACACGTTTACACATTTACACACACATTTACACACATTTACGTTACACACATTTACACATGTACGTTACACACACGTTTTGTACACATTTACACATTACACGCATTTACGCACATGCACACGTTTACACACACATTTACGCACATTTGCGTTTACATTTACACGCACGTTACACACGCGTTACACACACGTTTACACGCACATTTACACATTTACACACACATTTACACACATTTACGCGTTTACACATTTACACACACATTTACACACATTTACATTTACACATTTACACACATTTACACACATTTACACATTCACACATTTACACACACACACACATTTACGTTGCACATTGCGTTTACACATTTACACACATTTACACACATTTACACATTTACACACACATTTACACACATTTACACACACATTTACACATTTACACACACATTTACACACACATTTACACATTTACACACACATTTACACACATTTACACACACATTTACACATTTACACACACATTTACACACATTTACACACACATTTACACATTTACACACACATTTACACACATTTACACACACATTTACACATTTACACACACATTTACACACACATTTACACATTTACACACACATTTACACACACATTTACACATTTACACACATTTACACACATTTACACACACATTTACACATTTACACACACATTTACACACATTTACACACACATTTACACATTTACACACACATTTACACATTTACACATTTACACACACATTTACACATTTACACACACATTTACACACATTTACACACACATTTACACATTTACACACACATTTACACATTTACACACACATTTACACATTTACACACACATTTACACACATTTACACATTTACACACACATTTACACACATTTACACACACATTTACACATTTACACATTTACACACATTTACACACACATTTACACATTTACACACACATTTACACACATTTACACACACATTTACACATTTACACACACATTTACACACACATTTACACATTTACACACACATTTACACACATTTACACACACATTTACACACATTTACACACACATTTACACACATTTACACACACATTTACACACACATTTACACACATTCACACACATTCACACATTTACACACAGACGTACAGCGACACTTCAGATCTGAAATCGTTCTGTTCTCTGACTCCTCCAGGGTTCAGTGGCCTTGACTCTGGGTCAGGGCAAAATGGATTCGGCTCTGGTCTTGGGTCTGGTCTTGGGTCTGGTCTTGGATCTGGTCTTGGTGGGTCCTTGTCTGGTTCCAGCTCTGGTCTCGGTGGATCCTGGTCTGGTTCCGGCTCTGGTCTCGGTGGATCCTGGTCTGGTTCCGGCTCTGGTCTCGGTGGATCCTGGTCTGGTTCTGGGTCCGGTTCTTCTGGGGGTGGAGGTGTGAGCTTTGTCCATGGAGACCTGCTGGACTTTACGCTTTACTCCGGATCCACAGAGGAACTTGGTGGAGGTCTTCTGATGTTTTCAGGATCTGGACTTCCTTCGGGGTCCGGACATGGGTCTGGTCTCGGGTCTGGTCTCGGATCTGGATCTGGACTTAAGGGAGTCTTGTTTGGGGAATCAGGGTCAGGTTCTGGTTCAGGATCTGGAAGTTTCTCTGGTCTCACGGGGATCACGATGTCAGGTGAGTGAGACGTTTCCATTAAAGTCGTGTTTTAAAGCTGCACTGTGACACTTTTCCGTCTCCAAGGAGATGGTGTTGCTTTGACTGGAATCTTCCACAACAGGGCATTAAACTGATCTCTGAAGGGGGAGGGGCTTAGCGCTCTGAAGGGGAGGGGCTTAGCGCTCTGAAGGGGGAGGGGCTTAGTGCTCTGAAGGGGGAGGGGTTTAGCGCTCTGAAGGGGGAGGGGCTTAGCGCTCTGAAGGGGGAGGGGCTTAGCGCTCTGAAGGGGGAGGGGCTTAGCACTCTGAAGGGGGAGGGGTTTAGCGCTCTGAAGGGGGAGGGGCTTAACGCTCTGAAGGGGGAGGGGCTTAGCGCTCTGAAGGGGAGAGGCTTAGTGCTCTTAAGGGGAGGGGCTGAGCGCTCTGAAGGGGAGGGGCTTAGCGCTCTGAAGGGGAGGGGCTTAGCGCTCTGAAGGGGGAGGGGCTGAGCGCTCTGAAGGGGAGGGGCTTAGCGCTCTGAAGGGGGAGGGGCTGAGCGCTCTGAAGGGGAGGGGCTTAGCGCTCTGAAGGGGAGGGGCTTAGCGCTTTGAAGGGGAGGGGCTTAGAGCTCTGAAGGGGGAGGGGTTTAGCACTCTGAAGGGGGAGGGGCTTAGTGCGGAGAGCAAACGGAGGAAACTCAGAGCGACAAAGACAAAAGTGAAACTTAAAAAACGATAAAAGGAACATGAAGATCTAAATATGTGACGCGTTACAGCAAATACCCCACAGAGGTAAATACCCCTCTGTAATACCCCACAGAGGTAAATACCCCTCTGTAATACCCCAGAGACGTAAATACCCCTCTGTAATACCCCAGAGACGTAAATACCCCTCTGTAATACCCCAGAGACGTAAATACCCCTCTGTAATACCCCAGAGATGTAAATACCCCTCTGTAATACCCCAGAGACGTAAATACCCCTCTGTAATACCCCACAGAGGTAAATACCCCTCTGTAATACCCCAGAGACGTAAATACCCCTCTGTAATACCCCACAGAGGTAAATACCCCTCTGTAATACCCCAGAGACGTAAATACCCCTCTGTAATACCCCACAGAGGTAAATACCCCTCTGTAATACCCCACAGAGGTAAATACCCCTCTGTAATACCCCAGAGACGTAAATACCCCTCTGTAATACCCCAGAGACGTAAATACCTCGTCTTTAAGGTGTTAAACATCAGTATGGTGGATTCTCTTGTTCTGGGGCAGGTTCGTTCGGATTCAGGGGCGACTCAGGGTCTGGGGAAGATCTGCAGGAGGCATCTGGGGTCCTGACCTTTGGGTCCGGACTCGGGTCTGGGTCTGGACTCGGTTCTGGGTCTGGGTCTGGACTCGGTTCTGGGTCTGGTCTCGGGTCTGGTTCTGGACTCGGATCTGGTCTGGGGTCTGGTTCTGGGAGTCCGGTTACTCCTCCGTCCGTCACAGAGCACCGTGGCCCCGTCTCCATGTTTGCCCCGCCCACTCAGGAGAACTCCACCAATCAGCTGCCTCCAGGTGAGACACACACACACACAGACACACACACACCTCCACATACACACACATAGACACATGTGGCAGGTGAGTGTCCCTGTCCCCTCAGGTGGCAGGTGAGTGTCCCTGTCCCCTCAGGTGGCAGGTGAGTGTCCCTGTCCCCTCAGGTGACAGGTGAGTGTCCCTGTCCCCTCAGGTGACAGGTGAGTGTCCCTGTCCCCTCAGGTGGCAGGTGAGTGTCCCTGTCCCCTCAGGTGACAGGTGAGTGTCCCTGTCCCCTCAGGTGACAGGTGAGTGTCCCTGTCCCCTCAGGTGACAGGTGAGTGTCCCCTCAGGTGACAGGTGAGTGTCCCTGTCCCCTCAGGTGACAGGTGAGTGACCCCGCACGGGACAGGTGAGTGTCCCTGTCCCCTCAGTTGGCAGGTGAGTGTCCCTGTCCCCTCAGGTGACAGGTGAGTGTCCCTGTCCCCTCAGGTGACAGGTGAGTGTCCCTGTCCCCTCAGGTGACAGGTGAGTGTCCCTGTCCCCTCAGGTGACAGGTGAGTGTGTCGTCACCTGTTGCCGGGTAAATAATCGCTGTTACACAGAGCCTCATTGATCCGGGCCAGAGCCGCCCAGGGGCCCCTCCCTCGGCTCCTGCCCACAGACGGCCCACCCTGCGCGGGGACAGAGCGGCTCGTGTCCCCGGAGCCGGGAGGGGCCCCCGGAGCCGGGAGGGGCCCCGCAGACGTTTCCTTTCCGAAGCTGTGACTCAGAGTTCCACAAAGTTTAAACCCAAATAAATGCTCCAGGTTCACAGACGACACAATGTTCAACTGTTTCACCAAAACACCTACGCCCAAGAACTAAACCAGGACTGAACCAGGACTGAACCAGGACTGAACCAGGACTGAACCAGGACTGAACCAGGACTGAACCAGGACTAAACCAGGACTGAACCAGGACTGAACCAGGACTGAACCAGGACTGAACCAGGACTGAACCAGGACTAAACCAGGACTGAACCAGACCTAAACCAGGATTGAACCAGGTCTGAACCAGACCTAAACCAGGACTGAACCAGGACTAAACCAGGACTGAACCAGGACTGAACCAGGACTGAACCAGGACTGAACCAGGACTAAACCAGGACTAAACCAGGACTGAACCAGGACTGAACCAGGACTGAACCAGGACTGAACCAGGACTAAACCAGGACTGAACCAGGACTGAACCAGGACTGAACCAGGACTGAACCTGGACTGAACCTGGACTAAACCAGGACTAAACCAGGACTGAACCAGGACTAAACCAGGACTGAACCTGGACTAAACCTGGACTAAACCAGGACTGAACCAGGACTGAACCAGGACTGAACCAGGACTGAACCAGGACTGAACCAGGACTAAACCAGGACTGAACCAGGACTGAACCAGGACTGAACCAGGACTGAACCAGGACTGAACCAGGACTGAACCAGGACTAAACCAGGACTGAACCAGACCTAAACCAGGATTGAACCAGGTCTGAACCAGACCTAAACCAGGACTGAACCAGGACTAAACCAGGACTGAACCAGGACTGAACCAGGACTGAACCAGGACTGAACCAGGACTAAACCAGGACTAAACCAGGACTGAACCAGGACTGAACCAGGACTGAACCAGGACTGAACCAGGACTAAACCAGGACTGAACCAGGACTGAACCAGGACTGAACCAGGACTGAACCTGGACTGAACCTGGACTAAACCAGGACTAAACCAGGACTGAACCAGGACTAAACCAGGACTGAACC
The DNA here is from genome assembly GCA_034769755.1 of Odontamblyopus lacepedii. NCBI lineage: Eukaryota > Metazoa > Chordata > Actinopteri > Gobiiformes > Gobiidae > Odontamblyopus > Odontamblyopus lacepedii. The sequence goes on along the minus strand of CM068349.1, from coordinate 46,805,936 downwards.
TGGACTAAACCTGGACTAAACCAGGACTGAACCAGGACTGAACCAGGACTGAACCAGGACTGAACCAGGACTAAACCAGGACTGAACCAGGACTAAACCAGGACTGAACCAGGACTGAACCAGGACTGAACCTGGACTAAACCTGGACTAAACCAGGACTAAACCAGGACTGAACCAGGACTAAACCAGGACTGAACCTGGACTAAACCTGGACTAAACCAGGACTAAACCAGGACTGAACCAGGACTGAACCAGGACTGAACCTGGACTAAACCAGGACTAAACCAGGACTGAACCAGGACTGAACCAGGACTGAACCAGGACTGAACCAGGTCTGAACCAGGACTGAACCAGGTCTGAACCAGGACTGAACCAGGACTGAACCAGGACTGAACCTGGACTAAACCAGGACTAAACCAGGACTGAACCAGGACTGAACCTGGACTAAACCAGGACTAAACCAGGACTGAACCAGGACTGAACCAGGACTGAACCTGGACTAAACCAGGACTGAACCAGGACTGAACCAGGACTGAACCAGGACTGAACCAGGACTGAACCAGGTCTGAACCAGGACTGAACCAGGACTGAACCAGGTCTGAACCAGGACTAAACCAGGACTGAACCAGGACTGAACCTGGACTAAACATGGACTAAACCAGGACTAAACCAGGACTGAACCAGGACTGAACCTGGACTAAACAAGGACTAAACCAGGACTGAACCAGGACTGAACCAGGACTGAACCAGGACTGAACCTGGACTAAACATGGACTAAACCAGGACTAAACCAGGACTAAACCAGGACTGAACCTGGACTGGACCAGGACTAAACCAGGACTGAACCAGGACTGAACCTGGACTGGACCAGGACTAAACCAGGACTGAACCAGGACTGAACCAGGACTGAACCAGGACTGAACCAGGACTGAACCTGGACTGGACCAGGACTAAACCAGGACTGAACCAGGACTGAACCAGGACTGAACCAGGACTGAACCAGGACTGAACCAGGACTAAACATGGACTAAACCAGGACTGAACCAGGACTGAACCAGGACTGAACCTGGACTAAACCAGGACTAAACCAGGACTGAACCAGGACTGAACCTGGACTAAACCAGGACTGAACCAGGACTGAACCAGGACTGAACCAGGACTGAACCAGGACTGAACCAGGTCTGAACCAGGACTAAACCAGGACTGAACCAGGACTGAACCAGGACTAAACCAGGACTGAACCAGGACTAAACCAGGACTGAACCAGGACTGAACCTGGACTAAACATGGACTAAACCAGGACTAAACCAGGACTGAACCAGGACTGAACCTGGACTAAACCAGGACTGAACCTGGACTGAACCAGGACTGAACCAGGACTGAACCTGGACTAAACATGGACTAAACCAGGACTAAACCAGGACTAAACCAGGACTGAACCTGGACTGGACCAGGACTAAACCAGGACTGAACCAGGACTGAACCAGGACTGAACCAGGACTGAACCAGGACTGAACCAGGACTAAACCAGGACTGAACCAGGACTGAACCAGGACTAAACCAGGACTGAACCTGGACTAAACATGGACTAAACCAGGACTAAACCTGGACTGAACCAGGACTGAACCAGGACTAAACCAGGACTGAACCTGGACTGAACCAGGACTGAACCAGGACTGAACCTGGACTAAACAAGGACTAAACCAGGACTAAACCAGGACTGAACCAGGACTGAACCAGGACTAAACCAGGACTGAACCTGGACTAAACATGGACTAAACCAGGACTAAACCTGGACTGAACCAGGACTGAACCAGGACTAAACCAGGACTGAACCTGGACTGAACCAGGACTGAACCAGGACTGAACCTGGACTGAACCAGGACTGAACCAGGACTGAACCAGGACTGAACCAGGACTAAACCAGGACTGAACCTGGACTGAACCAGGACTGAACCAGGACTAAACCAGGACTGAACCTGGACTGAACCAGGACTGAACCAGGACTGAACCTGGACTAAACAAGGACTAAACCAGGACTAAACCAGGACTAAACCAAGACTGAACCAGGACTGAACCAGGACTAAACCAGGACTGAACCTGGACTAAACATGGACTAAACATGGACTAAACCAGGACTAAACCAGGACTGAACCTGGACTGGACCAGGTCTAAACCAGGACTGAACCAGGACTGAACCAGGACTGAACCAGGACTGAACCAGGACTAAACCAGGACTGAACCAGGACTGAACCAGGACTAAACCAGGACTGAACCTGGACTAAACATGGACTAAACCAGGACTAAACCAGGACTGAACCAGGACTGAACCAGGACTGAACCAGGACTAAACCAGGACTGAACCTGGACTGAACCAGGACTGAACCTGGACTAAACAAGGACTAAACCAGGACTAAACCAGGACTAAACCAGGACTAAACCAGGACTAAACCAGGACTGAACCAGGACTGAACCAGGACTAAACCAGGACTGAACCTGGACTGAACCAGGACTGAACCAGGACTGAACCTGGACTAAACAAGGACTAAACCAGGACTAAACCAGGACTAAACCAGGACTGAACCTGGACTAAACCTGGACTAAACCAGGACTAAACCAGGACTGAACCAGGACTGAACCAGGACTGAACCTGGACTAAACCAGGACTGAACCAGGACTGAACCAGGACTAAACCAGGACTGAACCTGGACTAAACCTGGACTAAACCAGGACTAAACCAGGACTGAACCAGGACTGAACCAGGACTGAACCTGGACTAAACCAGGACTAAACCAGGACTGAACCAGGACTGAACCTGGACTAAACATGGACTAAACCAGGACTTAACCAGGACTAAACCAGGACTGAACCTGGACTGAACCAGGACTAAACCAGGACTGAACCTGGACTGAACCAGGACTGAACCAGGACTGAACCTGGACTAAACAAGGACTAAACCAGGACTAAACCAGGACTAAACCAGGACTAAACCAGGACTGAACCAGGACTGAACCAGGACTAAACCAGGACTGAACCTGGACTGAACCAGGACTGAACCAGGACTGAACCTGGACTAAACAAGGACTAAACCAGGACTAAACCAGGACTAAACCAGGACTGAACCTGGACTAAACCTGGACTAAACCAGGACTAAACCAGGACTGAACCAGGACTGAACCAGGACTGAACCAGGACTGAACCTGGACTAAACCAGGACTGAACCAGGACTGAACCAGGACTAAACCAGGACTGAACCTGGACTAAACCTGGACTAAACCAGGACTAAACCAGGACTGAACCAGGACTGAACCAGGACTAAACCAGGACTGAACCTGGACTAAACCAGGACTAAACCAGGACTGAACCAGGACTGAACCTGGACTAAACCAGGACTGAACCAGGACTGAACCTGGACTAAACCAGGACTAAACCAGGACTGAACCAGGACTGAACCAGGACTGAACCAGGACTAAACCAGGACTGAACCTGGACTGAACCAGGACTGAACCAGGACTAAACCAGGACTGAACCTGGACTGAACCAGGACTGAACCAGGACTGAACCTGGACTAAACAAGGACTAAACCAGGACTAAACCAGGACTAAACCAGGACTAAACCAGGACTGAACCAGGACTGAACCAGGACTAAACCAGGACTGAACCAGGACTGAACCAGGACTAAACCAGGACTGAACCTGGACTAAACCAGGACTAAACCAGGACTAAACCAGGACTGAACCAGGACTGAACCAGGACTGAACCTGGACTAAACCAGGACTAAACCAGGACTGAACCAGGACTGAACCTGGACTAAACCAGGACTGAACCAGGACTGAACCTGGACTAAACCAGGACTAAACCAGGACTGAACCAGGACTGAACCAGGACTAAACCAGGACTGAACCAAGAATGAACCAGGACTAAACCAGGACTAAACCAGGACTGAACCAGGACTGAACCAGGACTGAACCAGGACTGAACCAGGACTAAACCAGGACTGAACCAGGACTAAACCAGGACTGAACCAGGACTAAACCAGGACTAAACCAGGACTGAACCAGGACTGAACCAGGACTAAACCAGGACTAAACCAGGACTGAACCAGGACTGAACCTGGACTAAACCAGGACTAAACCAGGACTGAACCAAGACTAAACCTGGACTAAACCAGGACTGAACCAGGACTGAACCTGGACTAAACCAGGACTAAACCAGGACTGAACCAAGACTGAACCAGGACTGAACCAGGACTGAACCAGGACTGAACCAGGACTAAACCAGGACTAAACCAGGACTGAACCAGGACTAAACCAGGACTAAACCAGGACTGAACCAGGACTGAACCAAGACTGAACCAGGACTAAACCAGGACTAAACCAGGACTGAACCAGGACTGAACCAGGACTGAACCAGGACTAAACCAGGACTAAACCAGGACTGAACCTGGACTAAACCAGGACTGAACCAGGACTGAACCAGGACTAAACCAGGACTGAACCAGGACTAAACCAGGACTAAACCAGGACTGAACCAGGACTGAACCTGGACTAAACCAGGACTAAACCAGGACTGAACCAGGACTGAACCAGGACTAAACCAGGACTAAACCAGGACTGAACCAGGACTAAACCTGGACTAAACCAGGACTGAACCAGGACTGAACCAGGACTGAACCAGGACTGAACCAGGACTAAACCTGGACTAAACCAGGACTAAACCAGGACTAAACCAGGACTAAACCAGGACTGAACCAAGACTGAACCTGGACTAAACAAGGACTAAACCAGGACTAAACCAGGACTGAACCAGGACTAAACCTGGACTAAACCAGGACTAAACCAGGACTGAACCAGGACTGAACCAGGACTGAACCAGGACTGAACCAGGACTAAACCTGGACTAAACCAGGACTAAACCAGGACTGAACCAGGACTGAACCAGGACTGAACCAGGACTGAACCAGGACTAAACCTGGACTAAACCAGGACTAAACCTGGACTAAACCAGGACTGAACCAGGACTGAACCAGGACTAAACCTGGACTAAACCAGGACTAAACCAGGACTGAACCAGGACTGAACCAGGACTGAACCAGGACTGAACCAGGACTAAACCAGGACTGAACCAGGACTGAACCAGGACTAAACCAGGACTAAACCAGGACTGAACCAGGACTGAACCAGGACTGAACCAGGACTAAACCAGGACTGAACCAGGACTAAACCAGGACTAAACCAGGACTGAACCAGGACTGAACCTGGACTAAACCAGGACTAAACCAGGACTGAACCAGGACTGAACCAGGACTAAACCAGGACTGAACCAGGACTAAACCAGGACTGAACCAGGACTAAACCAGGACTAAACCAGGACTAAACATGTCTAAATCTGGTCTAGCCCAGTTCTATCCTCAGTCCGTCTCTGGTCTACTTCTGATCCCGGTCTAATCCGGTCTTTGGTCTGGTCTCTCTCTGGTCTGGTTGTGATCCCGGTCTGGTTTCAGGGTCCTGCTCCGGGTCCTGGTCTTGGTTCTCGGGGTGGTGTTACCTGCTGCAGATGGAGAGACTCACCTGGCCGGAGGCGGAGCTTCGCTGCAGAGACCTGGAGGCTCACCTGGTGAGCATCACCTCACCTGAGGAGCAGCGCTTTGTGTCAGGTACTGAACCAGAACTAAACCAGGACTGAACCAGGACTAAACCAGGACTGAACCAGGACTGAACCAGGACTGAACCAGGACTGAACCAGGACTAAACCAGGACTAAACCAGGACTGAACCAGAACTAAACCAGGACTGAACCAGGACTGAACCAGGACTGAACCAGGACTGAACCAGGACTAAACCAGGACTAAACCAGGACTAAACCAGGACTGAACCAGAACTAAACCAGGACTGAACCAGGACTAAACCAGGACTGAACCAGGACTGAACCAGGACTAAACCAGGACTAAACCAGGACTGAACCAGAACTAAACCAGGACTGAACCAGGACTAAAACAACTTTTTTATCTCACCATGTTTTTGCTGTTCTTGTATCTTATCTCATCTCTGGTCTCTGGTCTCTGGTCTGGTCTCTGGTCTGGTCTCTGGTCTGGTCTCTGGTCTCTGGTCTCTGGTCTCTGGTCTCTGGTCTGGTCTCTGGTCTGGTCTCTGGTCTGGTCCAGATCTGGGTCAGGTTTATCAGTGGATCGGACTCAACGACCGGGAAGAGGAGGGAACGTTCACCTGGACGGACGGCTCTGCTCAGGTGAGGACGGGAGGGCATCTGACACAATATTATCACAGTTTTACATCAGCTCAGTGTCCAGAAGTGTGAGCCGAACATCAGGATCCCTCTGTTTTTCCCTCGAAAAGCTGAGAGTTGTGGCTTTCTTTTTAAACCATATCACTGTTGTTTTCTGGTTTCGATATTTTAATATAAAGATCAAATAAGTCACTGTTTTTCTTTGATAAGTTTAAGGCCTCAACTTTCCTTCTTTGTGGAAAAATGAGCCGTCAGAACCCGAGTCGGAGGAACTGTCACTGAGTCTGAAGTGAGGAACCAACATTCGTGAGCGTCACTCACGAATGTTTGGAAAGTCGATGCTCTGAAAAATGACCTCAGACAAAGAAACTTAAATTACTGGCGGAAAAGCCGAACTTGTTGCTCGGGTATTTGCTCGGAAATCGAACTGTTTCCTAAAGCAAGAGTGGAACATTCCTAACCAAGGCTGATCGAGGGATCGGGATTTTGCTTTGTTGTCGCTCCATATACAGAATGTTCGCCTCAGACTCAGGATCATTTCTTTTTCCTTTGTCGTCCTTCCTGTGTGTCAGTCCTGCCCGTCGCCTTCGCTTTTCACTGTTCTTCAGTTCCGTCGGGAAGGGAAACAGTCTGAACGGAGGTTTGCACTCACACACATCTGATTCCCTTCTGCAGTCATGGAGTTCACAAACTTCGAAGCCCATTTCTCGAGCCGTTTTCCGCTGTTGGGACATTTAACAACCACAGGATTATGATGTCCGAATCCCATAACTCAAATCTGACAACATCAGAACCAGAAACAACAGTGATGTGGTTCAAAAGGCTCGAAAAGATCAGCTGAGAGTCGACGCTTCCACTGGGAAATCAGACATGGAGGAAATCAGACATGGAGGAAATCAAACATGGAGGAAATCAGACATGGAGGAAATCAGACATGGAGGAAATCAGACATGGAGGAAATCAAACATGGAGGAAATCAAACATGGAGGAAATCAGACATGGAGGAAATTAAACATGGAGGAAATCAAACATGGAGGAAATCAAACATGGAGGAAATCAAACATGGAGGAAATCAGACATGAGGAAATCAGACATGGAGGAAATCAGACATGGAGGAAATCAGACATGGAGGAAATCAAACATGGAGGAAATCAAACATGGAGGAAATCAAACATGGAGGAAATCAAACATGGAGGAAATCAGACATGGAGGAAATCAAACATGGAGGAAATCAAACATGGAGGAAATCAAACATGGAGGAAATCAGACATGGAGGAAATCAAACATGGAGGAAATCAAACATGGAGGAACTGAAACATGGAGGAAATCAAACATGGAGGAAATCAAACATGGAGGAAATCAGACATGGAGGAAATCAAACATGGAGGAAATCAAACATGGAGGAAATCAAACATGGAGGAAATCAGACATGGAGGAAATCAAACATGGAGGAAATCAAACATGGAGGAAATCAAACATGGAGGAAATCAGACATGGAGGAAATCAAACATGGAGGAAATCAAACATGGAGGAACTGAAACATGGAGGAAATCAAACATGGAGGAAATCAAACATGGAGGAAATCAGACATGGAGGAAATCAGACATGGAGGAAATCAAACATGGAGGAAATCAGACATGGAGGAAATCAAACATGGAGGAAATCAAACATGGAGGAAATCAGACATGGAGGAAATCAAACATGGAGGAAATCAAACATGGAGGAAATCAAACATGGAGGAAATCAAACATGGAGGAAATCAGACATGGAGGAAATCAAACATGGAGGAAATCAGACATGGAGGAAATCAGACATGGAGGAAATCAAACATGGAGGAAATCAGACATGGAGGAAATCAGACATGGAGGAAATCAGACATGGAGGAAATCAGACATGGAGGAAATCAGACATGGAGGAAATCAGACATGGAGGAAATCAGACATGGAGGAAATCAAACATGGAGGAAATCAGACATGGAGGAAATCAAACATGGAGGAAATCAGACATGGAGGAAATCAAACATGGAGGAACTGAAACATGGAGGAAATCAGACATGGAGGAACTGAAACATGGAGGAAATCAAACATGGAGGAAATCAGGCATGGAGGAAATCAGACATGGAGGAAATCAGACATGGAGGAAATCAGACATGGAGGAAATCAGACATGGAGGAAATCAGACATGGAGGAAATCAGACATGGAGGAAATCAAACATGGAGGAAATCAGACATGGAGGAAATCAGACATGGAGGAAATCAAACATGGAGGAAATCAGACATGAGGAAATCAGACATGGAGGAAATCAGCCATGAGGAAATCAGACATGGAGGAAATCAGACATGGAGGAAATCAAACATGGAGGAAATCAAACATGGAGGAAATCAAACATGGAGGAAATCAGACATGGAGGAAATCAGACATGGAGGAAATCAGCCATGAGGAAATCAGACATGGAGGAAATCAGCCATGAGGAAATCAGCCATGGAGGAAATCAAACATGGAGGAAATCAAACATGGAGGAAATCAAACATGGAGGAAATCAGCCATGAGGAAATCAGACATGGAGGAAATCAGCCATGAGGAAATCAGACATGGAGGAAATCAGCCATGAGGAAATCAGACATGGAGGAAATCAAACATGGAGGAAATCAGCCATGAGGAAATCAGACATGGAGGAAATCAGCCATGAGGAAATCAGCCATGAGGAAATCAAACATGGAGGAAATCAGCCATGAGGAAATCAGACATGGAGGAAATCAAACATGGAGGAAATCAAACATGGAGGAAATCAGACATGGAGGAAATCAAACATGGAGGAAATCAAACATGGAGGAAATCAGACATGGAGGAAATCAGACATGGAGGAAATCAGACATGGAGGAAATCAAACATGGAGGAAATCAGACATGGAGGAAATCAGACATGGAGGAAATCAAACATGGAGGAAATCAAACATGGAGGAAATCAGACATGGAGGAAATCAGACATGGAGGAAATCAAACATGGAGAAAATCAAACATGGAGGAAATCAGACATGGAGGAAATCAAACATGGAGGAAATCAAACATGGAGGAAATCAGACATGGACGAAATTAAACATGGAGGAAATCAGACATGGAGGAAATCAGACATGGAGGAAATCAGACATGGAGGAAATCAGACATGGAGGAAATCAAACATGGAGGAAATCAGACATGGAGGAAATCAAACATGGAGGAAATCAGACATGGAGGAAATCAAACATGGAGGAAATCAGACATGGAGGAAATCAGACATGGAGGAAATCAGACATGGAGGAAATCAGACATGGAGGAAATCAGACATGGAGGAAATCAAACATGGAGGAAATCAAACATGGAGGAAATCAAACATGGAGGAAATCAGACATGGAGGAAATCAGACATGGAGGAAATCAAACATGGAGGAAATCAGACATGGAGGAAATCAAACATGGAGGAAATCAAACATGGAGGAAATCAAACATGGAGGAAATCAGACATGGACGAAATTAAACATGGAGGAAATCAGACATGGAGGAAATCAGACATGGAGGAAATCAGACATGGAGGAAATCAGACATGGAGGAAATCAGACATGGAGGAAATCAAACATGGAGGAAATCAGACATGGAGGAAATCAGACATGGAGGAAATCAGACATGGAGGAAATCAGACATGGAGGAAATCAGACATGGAGGAAATCAAACATGGAGGAAATCAAACATGGAGGAAATCAAACATGGAGGAAATCAGACATGGAGGAAATCAGACATGGAGGAAATCAAACATGGAGGAAATCAGACATGGAGGAAATCAAACATGGAGAAAATCAAACATGGAGGAAATCAAACATGGAGGAAATCAGACATGGACGAAATTAAACATGGAGGAAATCAGACATGGAGGAAATCAGACATGGAGGAAATCAGACATGGAGGAAATCAGACATGGAGGAAATCAGACATGGAGGAAATCAGACATGGAGGAAATCAAACATGGAGGAAATCAGACATGGAGGAAATCAAACATGGAGGAAATCAGACATGGAGGAAATCAAACATGGAGGAAATCAGACATGGAGGAAATCAGACATGGAGGAAATCAAACATGGAGGAAATCAGACATGGAGGAAATCAGGCATGGAGGAAATCAGGCATGGAGGAAATCAGACATGGAGGAAATCAGACATGGAGGAAATCAGACATGGAGGAAATCAAACATGGAGGAAATCAGACATGGAGGAAATCAGACATGGAGGAAATCAGACATGGAGGAAATCAGACATGGAGGAAATCAGACATGGAGGAAATCAGACATGGAGGCTCACTTTTTCCGGGATGCATGTATAGGAACGCTGTTTTCCCCAAACTCTGGCGCTCTGTTCTGATCGGTCCAAACTTTGCCAAAGAGTGAAGTGAGTGGAGATGGTCGATGTTCAGAACCTCTGAAAAAGCCGTTATTCCTCAGAGAAATGGCAAATTACTCGGGCTGTAACGATATCCGAGTGTCCCGATACGATACGCTCACGTCTGAACCTCACGTACGATATTTATCACGATATCGTGGGAAAACTCACGATATTCCGATGTTCTCCAGAATCACCGACTCTAAAACGCTTCAGTCGTTTGGTCATTAGAGACGGAACGAAGTCCAAATGTCTCTGGACCAGATTTATTACAAAATAAATCTGTGAATCTGCTCCTTTTTCCTCTAACTATAACCCCACCTATAACCCCACCTATAACCCCACCTATAACCCCACCTATACCCCACCTATACCCCACCTATACCCCACCTATACCCCACCTATAACCCCAACTATAACCCCACCTATACCCCACCTATAACCCCACCTATAACCCCACCTATAACCCCACCTATAACCCCACCTATAACCCCAACTATAACCCCACCTATAACCCCACCTATAACCCCACCTATAACCCCACCTATAACCCCACCTATAACCCCACCTATAACCCCACCTATAACCCCACCTATAACCCCAACTATAACCCCACCTATAACCCCACCTATAACCCCACCTATAACCCCACCTATAACCCCAACTATAACCCCACCTATAACCCCACCTATAACCCCACCTATAACCCCACCTATAACCCCACCTATAACCCCAACTATAACCCCACCTATAACCCCAACTATAACCCCAACTATAACCCCAACTATATCCCCACCTATAACCCCAAATATAACCCCACCTATAACCCCACCTATAACCCCACCTATAACCCCAACTATAACCCCACCTATAACCCCAACTATAACCCCACCTATAACCCCACCTATAACCCCACCTATAACCCCAACTATAACCCCAACTATAACCCCAACTATATCCCCACCTATAACCCCAACTATAACCCCACCTATAACCCCAACTATAACCCCACCTATAACCCCACCTATAACCCCACCTATAACCCCACCTATACCCCAACTATAACCCCAACTATAACCCCAACTATATCCCCACCTATAACCCCAACTATAACCCCACCTATAACCCCACCTATACCCCACCTATAACCCCAACTATAACCCACCTATAACCCCAACTATAACCCCACCTATAACCCCACCTATACCCCACCTATAACCCCAACTATAACCCCAACTATAACCCCAACTATATCCCCACCTATAACCCCACCTATAACCCCAACTATAACCCCACCTATAACCCCACCTATACCCCACCTATAACCCCACCTATAACCCCACCTATAACCCCACCTATAACCCCAACTATAACCCCAACTATAACCCCACCTATAACCCCACCTATAACCCCACCTATAACCCCAACTATAACCCCACCTATAACCCCAACTATAACCCCAACTATAACCCCACCTATAACCCCAACTATAACCCCACCTATAACCCCACCTATAACCCCACCTATAACCCCACCTATAACCCCAACTATAACCCCACCTATAACCCCAACTATAACCCCACCTATAACCCCAACTATAACCCCACCTATAACCCCACCTATAACCCCACCTATATCCCCAACTATAACCCCAACTATAACCCCACCTATAACCCCACCTATATCCCCAACTATAACCCCAACTATAACCTCACCTATAACCCCAACTATAACCCCACCTATAACCCCACCTATATCCCCAACTATAACCCCACCTATAACCCCAACTATAACCCCACCTATAACCCCACCTATAACCCCAATTATAACCCCACCTATAACCCCACCTATAACCCCAACTATAACCTCACCTATAACCCCACCTATAACCCCACCTATAACCCCAACTATAACCCCACCTATAACCCCACCTATAACCCCAACTATAACCCCACCTATAACCCCACCAATAACCCCCACCTATAACCCCACCTATAACCCCACCTATAACCCCAACTATAACCCCAACTATAACCCCACCTATAACCCCACCTATAACCCCAACTATAACCCCACCTATAACCCCACCTATAACCCCACCTATAACCCCACCTATAACCCCACCTATAACCCCAACTATAACCCCACCTATAACCCCACCTATAACCCCACCTATAACCCCAACTATAACCCCACCTATAACCCCACCTATAACCCCACCTATAACCCCACCTATAACCCCACCTATATCCCCAACTATAACCCCAACTATAACCTCACCTATAATCCCACCTATAATCCCACCTATAACCCCACCTATAACCCCACCTATACCCCACCTATAACCCCACCTATAACCCCAACTATAACCCCAACTATAACCTCACCTATAATCCCACCTATAACCCCACCTATAATCCCACCTATAATCCCACCTATACCCCACCTATAACCCCAACTATAACCCACGTATAACCCCACCTATAACCCCAACTATAACCCCACCTATAACCCCACCTATACCCCACCTATAACCCCACCTATAACCCCACCTATACCCCACCTATAACCCCAACTATAACCCCAACTATAACCCCACCTATAACCCCACCTATAACCCCACCTATAACCCCAACTATAACCCCACCTATAACCCCACCTATAACCCCAACTATAACCCCAACTATAACCCCACCTATAACCCCACCTATAACCCCAACTATAACCCCACCTATAACCCCACCTATAACCCCACCTATAACCCCACCTATAACCCCAACTATAACCCCACCTATAACCCCACCTATAACCCCAACTATAACCCCACCTATAACCCCAACTATAACCCCACCTATAACCCCACCTATAACCCCACCTATATCCCCAACTATAACCCCAACTATAACCCCACCTATATCCCCAACTATAACCCCAACTATAACCTCACCTATAACCCCAACTATAACCCCACCTATAACCCCACCTATATCCCCAACTATAACCCCACCTATAACCCCAACTATAACCACACCTATAACCCCACCTATAACCCCAATTATAACCCCACCTATAACCCCACCTATAACCCCAACTATAACCTCACCTATAACCCCACCTATAACCCCACCTATAACCCCAACTATAACCCCACCTATAACCCCACCTATAACCCCAACTTTAACCCCACCTATAACCCCACCTATAACCCCACCTATAACCCCACCTATAACCCCACCTATAACCCCAACTATAACCCCAACTATAACCCCACCTATAACCCCACCTATAACCCCAACTATAACCCCACCTATAACCCCACCTATAACCCCACCTATAACCCCACCTATAACCCCACCTATAACCCCACCTATAACCCCAACTATAACCCCACCTATAACCCCACCTATAACCCCAACTATAACCCCACCTATAACCCCACCTATAACCCCACCTATAACCCCACCTATATCCCCAACTATAACCCCAACTATAACCCCACCTATAACCCCACCTATATCCCCAACTATAACCCCAACTATAACCTCACCTATAATCCCACCTATAATCCCACCTATAACCCCACCTATAACCCCACCTATACCCCACCTATAACCCCACCTATAACCCCACCTATAACCCCAACTATAACCTCTCCTATAATCCCACCTATAACCCCACCTATAATCCCACCTATAATCCCACCTATAACCCCACCTATAATCCCACCTATAACCCCACCTATAACCCCAACTATAACCCCAACTTTAACCCCAACTTTAACCCCAACTATAACCCCACCTATAACCCCAACTATAACCCCACCTATAACCCCACCTATAACCCCAACTATAACCCCAACTATAACCCCACCTATAACCCCACCTATAACCCCACCTATAACCCCACCTATAACCCCAACTATAACCCCACCTATAACCCCAACTATAACCCCACCTATAACCCCACCTATAACCCCACCTATAACCCCAACTATAACCCCACCTATAACCCCACCTATAACCCCAACTATAACCCCAACTATAACCCCACCTATAACCCCACCTATAACCCCAACTATAACCCCACCTATAACCCCAACTATAACCCCACCTATAACCCCACCTATAACCCCACCTATATCCCCAACTATAACCCCACCTATAACCCCACCTATAACCCCACCTATAACCCCAACCATAACCCCACCTATAACCCCACCTATAACCCCAACCATAACCCCAACTATAACCAGGAGAACTTCACCAGAACGATACAAACAGGACAAACTCAGGTCCACATTGAAATATTGACCTAACCTCAGTTTAAATGTGCGTCAGGCCTTTGCTCGGTGGCGCCCCCATCAGCCCGACGCCTACGCAGGCTCAGACGAGGACTGTGTGGCCCTGATCTGGGACCAGAGCGGAGACTGGAACGACGTGCCCTGCACCTACCACCTGCCCTACACCTGCGAGAAACCAGGTCTGGACCCGGACTGGACCCGGACTGGACCCGGACTGGACCAGGACTGGACCAGGACTGAACCAGGACTGAACCAGGACTAGACCAGGACTGAACCAGGACTGAACCAGGACTGAACCAGGACCAGGACTAGACCAGGACTGAACCAGGACTGAACCAGAACTGAACCAGGACCAGGACTAGACCAGGACTGAACCAGGACTGAACCAGGACTGAACCAGGACTGAACCAGGACTGAACCAGGACCAGGACTAGACCAGGACTGAACCAGGACTGAACCAGGACTGAACCAGGACTGAACCAGGACCAGGACTAGACCAGGACTGAACCAGGACTGAACCAAGACCAGGACTAGACCAGAACTGAACCAGGACTGAACCAGGACTGAACCAGGACTGAACCAGGACTGAACCAGGACTAAACCAGGACTAAACCAGGACTAAACCAGGACTGAACCAGGACTGAACCAGGACTAAACCGTGTGTTGTGTTGCAGCAGTGTCTCGTGGTCGGTGAGCGCCCCCTGGAGGACAGACGCTGGTTTAAGTTATTCGGACGGAGGCCTGTGAGGGTCAAACTCAGATTCACAAAGTTTATTTAATTTAAAGAATGTTTTTATTTTTGGTTTTATGGATTTTATTTTTGTTTTTTGTCGGCAAAACGCTGAGAGCAAAGATCCCCCAACGAGGACCAGACCTGGATTGTAACCAGCTCTGGAGAAGGGTCCTAGGCTTTAGAGGACTGTAAAAACCAGGACTGAACCAGGACTAAACCAGGACTGAACCAGGACTGAACCAGGACTGAACCAGGACTGAACCAGGACTGAACCAGGACTGAACCAGGACTGAACCAGGACTAAACCAGGACTAAACCAGGACTAAACCAGGACTGAACCAGGACTAAACCAGGACTAAACCAGGACTAAACCAGGACTAAACCAGGGCTAAACCAGGACTAAACCAGGACTAAACCAGGACTGAACCAGGACTGAACCAGGACTGAACCAGGACTGAACCAGGACTAAACCAGGACTAAACCAGGACTAAACCAGGACTGAACCAGGGCTAAACCAGGACTAAACCAGGACTGAACCAGGACTGAACCAGGACTAAACCAGGACTGAACCAGGACTGAACCAGGACTGAACCAGGACTAAACCAGGACTAAACCAGGACTAAACCAGGACTGAACCAGGGCTAAACCAGGACTAAACCAGGACTAAACCAGGACTAAACCAGGGCTAAACCAGGACTAAACCAGGACTAAACCAGGACTAAACCAGGGCTAAACCAGGACTGAACCAGGACTAAACCAGGGCTAAACCAGGACTAAACCAGGACTAAACCAGGACTAAACCAGGTCTAAACCAGGACTAAACCAGGTCTAAACCAGGACTAAACCAGGACTAAACCAGGACTTTTTGTCCTTTAAACAGAAGTTTTGATGTTTCAGTTTTTTTGTTTTGTACCAGGACTAAACCAGGTCTAAACCAGGACTAAACCAGGTCTAAACCAGGACTAAACCAGGACTAAAAACCAGGACTAAACCAGGACTCAAACCAGGTCTAAACCAGGACTAAACCAGGACTAAACCAGGACTAAACCAGGACTCGCAGTACTGTTACTCGAGTACAAAGCAGAGCTCCAACACCTCACTAGAGTAACAGGTCTAAACCAGGTCTAAACCAGGACTAAACCAGGTCTAAACCAGGTCTAAACCAGGACTAAACCAGGTCTAAACCAGGTCTAAACCAGGTCTAAACCAGGACTAAACCAGGTCTAAACCAGGACTAAACCAGGTCTAAACCAGGTCTAAACCAGGACTAAACTAGGACTAAACCAGGACTAAACCAGGTCTAAACCAGGTCTAAACCAGGTCTAAACCAGGTCTAAACCAGGTCTATCCCAGGTCTAAACCAGATCTAAACCAGGTCTAAACCAGGACTAAACCAGGTCTAAACCAGGACTAAACCAGGACTAAACCAGGTCTAAACCAGGTCTAAACCAGGACTAAACCAGGTCTAAACCAGGACTAAACCAGGTCTAAACCAGGACTAAACCAGGTCTAAACCAGGTCTAAACCAGGACTAAACTAGGACTAAACCAGGACTAAACCAGGACTAAACCAGGACTAAACCAGGTCTAAACCAGGACTAAACCAGGACTAAACCAGGACTAAACCAGGACTAAACCAGGTCTAAACCAGGTCTAAACCAGGACTAAACCAGGTCTAAACCAGGACTAAACCAGGTCTAAACCAGGTCTAAACCAGGTCTAAACCAGGTCTAAACCAGGTCTAAACCAGGTCTAAACCAGGTCTAAACCAGGTCTAAACCAGGACTTCAAATAAAGAGAATCAGATATTAGAATTAAAATAAACACAGGACTGTTTTTTGATCGTTGGGCTTAAATGTGAAATCAACTCTTTTCCCATTTTCCTGTTTTTTGTTCTTAATTGAAGCGAGAATCGTTTGAGATTCACAGAAACACTTTGTGGCTTTGACTCAGCGAACAGGAAGGACGACTGCTACTCGAGTAAAAGTACTGTTACCTAAATAACCCTATGACCCCAGTAGAGTAAAAGTACAGTGTCTTTAAAAGTGACTGAAGTGAACGTGTCCGGGGAAGTTTCTTCAGAAAGAACTTTAAACCAGAAGATTCACCTGACAAGTTTGTGGAGCTGATCCCAAAGAACGAGAAGAACTAAAGAACCACAGAACTAAAGAACCACAGAACTAAAGAACCACAGAACTAAAGAACCAAAGAACTAAAGAACCAAAGAACTAAAGAACCACAGAACTAAAGAACCACAGAACTAAAGAACCACAGAACTAAAGAACCAAAGAACTAAAGAACCAAAGAACTAAAGAACCACAGAACTAAAGAACCACAGAACTAAAGAACCACAGAACTAAAGAACCAAAGAACTAAAGAACCACAGAACTAAAGAACCACAGAACTAAAGAACCACAGAACTAAAGAACCACAGAATGTGCTGGAAACTTTAATGAATGTAAACTTGAGAAATAAAAAACTGTTGCTTTGAAATCTCTTTGTGTCAACTGAGATTTAGCACCTGAAACAGAACTAAAACCAGGGCTAAACCAGGACTGAACCAGGTCTAAACCAGGACTAAACCAGGTCTAAACCAGGACTAAACCAGGACTAAAACCAGGACTAAACCAGGACTGAACCAGGTCTAAACCAGGACTAAACCAGGACTAAACCAGGACTAAACCAGGACTAAACCAGGTCTAAACCAGGTCTAAACCAGGTCTAAACCAGGACTAAACCAGGTCTAAACCAGGTCTAAACCAGGTCTAAACTAAGACTAAACCAGGACTAAAACAGGACTGAACCAGGTCTAAAACAGGTCTAAAACCAGGACTGAACCAGGTCTAAACCAGGTCTAAACCAGGACTAAACCAGGACTAAACCAGGACTAAACCAGGACTAAACCAGGACTGAACCAGGACTGAACCAGGACTAAACCAGGACTAAACCAGGACTGAACCAGGTCTAAACCAGGTCTAAACCAGGACTAAACCAGGACTAAACCAGGTCTAAACCAGGACTAAACCAGGACTGAACCAGGTCTAAACCAGGTCTAAACCAGGACTAAACCAGGACTGAACCAGGACTAAACCAGGACTAAACCAGGACTAAACCAGGACTGAACCAGGTCTAAACCAGGTCTAAACCAGGACTAAACCAGGACTAAACCAGGTCTAAACCAGGACTAAACCAGGACTAAACCAGGACTAAACCAGGTCTAAACTAGGTCTAAACCAGGTCTAAACCAGGACTAAACCAGGTCTAAACCAGGACTAAACCAGGTCTAAACCAGGTCTAAACCAGGTCTAAACCAGGACTAAACCAGGTCTAAACCAGGACTAAACCAGGTCTAAACCAGGACTAAACCAGGTCTAAACCAGGTCTAAACCAGGTCTAAACCAGGACTAAACCAGGACTAAACCAGGACTAAACCAGGACTGAACCAGGACTGAACCAGGACTAAACCAGGACTAAACCAGGACTGAACCAGGTCTAAACCAGGTCTAAACCAGGACTAAACCAGGACTGAACCAGGACTAAACCAGGACTAAACCAGGACTAAACCAGGTCTAAACCAGGACTAAACCAGGACTAAACCAGGACTAAACCAGGACTAAACCAGGACTGAACCAGGACTAAACCAGGACTAAACCAGGACTAAACCAGGACTGAACCAGGTCTAAACCAGGTCTAAACCAGGACTAAACCAGGACTAAACCAGGTCTAAACCAGGACTAAACCAGGACTGAACCAGGTCTAAACCAGGTCTAAACCAGGACTAAACCAGGACTGAACCAGGACTAAACCAGGACTAAACCAGGACTAAACCAGGACTGAACCAGGTCTAAACCAGGTCTAAACCAGGACTAAACCAGGACTAAACCAGGACTAAACCAGGACTAAACCAGGACTAAACCAGGTCTAAACTAGGTCTAAACCAGGTCTAAACCAGGACTAAACCAGGTCTAAACCAGGACTAAACCAGGTCTAAACCAGGTCTAAACCAGGTCTAAACCAGGACTAAACCAGGTCTAAACCAGGACTAAACCAGGTCTAAACCAGGACTAAACCAGGTCTAAACCAGGTCTAAACCAGGTCTAAACCAGGTCTAAACCAGGACTAAACCAGGACTAAACCAGGACTAAACCAGGACTAAACCAGGTCTAAACTAGGTCTAAACCAGGTCTAAACCAGGTCTAAACCAGGACTAAACCAGGTCTAAACCAGGACTAAACCAGGTCTAAACCAGGACTAAACTAGGACTAAACCAGGACTAAACCAGGTCTAAACCAGGTCTAAACCAGGTCTAAACCAGGTCTATCCCAGGTCTAAACCAGATCTAAACCAGGTCTAAACCAGGACTAAACCAGGTCTAAACCAGGACTAAACCAGGACTAAACCAGGTCTAAACCAGGTCTAAACCAGGACTAAACCAGGTCTAAACCAGGACTAAACCAGGTCTAAACCAGGACTAAACCAGGTCTAAACCAGGTCTAAACCAGGACTAAACTAGGACTAAACCAGGACTAAACCAGGTCTAAACCAGGACTAAACCAGGACTAAACCAGGACTGAACCAGGACTAAACCAGGACTAAACCAGGACTAAACCAGGTCTAAACCAGGACTAAACCAGGACTAAACCAGGACTAAACCAGGACTAAACCAGGACTGAACCAGGACTAAACCAGGACTAAACCAGGACTAAACCAGGACTGAACCAGGTCTAAACCAGGTCTAAACCAGGACTAAACCAGGACTAAACCAGGTCTAAACCAGGACTAAACCAGGACTGAACCAGGTCTAAACCAGGTCTAAACCAGGACTAAACCAGGACTGAACCAGGACTAAACCAGGACTAAAACCAGGACTAAACCAGGACTGAACCAGGTCTAAACCAGGTCTAAACCAGGACTAAACCAGGACTGAACCAGGACTAAACCAGGACTAAACCAGGACTAAACCAGGTCTAAACCAGGACTAAACCAGGACTAAACCAGGACTAAACCAGGACTGAACCAGGACTAAACCAGGACTAAACCAGGACTAAACCAGGACTGAACCAGGTCTAAACCAGGTCTAAACCAGGACTAAACCAGGACTAAACCAGGTCTAAACCAGGACTAAACCAGGACTGAACCAGGTCTAAACCAGGTCTAAACCAGGACTAAACCAGGACTGAACCAGGACTAAACCAGGACTAAACCAGGACTAAACCAGGACTGAACCAGGTCTAAACCAGGTCTAAACCAGGACTAAACCAGGACTAAACCAGGTCTAAACCAGGACTAAACCAGGACTAAACCAGGACTAAACCAGGTCTAAACTAGGTCTAAACCAGGTCTAAACCAGGACTAAACCAGGTCTAAACCAGGACTAAACCAGGTCTAAACCAGGTCTAAACCAGGTCTAAACCAGGACTAAACCAGGTCTAAACCAGGACTAAACCAGGTCTAAACCAGGACTAAACCAGGTCTAAACCAGGTCTAAACCAGGTCTAAACCAGGTCTAAACCAGGACTAAACCAGGACTAAACCAGGACTAAACCAGGACTAAACCAGGTCTAAACTAGGTCTAAACCAGGTCTAAACCAGGTCTAAACCAGGACTAAACCAGGTCTAAACCAGGACTAAACCAGGTCTAAACCAGGACTAAACTAGGACTAAACCAGGACTAAACCAGGTCTAAACCAGGTCTATCCCAGGTCTAAACCAGATCTAAACCAGGTCTAAACCAGGACTAAACCAGGTCTAAACCAGGTCTATCCCAGGTCTAAACCAGATCTAAACCAGGTCTAAACCAGGACTAAACCAGGTCTAAACCAGGACTAAACCAGGACTAAACCAGGTCTAAACCAGGTCTAAACCAGGACTAAACCAGGTCTAAACCAGGACTAAACCAGGTCTAAACCAGGTCTAAACCAGGACTAAACTAGGACTAAACCAGGACTAAACCAGGTCTAAACCAGGACTAAACCAGGACTAAACCAGGTCTAAACCAGGACTAAACCAGGACTAAACCAGGACTAAACCAGGACTAAACCAGGACTAAACCAGGTCTAAACCAGGTCTAAACCAGGACTAAACCAGGTCTAAACCAGGACTAAACCAGGTCTAAACCAGGTCTAAACCAGGTCTAAACCAGGTCTAAACCAGGTCTAAACCAGGTCTATCCCAGGTCTAAACCAGATCTAAACCAGGTCTAAACCAGGACTAAACCAGGACTAAACCAGGACTAAACCAGGTCTAAACCAGGACTAAACCAGGACTAAACCAGGTCTAAACCAGGACTAAACCAGGACTAAACCAGGACTAAACCAGGACTAAACCAGGTCTAAACCAGGTCTAAACCAGGACTAAACCAGGTCTAAACCAGGACTAAACTAGGACTAAACCAGGACTAAACCAGGTCTAAACCAGGTCTAAACCAGGTCTAAACCAGGTCTATCCCAGGTCTAAACCAGATCTAAACCAGGTCTAAACCAGGACTAAACCAGGTCTAAACCAGGACTAAACCAGGACTAAACCAGGTCTAAACCAGGTCTAAACCAGGACTAAACCAGGTCTAAACCAGGACTAAACCAGGTCTAAACCAGGACTAAACCAGGTCTAAACCAGGTCTAAACCAGGACTAAACTAGGACTAAACCAGGACTAAACCAGGTCTAAACCAGGACTAAACCAGGACTAAACCAGGTCTAAACCAGGACTAAACCAGGACTAAACCAGGACTAAACCAGGACTAAACCAGGACTAAACCAGGTCTAAACCAGGTCTAAACCAGGACTAAACCAGGTCTAAACCAGGACTAAACCAGGTCTAAACCAGGTCTAAACCAGGTCTAAACCAGGTCTAAACCAGGTCTAAACCAGGTCTATCCCAGGTCTAAACCAGATCTAAACCAGGTCTAAACCAGGACTAAACCAGGACTAAACCAGGACTAAACCAGGTCTAAACCAGGACTAAACCAGGACTAAACCAGGTCTAAACCAGGACTAAACCAGGTCTAAACCAGGTCTAAACCAGGACTAAACCAGGTCTAAACCAGGTCTAAACCAGGTCTAAACCAGGTCTAAACCAGGTCTAAACCAGGTCTAAACCAGGACTTCAAATAAAGAGAATCAGATATCAGAATTAAAATAAACACAGGACTGTTTTTTGATCGTTGGGCTTAAATGTGAAATCAACTCTTTTCCCATTTTCCTGTTTTTTGTTCTTAATTGAAGCGAGAATCGTTTGAGATTCACAGAAACACTTTGTGGCTTTGACTCAGCGAACAGGAAGGACGACTGCTACTCGAGTAAAAGTACTGTTACCTAAATAACCCTATGACCCCAGTAGAGTAAAAGTACAGTGTCTTTAAAAGTGACTGAAGTGAACGTGTCCGGGGAAGTTTCTTCAGAAAGAACTTTAAACCAGAAGATTCACCTGACAAGTTTGTGGAGCTGATCCCAAAGAACGAGAAGAACTAAAGAACCACAGAACTAAAGAACCACAGAACTAAAGAACCACAGAACTAAAGAACCACAGAATGTGCTGGAAACTTTAATGAATGTAAACTTGAGAAATAAAAAACTGTTGCTTTGAAATCTCTTTGTGTCAACTGAGATTTAGCACCTGAAACAGAACTAAAACCAGGGCTAAACCAGGACTGAACCAGGTCTAAACCAGGACTAAACCAGGTCTAAACCAGGACTAAACCAGGACTAAAACCAGGACTAAACCAGGACTGAACCAGGTCTAAACCAGGACTAAACCAGGACTAAACCAGGACTAAACCAGGACTAAACCAGGTCTAAACCAGGTCTAAACCAGGTCTAAACCAGGACTAAACCAGGTCTAAACCAGGTCTAAACCAGGACTAAACCAGGACTAAAACAGGACTGAACCAGGTCTAAACTAAGACTAAACCAGGACTAAAACAGGACTAAAACAGGACTGAACCAGGTCTAAAACAGGTCTAAAACAGGTCTAAACCAGGACTAAAACAGGACTGAACCAGGACTAAACCAGGACTAAACCAGGACTAAACCAGGTCTAAACCAGGTCTAAACCAGGTCTAAACCAGGACTAAACCAGGTCTAAACCAGGTCTAAACCAGGACTAAACCAGGACTAAAACAGGACTGAACCAGGTCTAAACTAAGACTAAACCAGGACTAAAACAGGACTAAAACAGGACTGAACCAGGTCTAAAACAGATCTAAATCAGGTCTAAAACAGGACTGAACCAGGTCTAAAACAGGTCTAAACCAGGACTAAACCAGGACTAAACCAGGTCTAAACCAGGACTAAACTAAGACTAAACCAGGTCTAAACCAGGACTAAACCAGGACTAAACCAGGACTAAACCAGGACTAAACCAGGACTGAACCAGGACTGAACCAGGACTGAACCAGGACTGAACCAGGACCAGGACTAGACCAGGACTGAACCAGGACTAAACCAGGACTAAACCAGGTCTAAACCAGGTCTAAACCAGGACTAAACCAGGTCTAAACCAGGTCTAAACCAGGTCTAAACCAGGTCTAAACCAGGTCTAAACCAGGTCTAAACCAGGTCTAAACCAGGACTAAACCAGGACTAAACCAGGTCTAAACCAGGACTAAACCAGGACTAAACCAGGACTAAACCAGGACTAAACCAGGTCTAAACCAGGTCTAAACCAGGACTAAACCAGGTCTAAACCAGGTCTAAACCAGGTCTAAACCAGGACTAAACCAGGACTAAACCAGGTCTAAACCAGGTCTAAACCAGGACTAAACCAGGTCTAAACCAGGTCTAAACCAGGTCTAAACCAGGTCTAAACCAGGTCTAAACCAGGTCTAAACCAGGTCTAAACCAGGACTAAACCAGGTCTAAACCAGGACTAAACCAGGACTAAACCAGGTCTAAACCAGGTCTAAACCAGGACTAAACTAGGACTAAACCAGGACTAAACCAGGTCTAAACCAGGACTAAACCAGGTCTAAACCAGGTCTAAACCAGGACTAAACCAGGACTAAACCAGGTCTAAACCAGGTCTAAACCAGGTCTAAACCAGGACTAAACTAGGACTAAACCAGGACTAAACCAGGTCTAAACCAGGACTAAACCAGGACTAAACCAGGTCTAAACCAGGACTAAACCAGGACTAAACCAGGTCTAAACCAGGTCTAAACCAGGACTAAACCAGGTCTAAACCAGGTCTAAACCAGGTCTAAACCAGGTCTAAACCAGGTCTAAACCAGGACTAAACCAGGACTAAACCAGGTCTAAACCAGGTCTAAACCAGGACTAAACCAGGTCTAAACCAGGTCTAAACCAGGTCTAAACCAGGTCTAAACCAGGTCTAAACCAGGACTAAACCAGGACTAAACCAGGTCTAAACCAGGTCTAAACCAGGACTAAACCAGGTCTAAACCAGGTCTAAACCAGGTCTAAACCAGGTCTAAACCAGGTCTAAACCAGGTCTAAACCAGGACTAAACCAGGACTAAACCAGGTCTAAACCAGGTCTAAACCAGGACTAAACCAGGTCTAAACCAGGTCTAAACCAGGTCTAAACCAGGTCTAAACCAGGTCTAAACCAGGTCTAAACCAGGACTTCAAATAAAGAGAATCAGATATTAGAATTAAAATAAACACAGGACTGTTTTTTGATCGTTGGGCTTAAATGTGAAATCAACTCTTTTCCCATTTTCCTGTTTTTTGTTCTTAATTGAAGCGAGAATCGTTTGAGATTCACAGAAACACTTTGTGGCTTTGACTCAGCGAACAGGAAGGACGACTGCTACTCGAGTAAAAGTACTGTTACCTAAATAACCCTATGACCCCAGTAGAGTAAAAGTACAGTGTCTTTAAAAGTGACTGAAGTGAACGTGTCCGGGGAAGTTTCTTCAGAAAGAACTTTAAACCAGAAGATTCACCTGACAAGTTTGTGGAGCTGATCCCAAAGAACGAGAAGAACTAAAGAACCACAGAACTAAAGAACCACAGAACTAAAGAACCACAGAACTAAAGAACCACAGAACTAAAGAACCACAGAATGTGCTGGAAACTTTAATGAATGTAAACTTGAGAAATAAAAAACTGTTGCTTTGAAATCTCTTTGTGTCAACTGAGATTTAGCACCTGAAACAGAACTAAAACCAGGGCTAAACCAGGACTGAACCAGGTCTAAACCAGGACTAAACCAGGTCTAAACCAGGACTAAACCAGGACTAAAACAGGACTAAACCAGGACTAAACCAGGTCTAAACCAGGACTGAACCAGGTCTAAACCAGGTCTAAACCAGGACTAAACCAGGTCTAAACCAGGTCTAAACCAGGTCTAAACCAGGACTAAACCAGGACTAAACCAGGTCTAAACCAGGTCTAAACCAGGTCTAAACCAGGTCTAAACCAGGACTAAACCAGGACTAAACCAGGTCTAAACCAGGTCTAAACCAGGTCTAAACCAGGACTAAACCAGGACTAAACCAGGTCTAAACCAGGTCTAAACCAGGACTAAACCAGGACTAAAACAGGACTGAACCAGGTCTAAAACAGGTCTAAAACAGGTCTAAACCAGGACTAAAACAGGACTGAACCAGGACTAAACCAGGACTAAACCAGGACTAAACCAGGTCTAAACCAGGTCTAAACCAGGTCTAAACCAGGACTAAACCAGGTCTAAACCAGGTCTAAACCAGGACTAAACCAGGACTAAAACAGGACTGAACCAGGTCTAAACTAAGACTAAACCAGGACTAAAACAGGACTAAAACAGGACTGAACCAGGTCTAAAACAGATCTAAATCAGGTCTAAAACAGGATTGAACCAGGTCTAAAACAGGTCTAAAACAGGTCTAAACCAGGACTAAAACAGGACTGAACCAGGACTAAACCAGGACTAAACCAGGACTAAACCAGGACTAAACCAGGACTAAACCAGGACTAAACCAGGACTAAAACAGGACTGAACCAGGTCTAAAACAGGTCTAAAACAGGTCTAAACCAGGACTAAAACAGGACTGAACCAGGACTAAACCAGGACTAAACCAGGACTAAACCAGGACTAAACCAGGACTAAACCAGGACTAAACCAGGACTAAACCAGGTCTAAACCAGGTCTAAACCAGGTCTAAACCAGGACTAAACCAGGTCTAAACCAGGTCTAAACCAGGACTAAACCAGGACTAAAACAGGACTGAACCAGGTCTAAAACAGGTCTAAAACAGGTCTAAACCAGGACTAAAACAGGACTGAACCAGGACTAAACCAGGACTAAACCAGGACTAAACCAGGTCTAAACCAGGTCTAAACCAGGTCTAAACCAGGACTAAACCAGGTCTAAACCAGGTCTAAACCAGGACTAAACCAGGACTAAAACAGGACTGAACCAGGTCTAAACTAAGACTAAACCAGGACTAAAACAGGACTAAAACAGGACTGAACCAGGTCTAAAACAGATCTAAATCAGGTCTAAAACAGGATTGAACCAGGTCTAAAACAGGTCTAAAACAGGTCTAAAACAGGACTGAACCAGGTCTAAAACAGGTCTAAACCAGGTCTAAACTAAGACTAAACCAGGACTAAAACAGGTCTAAACTAGGACTGATTCAGGTCTAAACCAGGACTAAATTGATCTTTAAACTAGTATCAAACCCAGATCCTGGTTGAGCATCTGACACTTTTGGCACTGCTACAGGAGGGTGGAAGGGCATCTGGGTTAACGGGGTTTGTGTTATTTTAAGTGTCCCAGAGTTTGAGTCACACTGAAGGATTATAGAGATTTTAGAGAGTTTTTATTTCCGCTCTGAGGCGACGGTTCAGGGTTTATTTTCAGAGGATGAACCTAAAAGATCCAGTTACTCATGAGTGAACCCCTCCGCTGTGAGGGGCTCATGAGTGAACCCCTCCGCTGTGAGGGGCTCATGAGTGAACCCCTCCGCCGTGAGGGGCTCATGAGTGAACCCCTCCGCCGTGAGGGGCTCATGAGTGAACCCCTCCGCTGTGAGGGGCTCATGAGTGAACCCCTCCGCTGTGAGGGGCTCATGAGTGAACCCCTCCGCTGTGAGGACGAGACATCATCCGATATTTTTAAAGCCGCTTTCTTCCATCAGCGGATCAAATACTGATCTGAAAAGTACGTAGTAAAAGTACGTAGTAAAAGTACGTAGTAAAAGTACGTAGTAAAAGTACGTAGTAAAAGTACGTAATGTGGATTTGTGGAGCGAATAAATAAAATCTGAGTAAAAATATAAAATCCACGAGGACAAGAAGCACCTGCACCTGCAGAAAACCACCAGCAGAGGGCGACGAGTGAACACAGGGTGTAGTCCTGGTCTCGTCTCGGGTTGGTCCTGGTTCAGTTCTGGTTTAGACCTGGTTTCAGTTCTGGTTTAGTCCTGGTTTAGTCCTGGTTCAGTCCTGGTTTAGTCCTGGTTTAGTCCTGGTTCAGTTCTGGTTTAGTCCTGGTTTAGTCCTGGTTCAGTCCTGGTTTAGTCCTGGTTTAGTCCTGGTTTAGTCCTGGTTTAGTCCTGATTTAGCCCTGATTTAGTCCTGGTTTATTCCTGGTTTAGTCCCGGTGTGTCTCCCCGGGTCCGGCTCCCACAGAGTCTGAGGTTCCACAGTCTGAGGTTCCACAGTCTGAGGTTCCACTGAGTCTGAGGTTCCACAGTCTGCAGAATTAGCTAAAAACAGAGGGAACTACATAGACCATGATCCTTTGCTCCGGTTCAGTGCAGATGACATGAAGAAATAACTGTTCTAAGCACTTTTACATCTTCAGTCTGTGGATTAAGTCTGTGAAGCATTTTTAGAGGAAAAAGTCGCAGATTCACAGTTTTATTTTGTGATAAATCTGGAACAGAGACATTTGGACTTCGTTCCGTCCCTAATGACAGTAAATGTTGCACCAAACGACTGAAGCGTTTTAGAGTCGCTCTGTGATTCTGGAGAATATCGTAATATCGTGAACTTTCCCACGATATCGTGATAAATATCGTACCGTGAGGTTCAGACTGGGACCGTATCGTATCGGGACACTTGGATATCGGTCCAGCTCTATTTTATTGTGAAGGCGCAGTCCGGATCTCCGCGCTCCGGATCCGGGCGCTCTGCCCCGCCGCGGGAGGGAGGGGTCTGTCCGGGGAGACTCCGAGGGA
Source organism: Odontamblyopus lacepedii (assembly GCA_034769755.1). Taxonomy (NCBI): domain Eukaryota; kingdom Metazoa; phylum Chordata; class Actinopteri; order Gobiiformes; family Gobiidae; genus Odontamblyopus; species Odontamblyopus lacepedii. The sequence goes on along the minus strand of CM068349.1, from coordinate 46,777,134 downwards.
AAGTCGGTCAGAGATGGAGCACCAGGAGGAGCGCAGGCCGGACCGGGAGTGACGGGGCCCCGCTGCCCGAGGACATGCGCCTGTTTCCCGCAGAGAAGCCGCCGCTCCGCCGCTGGAGGTGAGTCCGGCTCCGGCCCGTTTCACACCGGAGTTTGGCTCCGGGTTTCAGGCGGAAAAGTCCCGAAAGTTTCAGTTTTACGCACGAGTCGTGACCGCGGCCGCCCCCGACAGACGAGCACAAACTTCACCTTTTCCCGGAGCTGCGGAGCGAGAGTCCGAGCGGCCCCGGGAGCCCGGAGCCCCGGAGCCCCGGAGCCCCACACCCCGGGCGCTCCTCCGCCTTCACGCCGCTCCCAGGCTCGCTTTTTCGGGAGCTGAAGTTTCACATTCCGGGAAGGACAGGGAGGGTCCGGACTCTAGATTCAGCCCGGGACCAGACCAGGTCTAAACCAGGTCTAAACCAGGTCTAAACCAGGTCTAAACCAGGTCTAAACCAGGTCTAAACCAGGTCTAAACCAGGTCTAAACCAGGACTTTGGAGTTTCCTCTTAGTGTAGCTTGTGTTTTATAAAAGTATTCAGTTTTATAAAAGTATTCAGTTGGTACTGCAGTTGTCTTGTAGTAGTGATATTTAGTAACAGTAGTAGTATAGTAGTACTTCTGTGTAGTAGTAGTACTTCTGTGTAGTAGTAGTACTTCTGTGTAGTAGTACTTCTGTGTAGTAGTAGTACTTCTGTGTAGTAGTACTTCTGTGTAGTAGTAGTACTTCTGTGTAGTAGTACTTCTGTGTAGTAGTACTTCTGTGTAGTAGTAGTACTTCTGTGTAGTAGTACTTCTGTGTAGTAGTAGTACTTCTGTGTAGTAGTAGTACTTCTGTGTAGTAGTACTTCTGTGTAGTAGTACTTCTGTGTAGTAGTAGTACTGAGAGTACTGCGGCCTCTGGAGTCTGTAGTATTTTTACTGCAGTAGTCCGTAGTATTTTTAGACCTGTGGCACTTTATTTTGGTCTCAGCGATGAATGCCACAGTAACAGCCCCAGACCCAGAACTGAACCAGGACTGAACCGGGACTAAACCAGGACTGAACCAGGACTGAACCAGGACTGAACCAGAACTGAACCAGGACTGAACCGGGACTGAACCAGAACTGAACCGGGACTGAACCGGGACTGAACCGGGACTGAACCGGGACTGAACCAGGACTGAACCAGGACTGAACCGGGACTGAACCGGGACTGAACCAGAACTGAACCGGGACTGAACCGGGACTGAACCAGGACTGAACCAGGACTGAACCGGAACTGAACCGGGACTGAACCAGGACTGAACCAGGACTGAACCAGGACTGAACCAGGACTGAACCAGGACTAAACCAGAACTGAACCGGGACTGAACCGGGACTGAACCGGGACTGAACCGGGACTGAACCAGGACTGAACCAGGACTGAACCAGAACTGAACCGGGACTGAACCGGGACTGAACCGGGACTGAACCAGAACTGAACCGGGACTGAACCGGGACTGAACCGGGACTGAACCGGGACTGAACCGGGACTGAACCGGGACTGAACCGGGACTAAACCGGGACTGAACCGGGACTGAACCGGGACTGAACCAGGACTGAACCAGGACTGAACCTGGACTGAACCGGGACTGAACCGGGACTGAACCGGGACTGAACCGGGACTAAACCGGGACTGAACCGGGACTGAACCAGGACTGAACCAGGACTGAACCAGGACTGAACCAGGACTAAACCAGGACTGAACCAGGACTGAACCGGGACTGAACCGGGACTGAACCGGGACTGAACCAGAACTGAACCGGGACTGAACCGGGACTGAACCGGGACTAAACCGGGACTGAACCGGGACTGAACCGGGACTGAACCGGGACTGAACCGGAACTGAACCGGGACTGAACCGGAACTGAACCGGGACTGAACCGGGACTGAACCGGGACTGAACCGGGACTGAACCAGAACTGAACCGGGACTGAACCGGGACTGAACCGGGACTAAACCGGGACTGAACCGGGACTGAACCGGAACTGAACCGGGACTGAACCGGAACTGAACCGGAACTGAACCGGGACTGAACCGGGACTGAACCGGGTCTGAACCGGGACTAAACCGGGACTAAACTGAGACTGAACCAGGACTAAACTAGGACTAAACTGAGACTGAACCGGGACTGAACCAGGACTAAACTAGGACTGAACCGGGACTGAACCAGGACTAAACCAGGACTAAACTAGGACTAAACCAGGTCTTTTTGTTTTTCAGGAGGAATATTCGATCCAGGAGCATCATGCAATCCCACAATCCTCTGCTCCGACAAACCAGAACCAGCCTCAGTAACCTCCACCTGGCAACCGCCTAGCAACCGCCTAGCAACCGCCTAGCAACCGCCTAGCAACCGCCTAGCAACCTCCTAGCAACCGCCTAGCAACCTCCTAGCAACCTCCTAGCAACCGAAACTCTGTGAAACCTTTTCAACACAGTTTTGTCATATTTTTGTTATATTTTTCTGCACTTTAAATTTTTTGTAATTTTTCTGCAAATTGTGACGTATTTTTCTGTTATTTACTTTATATTTTTAGACAACTTCATTTTGTTCCAGTTTCAAAACCACATCTTTTTCCAGGGTTTATTTGAAAAGTGTAATTTTTGTCCTTTAAACTCGGAAACGCTGGAGTATTTTTGAGTTTTTGGCGTCTTTGGTGTTTGACTCTTGTGGAGTTGTGCGTCTGGAATCTGCTTTAACTTTACGGGGAAATTATTTTTACGCATTTATTTTTGTAACTTTTAGATTTTTGTAATAGATTTATCTGGACGTCTGTGGATTCTGTTTGGAGTTTTTGGAAATTCTCTAACTTTTTCAGGAGATTTTTTGGATCTGGTCGTCGGGACTTTGGGAAATTCCGTTGATCGGTTTTTGACGGCCATCTTGAGACGTTCCTCTCCGTTCCCTGACGTTCCCTGGCGTTCCCTGAAGTTCCCTGGTGTTCCCTGAAGTTCCTTGGCGTTTCCTGACATTTTCTGGCATTCCCTGGCGTTCCCTGACATTCTCCAGTTTTCCCTGACTTTCCCCGGCGTTCCCCGTGCTCCCTGACGTTCCCCGTGCTCCCTGACGTTCCCCGTGCTCCCTGACGTTCCCCGTGCTCCCTGACGTTCCCCGTGCTCCCTGACGTTCCCCGTGCTCCCTGACGTTCCCCGTGCTCCCTGACGTTCCCCGGCGTTCCCCGTGCTCCCTGACGTTCCCCGGCGTTCCCCGTGCTCCCTGACGTTCCCCGGCGTTCCCCGTGCTCCCTGACGTTCCCCGGCGTTCCCCGGCGTTCCCCGGCGCTCGGACCATGATGTTCCGGGACCAGGTGTCCGTGCTGGCCGGCTGGTTCAAAGGGTGGAACGAGTGTGAGCAGACGGTGGCGCTGTTGTCCCTGCTGAAGAGGGTGAGCCGGACTCAGGCCAGATTCCTGCAGCTCTGCCTGGAACATTCTCTGTCCGAGTGCAGCGAGCTGGTTACCACGGAGACGGACGCCAACGACCCAGGTACGACCTGAGGACTGAACCAGGACTGAACCAGGACTAAACCAGGACTAAACCAGGACTGAACCAGGACTGAACCAGGACTAAACCAGGACTAAACCGGGGCTAAACCGGGGCTAAACCAGGACTAAACCAGGTCTAAACCAGGACTAAACCAGGTCTAAACCAGGTCTAAACCAGGACTAAACCAGGACTAAACCAGGTCTAAACCAGGACTAAACCAGGACTAAACCAGGTCTAAACCAGGTCTGAACCAGGACTGAACCAGGACTGAACCAGGACTAAACCAGGACTAAACCGGGGCTAAACCGGGGCTAAACCAGGACTGAACCAGGACTAAACCAGGACTGAACCAGGACTGAACCAGGACTGAACCAGGACTGAACCAGGTCTAAACCAGGACTAAACCAGGTCTAAACCAGGACTGAACCAGGACTAAACCAGGACTGAACCAGGACTAAACCAGGTCTAAACCAGGTCTAAACCAGGACTGAACCAGGTCTAAACCAGGTCTAAACCAGGACTGAACCAGGACTGAACCAGGACTAAACCAGGTCTAAACCAGGACTAAACCAGGTCTAAACCAGGACTGAACCAGGACTGAACCAGGACTGAACCAGGACTGAACCAGGACTAAACCAGGTCTAAACCAGGACTGAACCAGGACTGAACCAGGACTGAACCAGGACTAAACCAGGTCTAAACCAGGACTAAACCAGGTCTAAACCAGGACTGAACCAGGACTAAACCAGGACTAAACCAGGACTAAACCAGGTCTAAACCAGGACTAAACCAGGTCTAAACCAGGTCTAAACCAGGACTGAACCAGGACTGAACCAGGACTGAACCAGGACTAAACCAGGACTGAACCAGGACTAAACCGGGGCTAAACCAGGACTGAACCAGGACTGAACCAGGACTAAAGAAGGACTGAACCAGGTCTAAACCAGGACTAAACCAGGTCTAAACCAGGACTGAACCAGGACTAAACCAGGACTAAACCAGGTCTAAACCAGGACTGAACCAGGACTAAACCAGGTCTAAACCAGGACTGAACCAGGACTAAACCAGGTCTAAACCAGGACTAAACCAGGTCTAAACCAGGACTGAACCAGGACTAAACCAGGACTAAACCAGGTCTAAACCAGGACTAAACCAGGTCTAAACCAGGACTGAACCAGGACTGAACCAGGACTGAACCAGGACTGAACCAGGACTAAACCGGGGCTAAACCAGGACTGAACCAGGACTGAACCAGGACTGAACCAGGACTAAACCAGGTCTAAACCAGGACTAAACCAGGTCTAAACCAGGACTGAACCAGGACTAAACCAGGACTAAACCAGGACTAAACCAGGTCTAAACCAGGACTAAACCAGGTCTAAACCAGGTCTAAACCAGGACTGAACCAGGACTGAACCAGGACTGAACCAGGACTGAACCAGGACTAAACCAGGACTGAACCAGGACTAAACCGGGGCTAAACCAGGACTGAACCAGGACTAAACCGGGGCTAAACCAGGACTGAACCAGGACTGAACCAGGACTAAAGAAGGACTGAACCAGGTCTAAACCAGGACTAAACCAGGTCTAAACCAGGACTGAACCAGGACTAAACCAGGACTAAACCAGGACTAAACCAGGTCTAAACCAGGACTAAACCAGGACTGAACCAGGACTGAACCAGGACTGAACCAGGACTAAACCAGGACTGAACCAGGACTAAACCGGGGCTAAACCAGGACTGAACCAGGACTAAAGAAGGACTGAACCAGGACTGAACCAGGACTAAACCGGGGCTAAACCAGGACTGAACCAGGTCTAAACCAGGACTAAACCAGGTCTAAACCAGGACTAAACCAGGTCTAAACCAGGACTAAACCAGGACTAAACCGGGGCTAAACCAGGACTGAACCAGGACTAAACCAGGTCTAAACCAGGACTAAACCAGGTCTAAACCAGGACTGAACCAGGACTGAACCAGGACTGAACCAGGACTGAACCAGGACTAAACCGGGGCTAAACCAGGACTGAACCAGGACTGAACCAGGACTAAACCGGGGCTAAACCAGGACTGAACCAGGACTAAAGAAGGACTGAACCAGGACTGAACCAGGACTAAACCAGGTCTAAACCAGGACTGAACCAGGACTAAACCAGGACTAAACCAGGTCTAAACCAGGACTAAACCAGGTCTAAACCAGGACTGAACCAGGACTGAACCAGGACTGAACCAGGACTGAACCAGGACTAAACCGGGGCTAAACCAGGACTGAACCAGGACTGAACCAGGACTGAACCAGGACTAAACCAGGTCTAAACCAGGACTAAACCAGGTCTAAACCAGGACTGAACCAGGACTAAACCAGGACTAAACCAGGACTAAACCAGGTCTAAACCAGGACTAAACCAGGTCTAAACCAGGTCTAAACCAGGACTGAACCAGGACTGAACCAGGACTGAACCAGGACTGAACCAGGACTGAACCAGGACTGAACCAGGACTAAACCGGGGCTAAACCAGGACTGAACCAGGACTAAACCGGGGCTAAACCAGGACTGAACCAGGACTGAACCAGGACTAAAGAAGGACTGAACCAGGTCTAAACCAGGACTAAACCAGGTCTAAACCAGGACTGAACCAGGACTAAACCAGGACTAAACCAGGACTAAACCAGGTCTAAACCAGGACTAAACCAGGACTGAACCAGGACTGAACCAGGACTGAACCAGGACTAAACCAGGACTGAACCAGGACTAAACCGGGGCTAAACCAGGACTGAACCAGGACTAAAGAAGGACTGAACCAGGACTGAACCAGGACTGAACCAGGACTGAACCAGGACTAAACCGGGGCTAAACCAGGACTGAACCAGGACTGAACCAGGACTGAACCAGGACTAAACCAGGTCTAAACCAGGACTAAACCAGGTCTAAACCAGGACTGAACCAGGACTAAACCAGGACTGAACCAGGACTAAACCAGGACTAAACCAGGACTAAACCAGGTCTAAACCAGGACTAAACCAGGACTAAACCAGGTCTAAACCAGGTCTGAACCAGGACTGAACCAGGACTAAACCAGGACTGAACCAGGACTAAACCGGGGCTAAACCAGGACTGAACCAGGACTAAACCGGGGCTAAACCAGGACTGAACCAGGACTGAACCAGGACTAAAGAAGGACTGAACCAGGTCTAAACCAGGACTAAACCAGGTCTAAACCAGGACTGAACCAGGACTAAACCAGGACTAAACCAGGTCTAAACCAGGACTAAACCAGGTCTAAACCAGGACTGAACCAGGACTGAACCAGGACTGAACCAGGACTAAACCAGGACTGAACCAGGACTAAACCGGGGCTAAACCAGGACTGAACCAGGACTAAACCAGGACTGAACCAGGACTAAAGAAGGACTGAACCAGGACTGAACCAGGACTGAACCAGGACTAAACCAGGACTGAACCAGGTCTAAACCAGGACTGAACCAGGACTAAACCAGGACTAAACCAGGACTAAACCAGGTCTAAACCAGGACTGAACCAGGACTAAACCAGGACTAAACCAGGTCTAAACCAGGACTAAACCAGGTCTAAACCAGGACTGAACCAGGTCTAAACCAGGACTAAACCAGGTCTAAACCAGGACTGAACCAGGACTGAACCAGGACTGAACCAGGACTGAACCAGGACTAAACCGGGGCTAAACCAGGACTGAACCAGGACTGAACCAGGACTGAACCAGGACTAAACCAGGTCTAAACCAGGACTAAACCAGGTCTAAACCAGGACTGAACCAGGACTAAACCAGGACTAAACCAGGACTAAACCAGGTCTAAACCAGGACTAAACCAGGTCTAAACCAGGACTGAACCAGGACTGAACCAGGACTGAACCAGGACTAAACCAGGACTGAACCAGGACTAAACCGGGGCTAAACCAGGACTGAACCAGGACTAAACCGGGGCTAAACCAGGACTGAACCAGGACTGAACCAGGACTAAAGAAGGACTGAACCAGGTCTAAACCAGGACTAAACCAGGTCTAAACCAGGACTGAACCAGGACTAAACCAGGACTAAACCAGGTCTAAACCAGGACTAAACCAGGTCTAAACCAGGACTGAACCAGGACTGAACCAGGACTGAACCAGGACTAAACCAGGACTGAACCAGGACTAAACCGGGGCTAAACCAGGACTGAACCAGGACTAAAGAAGGACTGAACCAGGACTGAACCAGGACTGAACCAGGACTAAACCAGGACTGAACCAGGTCTAAACCAGGACTGAACCAGGACTAAACCAGGACTAAACCAGGACTAAACCAGGACTAAACCAGGACTAAACCAGGTCTAAACCAGGACTGAACCAGGACTAAACCAGGACTAAACCAGGTCTAAACCAGGACTAAACCAGGTCTAAACCAGGACTAAACCAGGACTAAACCAGGTCTAAACCAGGACTGAACCAGGACTAAACCAGGACTAAACCAGGACTAAACCAGGACTAAACCAGGACTAAACCAGGACTAAACCAGGTCTAAACCAGGACTAAACCAGGACTAAACCAGGTCTAAACCAGGACTAAACCAGGACTAAACCAGGACTAAACCAGGACTAAACCAGGACTAAACCAGGTCTAAACCAGGACTAAACCAGGACTGAACCAGGACTGAACCAGGACTGAACCAGGACTAAACCAGGACTGAACCAGGACTAAACCGGGGCTAAACCAGGACTGAACCAGGACTAAAGAAGGACTGAACCAGGACTGAACCAGGACTAAACCAGGACTGAACCAGGACTAAAGAAGGACTGAACCTGGACTGAACCTGGACTGAACCAGGACTGAACCAGGACTAAACCAGGACTAAACCAGGTCTAAACCAGGACTGAACCAGGACTAAACCAGGACTAAACCAGGTCTAAACCAGGACTAAACCAGGTCTAAACCAGGACTGAACCAGGACTGAACCAGGACTGAACCAGGACTAAACCAGGTCTAAACCAGGACTGAACCAGGACTAAACCAGGTCTAAACCAGGACTAAACCAGGTCTAAACCAGGACTGAACCAGGACTAAACCAGGACTAAACCAGGTCTAAACCAGGACTAAACCAGGTCTAAACCAGGACTGAACCAGGACTGAACCAGGACTGAACCAGGACTGAACCAGGACTAAACCGGGGCTAAACCAGGACTGAACCAGGACTGAACCAGGACTGAACCAGGACTAAACCAGGTCTAAACCAGGACTAAACCAGGTCTAAACCAGGACTGAACCAGGACTAAACCAGGACTAAACCAGGACTAAACCAGGTCTAAACCAGGACTAAACCAGGACTAAACCAGGTCTAAACCAGGTCTGAACCAGGACTGAACCAGGACTGAACCAGGACTAAACCAGGACTGAACCAGGACTAAACCGGGGCTAAACCAGGACTGAACCAGGACTAAACCGGGGCTAAACCAGGACTGAACCAGGACTGAACCAGGACTAAAGAAGGACTGAACCAGGTCTAAACCAGGACTAAACCAGGTCTAAACCAGGACTGAACCAGGACTAAACCAGGACTAAACCAGGTCTAAACCAGGACTAAACCAGGTCTAAACCAGGACTGAACCAGGACTGAACCAGGACTGAACCAGGACTAAACCAGGACTGAACCAGGACTAAACCGGGGCTAAACCAGGACTGAACCAGGACTAAACCAGGACTGAACCAGGACTAAAGAAGGACTGAACCAGGACTGAACCAGGACTGAACCAGGACTAAACCAGGACTGAACCAGGTCTAAACCAGGACTGAACCAGGACTAAACCAGGACTAAACCAGGACTAAACCAGGTCTAAACCAGGACTGAACCAGGACTAAACCAGGACTAAACCAGGTCTAAACCAGGACTAAACCAGGTCTAAACCAGGACTGAACCAGGACTAAACCAGGACTAAACCAGGACTAAACCAGGTCTAAACCAGGACTAAACCAGGACTGAACCAGGACTGAACCAGGACTGAACCAGGACTAAACCAGGACTGAACCAGGACTAAACCGGGGCTAAACCAGGACTGAACCAGGACTAAAGAAGGACTGAACCAGGACTGAACCAGGACTAAACCAGGACTGAACCAGGACTAAAGAAGGACTGAACCTGGACTGAACCTGGACTGAACCAGGACTGAACCAGGACTAAACCAGGACTAAACCAGGTCTAAACCAGGACTAAATCAGGTCTAAACCAGGACTGAACCAGGACTAAACCAGGACTAAACCAGGACTAAACCAGGTCTAAACCAGGACTAAACCAGGACTGAACCAGGACTGAACCAGGACTGAACCAGGACTAAACCAGGACTGAACCAGGACTAAACCGGGGCTAAACCAGGACTGAACCAGGACTAAACCGGGGCTAAACCAGGACTGAACCAGGACTAAACCAGGACTGAACCAGGACTGAACCTGGACTGAACCAGGACTGAACCAGGACTAAACCAGGACTGAACCAGGACTAAACCAGGACTAAACCAGGACTGAACCAGGACTGAACCTGGACTGAACCAGGACTGAACCTGGACTGAACCAGGACTAAACCAGGGCTAAACCAGGACTGAACCAGGACTGAACTAGGACTAAACCAGGACTAAACCAGGACTGAACCAGGACTGAACCAGGACTGAACCTGGACTGAACCAGGACTAAACCAGGACTAAACCAGGACTGAACCAGGACTGAACCTGGACTGAACCAGGACTGAACCTGGACTGAACCAGGACTGAACCTGGACTGAACCAGGACTAAACCAGGACTAAACCAGGGCTAAACCAGGACTGAACCAGGACTGAACCAGGACTAAACCAGGACTAAACCAGGTCTAAACCAGGTCTAAACCAGGACTGAACCAGGACTAAACCAGGGCTAAACCAGGACTAAAGAAGGACTGAACCAGGACTGAACCAGGACTAAACCAGGACTAAACCAGGACTAAAGAAGGACTGAACCAGGACTGAACCAGGACTAAACCAGGACTGAACCAGGACTGAACCAGAACTGAACCAGGACTGAACCAGGACTGAACCAGGACTGAACCAGGACTAAACCAGGACTAAACCAGGACTGAACCAGGACTGAACCAGGACTAAACCAGGGCTAAACCAGGACTAAAGAAGGACTGAACCAGGACTGAACCAGGACTAAACCAGGACTGAACCAGGACTGAACCAGGACTAAACCAGGACTGAACCAGGACTGAACCAGGACTGAACCAGGGCTAAACCAGGACTAAACCAGGACTAAACCAGGACTAAACCAGGACTGAACCAGGGCTAAACCAGGACTAAACCAGGGCTAAACCAGGACTGAACCAGGATTGAACCAGGACTAAACCAGGGCTAAACCAGGGCTAAACCAGGGCTAAACCAGGACTGAACCAGGACTGAACCAGGACTGAACCAGGGCTAAACCGGGGCTAAACCAGTGCTAAACCAGGACTAAACCAGGACTAAACCAGGACTGAACCAGCGCTAAACCAGGGCTAAACCAGGACTAAACCAGGACTAAACCAGGGCTAAACCAGGACTGAACCAGGACTGAACCAGGACTGAACCAGGGCTAAACCAGGGCTAAACCAGGACTAAACTAGGACTGAACCAGGACTGAACCAGGACTGAACCAGGACTGAACCAGGGCTAAACCAGGGCTAAACCAGGACTAAACTAGGACTGAACCAGGACTGAACCAGGACTGAACCAGGACTGAACCAGGACTGAACCAGGACTGAACCAGGACTAAACCAGGGCTGAACCAGGACTGAACCAGGACTAAACCAGGGCTGAACCAGGACTGAACCAGGACTAAACCAGGACTAAACCAGGACTGAACCAGGACTGAACCAGGACTGAACCAGGGCTAAACCAGGACTAAACCAGGACTAAACCAGGACTGAACCAGGACTGAACCAGGACTGAACCAGGGCTAAACCAGGGCTAAACCAGGACTAAACTAGGACTGAACCAGGACTGAACCAGGACTGAACCAGGACTGAACCAGGACTGAACCAGGACTGAACCAGGACTAAACCAGGGCTGAACCAGGACTGAACCAGGACTAAACCAGGGCTGAACCAGGACTGAACCAGGACTAAACCAGGACTAAACCAGGACTGAACCAGGACTGAACCAGGACTGAACCAGGGCTAAACCAGGACTGAACCAGGACTAAACCAGGACTAAACCAGGACTGAACCAGGGCTAAACCAGGGCTAAACCAGGACTGAACCAGGAATAAACCAGGACAGAACCAGGACTAAACCAGGACTAAACCAGGGCTAAACCAGGACTGAACCAGGAATAAACCAGGGCTAAACCAGGACTGAACCAGGAATAAACCAGGGCTAAACCAGGACTGAACCAGGGCTAAACCAGGGCTAAACCAGGACTGAACCAGGACTAAACCAGGACTGAACCAGGACTGAACCAGGACTAAACCAGGGCTAAACCAGGACTAAACCAGGACTAAACCAGGTCTGATCCAGGTCTGAACCAGGTCTGAACCAGGTCTGAACCAGGACTAAACCAGGACTAAACCAGGACTAAAGTAGGACTAAACGAGGTCTAAACCAGGACTAAACCAGGACTAAACCAGGTCTGAACCAGGACTATATCAGGACTAAACCAGGACTAAACCAAGACTAAACCAGGACTAAACCAGGACTAAACCAGGACTGAACCAGGACTGAACCAGGACTAAACCAGGACTAAACCAGGACTGAACCAGGACTAGACCAGGACTAAATCAGGACTAAACCAGTCTGGTCCTGGTCTCCGGTCATGGTCATGGTCTGTGGTCCGGTCCGGTCCGGTCCTGGTCTCTGGTCCTGTCCTGATCTCCGGTCCTGGTCTCCGGTCTTGGTCTCCGGTCCGGTCCTGGTCTTTGGTCTGGTCCTGGTCTGTGATGATGTAATGTGCTGTTGCTGGTTGCCGTGGTGATGGCGTAATGGGCAGTTTCCGTGGTGACGCTGCAGTGGGTGATGTCATCAAACGCAGACGCAGTTTTTCCAGAGACATTTCTATATTTACACACGACATTCTGATATTTCCATACTAAAACAGTCAAAGCGCAGTAGCAGTGCAGCAGTAGTAGCAGCAGCAGCAGCAGCAGCAGTAGCAGTAGTAGTAGTAGTAGTAGTAGTAGCAAATCATGAGTAGTTGTAGCAGTAGTAGTAGCAGCAGCAGTGAGTGTTGCAGCAGCAGCAGCAGCAGTAGTAGCAGTAGGCATAAAACGAGCTGTTGCAGCGCCGTAAGCGTAGCCGCAGCAAATGCAGCAGCGTTGCAGCAGCCGCAGCAGCTCGCGGTTGTCGCGCAGTTCGCAGTTGTTCGCTGTTGCAGTTGTTTGCAGCCGGCTATTAAGCAGCAGCTTAAGGTTGAAACGCAGCGCTAGCAAGTAGCACGCAGCAAGCATAGCACTAAGGTTAGTTTGTAGCAGCTCGCGGTTAGCTAATAGTAGGCTGCCGCTGCTTATTAAGTTGTTGTTCAGCGCTGGCTATAGTTGCTGGCTAGTAGTTAGTTAAGCGTTGGCTTGTTTAATGTTGCTACTTAGCTAGTTGCCGGCTTCAGGTATTAATGTATAAGCTATTGGCTTTAGTTAAGGCTAAGGCTAAGGGGTTAGCGCTGCTGGCTAAGGCGGCGGAGTATTAAGGCTAGTTAGGTTGCTTAAGCACGCGCTGGCTAGCTAAGCTATAGTTTATATTAAGAAGCTATTGAATTATAAGGTTAAGCTATATGTAATATTAAGCTATCTTCATATATATAAGGCGCTGCTGCTTGTAATATTAGCTCGCGCTTAAGGCTGCTAATTGCTGCTGGTATATTAGTTGCTCGCTTTTTATCGCTTCCGCCGCTTCGCAGCGTATATTGCTTATATTATTAAGCGTTAAGGCTAGTTAATAATATTAAGGCTGCTGCTACTGCTTAAGGCTGCTGTTGCTTATTTATTGCTGTTAGCCACAAGCGCTAATTAAGTATCATAATCAGTCTAGCTGTTGCTGGCTGCTTATTAATAAGGCCGCTATAGTAAGGTTAATTTATTAAGGCCGCGTTAAGTTGCTGGCTTAATGTTGTTCCGCGTTGGGTTGGTTAAGGCTAGCTTCGGCTATTATTAGCATTAAGCCACCGCCAGCTAAGCGTTTGTTAAGCTACTTAGTTATTAGCTAGCTTGCTGCTGGCTAGTTGGTTATTGCTAAGCCGGGCCGCTAATAGTTATGCTAATTAAGGCTATAAGCTTGCTAAGCTAATCTGTTATTAAATAAGGCTTAGCATGCCGCTAGTTATTACTTAAGGCTGGCTATTGCTGGCTTATAGCTGCTATTACTTGCCGCAGTTGCTGGGCTATACGCTGGTTAGCTGCTTCGCGCTGGCTGCTGCTGCTAAGGCGTTGTTGGTTAAGTCGCGCGTGCTTGGGTTGTTAGTTGCTGCCGCCACGCTAAGGGTTGCTAAGGTTGAGTTGCTGTTAAGGTTAAGCTTAAGGTTGCTAGCCAGCGTATAAGCTAAGGTTAGTCATAGCCGCGTTGCTTGCTAGTTAGTAGGTTAGCTGCTTTCCAGGCCGCTGCTGCTAGTAATTAAGATTGCCGCTAGTTAAGTTAATATTATTAAGGTTGTCATAATAAGGTTGTCGCCAGCTAAGGCTAGCTAAGGCATAATAAGGTTGCTAAGAGGCTTAGTTGCCGCTGTTGCTGCTGCCATGGCTAATAAGGTTAACTATGCGAGCGGCCGCTTATTAGCCGCTTAAGCTGCTAAGCTGTTGGCTTACCAGGCTATTATTGGCTTCGCTTGCTAGTCTGCCTGCTTGGCTAAGGTGCCAAGCTGGCGGCATAGCGGTTAGTTGGCTGTTTAAGCCACGTTATATTGTCATGGCTCGCTAGTTATTATGTTGCGTTAAGGTTATATTGCTAAGGTGGCTCGTTTATAAATATAATATTAAGGTTACTGTTATAAGGTTAAGGTTGGTCTAGCGCTATTATTAATATTATTATATATTTATAGCGCATTTCGCGTTAGTTAAGCTCAGCTCGCCAAGTAGGTTAGCTACTAGTTAGTTATTAAGGTGCTTAATATTGCTATTAGGCTATATATAGCTGCTGCTGGCTTATTATTTATATATCAGGTTATTGCTATTGTTACCGCTGCTATGTTGCTTAATAAATTATGCTATAGTTAAGCTGTCGCTATTAGGCTGCTAATATTAAGCGGCGCTTAATGCAGCAGCGTTAGGTATATCGCTATTAAGGCTGTTATGTTACTTGCCAGCTTAAATAGTATTATATTGTTGCTATTAAGGTATCTAAGTTGCTTAAGGTTTATTATTAGTTGCTATTAAGCTATTAGCTTCAGGTTGTTAAGGTTGCTAGTTCGCAGTTAGCGTTTGTTAAAAGCGGCAGCTGTGGTTGCTATGTTAACTACTGCGCTTAAGGTTGCTGTTGTTACAAGGCTTAGTTAGCTTGTCAGTATTAGCTACCTGTTGTTGCTAGTTAAGCGTTGCTTAGTTGTTAGCTACGCTACATCCAAATCGCGCTAGTTATTAGCTTAAGAAGGCTGCCAGCTAAGTTGCTGCTTTGCTAAGCGTTAGTTCTTCGCGCTAAGCGTTGGTTGGGTTAATGCTGCTAAGGCCGCTGCTGTTTTCGCAAGGTTAAGAGCTTAAGCGTATTGATTCACTTAAAGGCCGCTGGGGCTGCCAAGTAGGTTGCTTCGGCTTCGCTGCTATTAGTCTAAGAAGGCTTAAGGTTGTTGCTAGTTAAGCTAAGCGTTCACCGCCGCTGCTGCTTATTGCCGCTATTAGCTGCTAGCATTGCTGTCACGCGCTAGTTCAGTCAATCGCAGCAGCAGCAGCAAGCAGCAGCAGGTAGCCATTTTGCAGCAGCAGCAGCAGCTCGTAAGCCTGCAGGTTGCAGCAGCAGCAGTTGCTGCAGAGCAGGCAGCAGAAGGCCTGCTTGCAGCAGTAGCAGTAGGAGCAGCTTGGGTTGCAGCAGCAGTTAGGCTAAGCTGCTGCAGTTCAGGCAGTAGTAGGCTAAGGTTAAGCAGCTAGTAGTAGTAGTGGTAGTAGTAGGTAGCAGCAGTAAGGTAGCAGTAGCAGTAGCTGCTTGCAGTAGTAGTAGCAGTCAGTAGTAGTAGCGTACCCAGTTGCAGTAAGGCAGCAGTAGTAGTAGTAGTAGTAGTAGTAGTAGTAGTAGTAGTAGTAGTAGTAGTAGCAGTAGTAGTAGTAGTAGTTGTCCTTGTCCCTCCTTCCTCTTCTTCTCCAGTTTCGGGGCCCGTCCTGCTGCTTCCTGTCGGTCCGTGTCACTTCCTGTCTGTTTAGGGGTGTGGCCTCATACTTGGACCATGACATCATCAACTTTAGACCCTGGTCAAGACCCAAAACCAGACCCAGACCTCGGACTATTCCAGCACCTCCTCTTTTAGAAATACCCAGAGTATAAATGTTGCTCGACTAAACCATGTCTGAACCAGGACTGAACCTGGACTGAACCAGGACTGAACGAGGACTAAACCAGGACTGACCCAGGACTGAACCAGGACTGAACCAGGACTAAACCATGTCTGAACCATGTCTGAACCAGGACTGAACCAGATCTAAACCAGGACTGACCCAGGACTGAACCTGGACTGAACCAGGACTGAACCAGGACTGAACCAGGACTAAACCAGGACTGAACCAGGACTGAACCTGGACTGAACCAAGACTGAACCTGGACTGAACCTGGACTGAACCAGGACTAAAGCAGGACTGAACCAGGACTGAACCAGGACTAAAGCAGGACTGAACCAGGACTGAACCAGGACTGACCCAGGACTGAACCAGGACTGACCCAGGACTGAACCAGGACTAAAGCAGGACTGACCCAGGACTGAACCTGGACTGAACCAGGACTGAACCAGGACTGAACCAGGACTAAACCAGGACTGAACCAGGACTGAACCTGGACTGAACCAAGACTGAACCTGGACTGAACCTGGACTGAACCAGGACTAAAGCAGGACTGAACCAGGACTGACCCAGGACTGAACCAGGACTGACCCAGGACTGAACCAGGACTGACCCAGGACTGAACCAGGACTAAACCAGGACTGAACCAGGACTGAACCAGGACTGAACCAGGACTGAACCAGGACTAAACCAGGACTGAACCAAGACTGAACCTGGACTGAACCTGGACTGAACCAAGACTGAACCTGGACTGAACCTGGACTGAACCAGGACTAAAGCAGGACTGAACCAGGACTGACCCAGGACTGAACCAGGACTGACCCAGGACTGAACCAGGACTAAACCAGGACTGAACCAGGACTGAACCAGGACTGAACCAGGACTGAACCAGGACTAAACCAGGACTAAACCAGGACTGAACCAGGACTGAACCAGGACTGAACCAGGACTGAACCAGGACTGAACCTGGACTAAACCAGGACTAAACCAGGACTAAACCAGGACTGAACCAGGACTGAACCAGGACTAAACCAGGACTGAACCTGGACTGAACCAGGACTGAACCAGGACTGAACCTGGACTAAACAAGGACTAAACCAGGACTAAACCAGGACTAAACCAGGACTGAACCTGGACTAAACCTGGACTAAACCTGGACTAAACCAGGACTGAACCAGGACTGAACCAGGACTAAACCAGGACTGAACCTGGACTAAACCTGGACTAAACCAGGACTAAACCAGGACTGAACCAGGACTGAACCAGGACTGAACCAGGACTGAACCAGGACTGAACCAGGACTAAACCAGGACTGAACCTGGACTGAACCAGGACTGAACCAAGACTGAACCTGGACTGAACCTGGACTGAACCAAGACTAAACCAGGACTGAACCAGGACTGAACCAGGACTGAACCAGGACTGAACCAGGACTAAACCAGGACTGAACCAGGACTGAACCAGGACTGAACAATGTCTGAACCAGAACTGAACCGGGACTGAACCAGGACTGAACCAGGACTAAACCAGGACTGAACCTGGACTGAACCAGGACTGAACCTGGACTAAACAAGGACTAAACCAGGACTGAACCAGGACTGAACCAGGACTAAACCAGGACTGAACCTGGACTGAACCAGGACTGAACCAGGACTGAACCTGGACTAAACAAGGACTAAACCAGGACTAAACCAGGACTAAACCAGGACTGAACCTGGACTAAACCTGGACTAAACCTGGACTAAACCAGGACTGAACCAGGACTGAACCAGGACTAAACCAGGACTGAACCTGGACTAAACCTGGACTAAACCAGGACTAAACCAGGACTGAACCAGGACTGAACCAGGACTGAACCAGGACTGAACCAGGACTGAACCAGGACTAAACCAGGACTGAACCTGGACTGAACCAGGACTGAACCAAGACTGAACCTGGACTGAACCTGGACTGAACCAAGACTAAACCAGGACTGAACCAGGACTGAACCAGGACTGAACCAGGACTGAACCAGGACTAAACCAGGACTGAACAATGTCTGAACCAGAACTGAACCGGGACTGAAAGGGACAAAACCAAAAGTCTAGTTCTTATTAATAAACTAACATAGTCCAATTTTAGTCCCGGTTCAGTCCTGGTTTAGTCCTGGTTTAGTCCTGGTTCAGTCCTGGTTCAGTCTGTATATATGAGTGGACCATAGAGCGTATATATGAGGGGACCATAGAGCGTATATATGAGTGGACCATAGAGCGTATATATGAGTGGACCATAGTCCGTATATATGAGTGGACCATAGTCTGTATATATGAGTGGACCATAGAGCGTATATATGAGTGGACCATAGAGCGTATATATGAGTGGACCATAGAGCGTATATATGAGTGGACCATAGAGCGTATATATGAGTGGACCATAGAGCGTATATATGAGTGGACCATAGAGCGTATATATGAGTGGACCATAGTCTGTATATATGAAGGGACCATAGAGCGTATATATGAGGGGACCATAGTCCGTATATATGAGTGGACCATAGAGCGTATATATGAGTGGACCATAGTCTGTATATATGAGTGGACCATAGTCCGTATATATGAGTGGACCATAGAGCGTATATATGAGTGGACCATAGAGCGTATATATGAGTGGACCATAGTCTGTATATATGAGTGGACCATAGAGCGTATATATGAGTGGACCATAGAGCGTATATATGAGTGGACCATAGTCTGTATATATGAGTGGACCATAGAGCGTATATATGAGTGGACCATAGAGCGTATATATGAGTGGACCATAGTCTGTATATATGAGTGGACCATAGAGCGTATATATGAGGGGACCATAGTCTGTATATATGAGTGGACCATAGAGCGTATATATGAGTGGACCATAGTCTGTATATATGAGTGGACCATAGAGCGTATATATGAGTGGACCATAGTCTGTATATATGAGTGGACCATAGAGCGTATATATGAGTGGACCATAGAGCGTATATATGAGTGGACCATAGTCTGTATATATGAGTGGACCATAGAGCGTATATATGAGTGGACCATAGAGCGTATATATGAGTGGACCATAGTCTGTATATATGAGTGGACCATAGAGCGTATATATGAGTGGACCATAGTCTGTATATATGAGTGGACCATAGAGCGTATATATGAGTGGACCATAGTCTGTATATATGAGTGGACCATAGAGCGTATATATGAGTGGACCATAGAGCGTATATATGAGTGGACCATAGTCCGTATATATGAGTGGACCATAGAGCGTATATATGAGTGGACCATAGAGCGTATATATGAGTGGACCATAGTCTGTATATATGAGGGGACCATAGTGTGTATATATGAGGGGACCATAGAGCGTATATATGAGTGGACCATAGTCCGTATATATGAGTGGACCATAGAGCGTATATATGAGTGGACCATAGAGCGTATATATGAGTGGACCATAGTCCGTATATATGAGGGGACCATAGTGTGTATATATGAGGGGACCATAGAGCGTATATATGAGTGGACCATAGTCTGTATATATGAGTGGACCATAGTCTGTATATATGAGTGGACCATAGAGTGTATATATGAGTGGACCATAGTCTGTATATATGAGTGGACCATAGTCCGTATATATGAGTGGACCATAGTCCGTATATATGAGTGGACCATAGAGCGTATATATGAGTGGACCATAGAGCGTATATATGAGTGGACCATAGAGCGTATATATGAGTGGACCATAGAGCGTATATATGAGTGGACCATAGAGCGTATATATGAGTGGACCATAGAGCGTATATATGAGTGGACCATAGTCCGTATATATGAGTGGACCATAGAGCGTATATATGAGTGGACCATAGAGCGTATATATGAGTGGACCATAGTGTGTATATATGAGGGGACCATAGAGCGTATATATGAGTGGACCATAGAGCGTATATATGAGTGGACCATAGAGCGTATATATGAGTGGACCATAGAGCGTATATATGAGTGGACCATAGTCTGTATATATGAGGGGACCATAGAGCGTATATATGAGTGGACCATAGAGCGTATATATGAGTGGACCATAGAGCGTATATATGAGGGGACCATAGTCTGTATATATGAGGGGACCATAGAGCGTATATATGAGTGGACCATAGTCTGTATATATGAGGGGACCATAGAGCGTATATATGAGGGGACCATAGAGCGTATATATGAGTGGACCATAGAGCGTATATATGAGTGGACCATAGAGCGTATATATGAGGGGACCATAGTCTGTATATATGAGGGGACCATAGAGCGTATATATGAG
Organism: Odontamblyopus lacepedii; assembly: GCA_034769755.1. Classification (NCBI taxonomy): domain Eukaryota; kingdom Metazoa; phylum Chordata; class Actinopteri; order Gobiiformes; family Gobiidae; genus Odontamblyopus; species Odontamblyopus lacepedii. The sequence continues at coordinate 46,756,790 of CM068349.1, read as the reverse complement.
TGGACCATAGTCTGTATATATGAGGGGACCATAGAGCGTATATATGAGTGGACCATAGAGCGTATATATGAGGGGACCATAGTCTGTATATATGAGTGGACCATAGTCTGTATATATGAGTGGACCATAGAGCGTATATATGAGTGGACCATAGAGCGTATATATGAGGGGACCATAGTCTGTATATATGAGGGGACCATAGAGCGTATATATGAGGGGACCATAGTCTGTATATATGAGGGGACCATAGTCTGTATATATGAGTGGACCATAGTCCGTATATATGAGTGGACCATAGTCTGTATATATGAGGGGACCATAGAGCGTATATATGAGTGGACCATAGAGCGTATATATGAGGGGACCATAGAGCGTATATATGAGTGGACCATAGTCCGTATATATGAGTGGACCATAGAGCGTATATATGAGTGGACCATAGAGCGTATATATGAGTGGACCATAGTCTGTATATATGAGAAGACCATAGTGTGTATATATGAGGGGACCATAGAGTGTATATATGAGTGGACCATAGTCCATATATATGAGTGGACCATAGAGCGTATATATGAGGGGACCATAGTCCATATATATGAGTGGACCATAGAGCGTATATATGAGTGGACCATAGTCTGTATATATGAGTGGACCATAGTCTGTATATATGAGGGGACCATAGAGCGTATATATGAGTGGACCATAGAGCGTATATATGAGGGGACCATAGAGCGTATATATGAGTGGACCATAGAGCGTATATATGAGGGGACCATAGAGCGTATATATGAGTGGACCATAGTCCGTATATATGAGTGGACCATAGAGCGTATATATGAGTGGACCATAGAGCGTATATATGAGTGGACCATAGTCTGTATATATGAGGGGACCATAGTGTGTATATATGAGGGGACCATAGAGCGTATATATGAGTGGACCATAGAGCGTATATATGAGTGGACCATAGAGCGTATATATGAGGGGACCATAGAGCGTATATATGAGGGGACCATAGTCTGTATATATGAGGGGACCATAGTCTGTATATATGAGGGGACCATAGTCTGTATATATGAGGGGACCATAGTCTGTATATATGAGGGGACCATAGAGCGTATATATGAGGGGACCATAGTCTGTATATATGAGGGGACCATAGTCTGTATATATGAGGGGACCATAGTCTGTATATATGAGGGGACCATAGTCTGTATATATGAGGGGACCATAGAGCGTATATATGAGGGGACCATAGAGCGTATATATGAGGGGACCATAGTCTGTATATATGAGGGGACCATAGTCTGTATATATGAGGGGACCATAGTCTGTATATATGAGGGGACCATAGTCTGTATATATGAGGGGACCATAGAGCGTATATATGAGGGGACCATAGAGCGTATATATGAGGGGACCATAGAGCGTATATATGAGGGGACCATAGTCTGTATATATGAGGGGACCATAGAGCGTATATATGAGGGGACCATAGAGCGTATATATGAGGGGACCATAGTCTGTATATATGAGGGGACCATAGAGCGTATATATGAGGGGACCATAGAGCGTATATATGAGGGGACCATAGAGCGTATATATGAGGGGACCATAGTCTGTATATATGAGGGGACCATAGAGCGTATATATGAGGGGACCATAGAGCGTATATATGAGGGGACCATAGAGCGTATATATGAGGGGACCATAGAGCGTATATATGAGGGGACCATAGTCTGTATATATGAGGGGACCATAGTCTGTATATATGAGTGGACCATAGAGCGTATATATGAGGGGACCATAGTCTGTATATATGAGGGGACCATAGTCTGTATATATGAGGGGACCATAGAGCGTATATATGAGGGGACCATAGAGCGTATATATGAGGGGACCATAGAGCGTATATATGAGGGGACCATAGTCTGTATATATGAGGGGACCATAGAGCGTATATATGAGGGGACCATAGTCTGTATATATGAGGGGACCATAGTCTGTATATATGAGGGGACCATAGAGCGTATATATGAGGGGACCATAGTCTGTATATATGAGGGGACCATAGTCTGTATATATGAGGGGACCATAGTCTGTATATATGAGGGGACCATAGAGCGTATATATGAGGGGACCATAGTCTGTATATATGAGGGGACCATAGAGCGTATATATGAGGGGACCATAGTCTGTATATATGAGGGGACCATAGTCTGTATATATGAGGGGACCATAGTCTGTATATATGAGGGGACCATAGTCTGTATATATGAGGGGACCTTAGTCTGTATATATGAGGGGACCATAGTCTGTATATATGAGGGGACCATAGTCTGTATATATGAGGGGACCATAGTCTGTATATATGAGGGGACCATAGTCTGTATATATGAGGGGACCATAGTCTGTATATATGAGGGGACCATAGAGCGTATATATGAGGGGACCATAGTCTGTATATATGAGGGGACCATAGTCTGTATATATGAGGGGACCATAGAGCGTATATATGAGGGGACCATAGTCTGTATATATGAGGGGACCATAGTCTGTATATATGAGGGGACCATAGTCTGTATATATGAGGGGACCATAGTCTGTATATATGAGTGGACTAAGTGACTGACGTCTCCACAGCGTCAGCGCCCCTCAAATTCGCTCCTGTTGCCACGGTTACAGGAGCGAATGTGGAGCCAGGCTCCATGTTTGGCCTGGGAGTGCCCCCCCTACTGTCCTGGGAGTGCCCGCCCTACTGTCCTGGGAGTGCCCCCCCTACTGTCCTGGGAGTGCCCGCCCTACTGTCCTGGGAGTGCCCCCCCTACTGTCCTGGGAGTGCCCGCCCTACTGTCCTGGGAGTGCCCCCCCTACTGTCCTGGGAGTGCCCCCCCTACTGTCCTGGGAGTGCCCGCCCTACTGTCCTGGGAGTGCCCCCCCTACTGTCCTGGGAGTGCCCTCCCTACTGGCCTGGGAGTGCCCGCCCTACTGGCCTGGGAGTGCCCGCCCTACTGTCCTGGGAGTGGCGCCCTTCTCACAGCGGGGATATTCTGCACGGACCTCTGGATTTGGATGATTCCTGAGAATAAGAAGGAAACTTTTAGCTTTTATCATCAAACTTAAGGAAAAAGTCATTGATTTATTTTATATGTTCTGTTATGTACGAACAACAATACAGTCGACAATTTAACGAAATTCACTTTACTTTTTGCTAGATACGTTATGCTAGTTAAGATTCTAGTGATGTTCGCTATTGTAATAGTTGGATTTATTTTGTCATTTTACTTGAAAAATAGTCGGCCTTACTTATTTTCTTCATTTTACTTTAAAGAATTTTAATAATAAATCTGACTAAATGAATTGTAAAAAATGTAAGATTGATGAGCTAGAAATTATTCTTAAATTATTATTGACGGGCAAGAATTTCACATTTGTGAAATCTCGGTGTTTACACGTCCGTACAGGTTATTTAACCAATAAATCAATTGCCATCAGTTTAGTTCATTTATTTCACTTACCAGAAAAACTGGACATCGGGGTCTTCGAAGGTCTATTAACACAATTAGATGCTGAACAAACCATGACGGACTGTAAATGAACGTCGATCGCAATATTTTAAGACTAATGGAACAAATAAAAAGTAGAACAACCCTAAACAAGTTATCTAACAGGTTAAAGTTGTGAGACGCACTCACAGTCCACACAGTTAAATCCACACACAGAATGGCAGCGGTCCAGTGACAGTTTTATTAAATGTCTTCATCCACTTGCTAAAGCCGTGAATCCGGTTGAAGCCCGGAAAAGTCGCGCTGTCATTGGATAACTGTAAATGTCATTCAAACCTGTCAGAACAGGGTGACCCCCCCACAGCAGCAGGGGCAGAACAGGGTGACCCCCCCACAGCAGCAGGGGCAGGACAGGGTGACCCCCCCACAGCAGCAGGGGCAGGACAGGGTGACCCCCCCACAGCAGCAGGGGCAGGACAGGGTGACCCCCCCACAGCAGCAGGGGCAGAACAGGGTGACCCCCCCACAGCAGCAGGGGCAGGAAAGCGCGAAGGGGAAACGCACTAACTGTCAATCAAACCTGTTGCTAACTCTAGACGGCAGCGACCTCGGGGAATGAAGGCGTCTGATTGGTCCGTTATTGATGCTTATATCTGGATTTCGGAACAAGATAGCGAAATGAAAAACTCAGGATCATGTAGAGCGGGTTCATACAAACAATTTAAGACCAAAATGACGCGGCTCAGTGCAGCAGTTACGGAGAGAGAGGCGATAAGATCCTAATGTAAGTCAATGGGAAAAAGGGAGAGAAGGAGCCGGAAGAGCCGGAAGAGCCTGCTGGAGCACTTCCTGTGTGGCACGCGGCAGCTAACGGGATAACTTAGTCCACTCATACTGTATATACGGTCTATGGGTAAACCTGGTCCCAATAATCTGGAGTGTCACAGTATCTGGAATCCCGAGTGTCTTTGTTTAAATGAACAGTTCTGATGCAGAATTAGCGAAAAACAGAGGGAACTACATAGACCATGATCCTTTGCTCCGTTTCAGTGCAGACGACGTGAAGAAATAACTGTTCTAAGCACTTTTACATCTTCATTCTGTGGATTAAGTCTGTGAAGCATTTTTAGAGGAAAAAGGAGCAGATTCACAGTTTTATATTAGAATAAATCTGGTCCAGTGAGATGTTTATGGTGTAAATCTGGTCCAGAGACATTTGGATTTTGTTCCGTCCCTAATGACAGTAAATGTTGCACCAAATGACTGAAACGTTTTAGAGTCAGTCTGTGATTCTGTAGAATATCGTAATATCGTGAACTTTCCCACCAGACCGTATCGTATCGGGACACTTGGATATCGTTACACTCTGAGTCTCGATTACAAGAATCACAGTTCAAACCTGGCCACACGGGGAGGTACATGTTTGTACAGATCTGAACGATAAAGTTTGGTTCTTTCACTCAGTTGGTTTGATTCTTTTGATCGTCTCCAGGTGCAGAATCATTCTTCCGTCAGACTCAGTTTGTTAATTTCTCCTCAAACAACAAACCTGCTCCTCATGTTTCCTCTGAGTTTAAATCAGCTCTAGTTCGGCGTCGCTCCGGAGCTCCGTTGGCGCATTGGTTTCACTCTGATCTTTGTTTATCACATTCTCTGTATCGGTTATATTATTATCACAGCGGCAAAATATCCGACTGGAAAAAGAGTCGCAGCGTCTGGAGAACGATCCGGTATCGAACTGGAGTCTGAAGGTGTAGAGTCTGAAGGTGTAGAGTCTGAAGGTGTAGAGTCTGAAGGTGTAGAGTCTGAAGGCGTAGAGTCTGAAGGTGTAGAGTCTGAAGGTGTAGAGTCTGAAGGTGTAGAGTCTGAAGGCGTAGAGTCTGAAGGTGTAGAGTCTGAAGGCGTAGAGTCTGAAGGTGTAGAGTCTGAAGGTGTAGAGTTGGGGAAGGTGTAGAGTCTGAAGGCGTAGAGTCTGAAGGCGTAGAGTTTGAAGGTGTAGAGTCTGAAGGCGTAGAGTCTGAAGGTGTAGAGTCTGAAGGCGTAGAGTCTGAAGGCGTAGAGTCTGAAGGTGTAGAGTCTGAAGGTGTAGAGTCTGAAGGCGTAGAGTCTGAAGGTGTAGAGTCTGAAGGTGTAGAGTCTGAAGGCGTAGAGTCTGAAGGCGTAGAGTCTGAAGGTGTAGAGTCTGAAGGCGTAGAGTCTGAAGGCGTAGAGTCTGAAGGCGTAGAGTCTGAAGGCGTAGAGTCTGAAGGTGTAGAGTCTGAAGGCGTAGAGTCTGAAGGCGTAGAGTCTGAAGGCGTAGAGTCTGAAGGTGTAGAGTCTGAAGGTGTAGAGTCTGAAGGTGTAGAGTCTGAAGGCGTAGAGTCTGAAGGTGTAGAGTCTGAAGGTGTATGAAGGTGTAGAGTCTGAAGGCGTAGAGTCTGAAGGTGTAGAGTCTGAAGGTGTAGAGTCTGAAGGTGTAGAGTCTGAAGGTGTAGAGTTGGGGAAGGTGTAGAGTCTGAAGGCGTAGAGTCTGAAGGTGTAGAGTCTGAAGGCGTAGAGTCTGAAGGTGTAGAGTTGGGGAAGGTGTAGAGTCTGAAGGTGTAGAGTCTGAAGGTGTAGAGTCTGAAGGCGTAGAGTCTGAAGGCGTAGAGTCTGAAGGCGTAGAGTTTGAAGGTGTAGAGTCTGAAGGCGTAGAGTCTGAAGGTGTAGAGTCTGAAGGCGTAGAGTCTGAAGGCGTAGAGTCTGAAGGCGTAGAGTCTGAAGGTGTAGAGTCTGAAGGCGTAGAGTCTGAAGGCGTAGAGTCTGAAGGCGTAGAGTTTGAAGGTGTAGAGTCTGAAGGCGTAGAGTCTGAAGGTGTAGAGTCTGAAGGCGTAGAGTCTGAAGGCGTAGAGTCTGAAGGCATAGAGTCGGGGAAGGCGTAGAGTCTGAAGGCGTAGAGTCTGAAGGCGTAGAGTCTGAAGGTGTAGAGTCTGAAGGCGTAGAGTCTGAAGGTGTAGAGTCTGAAGGTGTAGAGTCTGAAGGCGTAGAATCTGAAGGCGTAGAGTCTGAAGGCGTAGAATCTGAAGGCGTAGAGTCTGAAGGCGTAGAGTTGGGGAAGGCGTAGAGTCGGGGAAGGCGTAGAGTCTGAAGGCGTAGAGTCTGAAGGCGTAGAGTCTGAAGGCGTAGAGTCTGAAGGCGTAGAGTCGGGGAAGGCGTAGAGTCTGAAGGCGTAGAGTCTGAAGGCGTAGAGTCGGGGAAGGCGTAGAGTCTGAAGGCGTAGAGTCTGAAGGCGTAGAGTCTGAAGGTGTAGAGTCTGAAGGCGTAGAGTCTGAAGGCGTAGAGTCTGAAGGTGTAGAGTCTGAAGGTGTAGAGTCTGAAGGCGTAGAATCTGAAGGCGTAGAGTCTGAAGGCGTAGAATCTGAAGGCGTAGAGTCTGAAGACGTAGAGTCGGGGAAGGCGTAGAGTCGGGGAAGGCGTAGAGTCTGAAGGTGTAGAGTCTGAAGGTGTAGAGTCTGAAGGTGTAGAGTCTGAAGGCGTAGAGTCGGGGATGGCGTAGAGTCGGGGAAGGCGTAGAGTCGGGGAAGGCGTAGAGTCTGAAGGCGTAGAGTCTGAAGGCGTAGAGTCTGAAGGTGTAGAGTCTGAAGGTGTAGAGTCTGAAGGTGTAGAGTCTGAAGGCGTAGAGTCGGGGATGGCGTAGAGTCGGGGAAGGCGTAGAGTCGGGGAAGGCGTAGAGTCTGAAGGCGTAGAGTCTGAAGGCGTAGAGTCTGAAGGTGTAGAGTCTGAAGGTGTAGAGTCTGAAGGTGTAGAGTCTGAAGGCGTAGAGTCTGAAGGCGTAGAGTCTGAAGGCGTAGAGTCGGGGAAGGCGTAGAGTCTGAAGGCGTAGAGTCTGAAGGCGTAGAGTCTGAAGGCGTAGAGTTTGAAGGCGTAGAGTCTGAAGGCGTAGAGTCTGAAGGCGTAGAGTTTGAAGGCGTAGAGTCTGAAGGCGTAGAGTCTGAAGGTGTAGAGTCTGAAGGTGTAGAGTTGGGGAAGGTGTAGAGTCTGAAGGCGTAGAGTCTGAAGGTGTAGAGTCTGAAGGCGTAGAGTCTGAAGGTGTAGAGTTGGGGAAGGTGTAGAGTCTGAAGGTGTAGAGTCTGAAGGTGTAGAGTCTGAAGGTGTAGAGTCTGAAGGCGTAGAGTCTGAAGGCGTAGAGTCTGAAGGCGTAGAGTTTGAAGGTGTAGAGTCTGAAGGTGTAGAGTCTGAAGGCGTAGAGTCTGAAGGCGTAGAGTTTGAAGGTGTAGAGTCTGAAGGCGTAGAGTCTGAAGGCGTAGAGTCTGAAGGTGTAGAGTCTGAAGGCGTAGAGTCTGAAGGTGTAGAGTCTGAAGGTGTAGAGTCTGAAGGCGTAGAGTCTGAAGGCGTAGAGTTTGAAGGTGTAGAGTCTGAAGGCGTAGAGTCTGAAGGTGTAGAGTCTGAAGGCGTAGAGTCTGAAGGTGTAGAGTCGGGGAAGGCGTAGAGTCTGAAGGTGTAGAGTCTGAAGGCGTAGAGTCTGAAGGCGTAGAGTCTGAAGGCGTAGAGTCTGAAGGTGTAGAGTTGGGGAAGGTGTAGAGTCTGAAGGCGTAGAGTCTGAAGGCGTAGAGTCTGAAGGTGTAGAGTCTGAAGGTGTAGAGTCTGAAGGCGTAGAGTCTGAAGGCGTAGAGTCTGAAGGCGTAGAGTCTGAAGGTGTAGAGTCGGGGAAGGCGTAGAGTCTGAAGGCGTAGAGTCTGAAGGTGTAGAGTCTGAAGGCGTAGAGTCTGAAGGCGTAGAGTCTGAAGGCGTAGAGTCTGAAGGTGTAGAGTCTGAAGGCGTAGAGTCTGAAGGTGTAGAGTCTGAAGGTGTAGAGTCTGAAGGCGTAGAGTCTGAAGGCGTAGAGTCTGAAGGTGTATGAAGGTGTAGAGTCTGAAGGCGTAGAGTCTGAAGGTGTAGAGTTGGTGAAGGCGTAGATTCTGAAGGTGTAGAGTCTGAAGGCGTAGAGTCTGAAGGCGTAGAGTCTGAAGGCGTAGAGTCTGAAGGTGTAGAGTCTGAAGGTGTAGAGTCTGAAGGTGTAGAGTCTGAAGGCGTAGAGTCTGAAGGCGTAGAGTCTGAAGGCGTAGAGTCTGAAGGCATAGAGTCGGGGAAGGCGTAGAGTCTGAAGGCGTAGAGTCTGAAGGCATAGAGTCTGAAGGCGTAGAGTCTGAAGGCGTAGAGTCTGAAGGTGTAGAGTTGGTGAAGGCGTAGATTCTGAAGGTGTAGAGTCTGAAGGCGTAGAGTCTGAAGGCGTAGAGTCTGAAGGCGTAGAGTCTGAAGGTGTAGAGTCTGAAGGCGTAGAGTCTGAAGGTGTAGAGTCTGAAGGTGTAGAGTCTGAAGGTGTAGAGTCTGAAGGCGTAGAGTCTGAAGGCGTAGAGTCTGAAGGCATAGAGTCGGGGAAGGCGTAGAGTCTGAAGGCGTAGAGTCTGAAGGCGTAGAGTCTGAAGGTGTAGAGTCTGAAGGCGTAGAGTCTGAAGGCGTAGAGTCTGAAGGTGTAGAGTCTGAAGGTGTAGAGTCTGAAGGCGTAGAATCTGAAGGCGTAGAGTCTGAAGGCGTAGAATCTGAAGGCGTAGAGTCTGAAGGCGTAGAGTCGGGGAAGGCGTAGAGTCGGGGAAGGCGTAGAGTCTGAAGGTGTAGAGTCTGAAGGTGTAGAGTCTGAAGGCGTAGAATCTGAAGGCGTAGAGTCTGAAGGCGTAGAGTCGGGGAAGGCGTAGAGTCGGGGAAGGCGTAGAGTCTGAAGGCGTAGAGTCTGAAGGCGTAGAGTCGGGGATGGCGTAGAGTCGGGGAAGGCGTAGAGTCGGGGAAGGCGTAGAGTCTGAAGGTGTAGAGTCTGAAGGCGTAGAGTCTGAAGGCGTAGAGTCTGAAGGTGTAGAGTCTGAAGGTGTAGAGTCTGAAGGTGTAGAGTCTGAAGGCGTAGAGTCTGAAGGCGTAGAGTCTGAAGGCGTAGAGTCGGGGAAGGCGTAGAGTCTGAAGGCGTAGAGTCTGAAGGCGTAGAGTCTGAAGGCGTAGAGTCTGAAGGTGTAGAGTTTGAAGGCGTAGAGTCTGAAGGCGTAGAGTCTGAAGGCGTAGAGTTTGAAGGCGTAGAGTCTGAAGGCGTAGAGTCTGAAGGCGTAGAGTCTGAAGGCGTAGAGTCGGGGAAGGCGTAGAGTCTGAAGGCGTAGAGTCTGAAGGCGTAGAGTCTGAAGGTGTAGAGTCTGAAGGCGTAGAGTCTGAAGGCGTAGAGTCTGAAGGTGTAGAGTCTGAAGGCGTAGAGTCTGAAGGCGTAGAGTCTGAAGGCGTAGAGTCTGAAGGCGTAGAGTCTGAAGGCGTAGAGCCTGAAGGTGTAGAGTCTGAAGGCGTAGAGCCTGAAGGTGTAGAGTCTGAAGGCGTAGAGCCTGAAGGTGTAGAGCCTGAAGGTGTAGAGTCTGAAGGCGTAGAGTCTGAAGGTGTAGAGCCTGAAGGTGTAGAGTCTGAAGGCGTAGAGTCTGAAGGCGTAGAGTCGGGGAAGGCGTAGAGTCTGAAGGCGTAGAGTCTGAAGGCGTAGAGTCTGAAGGCGTAGAGTCTGAAGGTGTAGAGTCTGAAGGTGTAGAGTCTGAAGGCGTAGAGTCTGAAGGCGTAGAGTCTGAAGGTGTAGAGTCTGAAGGCGTAGAGTTTGAAGGCGTAGAGTCTGAAGGCGTAGAGTCTGAAGGCGTAGAGTCTGAAGGCGTAGAGCCTGAAGGTGTAGAGTCTGAAGGCGTAGAGCCTGAAGGTGTAGAGTCTGAAGGTGTAGAGTCTGAAGGCGTAGAGTCTGAAGGCGTAGAGTCTGAAGGCGTAGAGTCTGAAGGCGTAGAGTTTGAAGGCGTAGAGTCTGAAGGCGTAGAGTCTGAAGGTGTAGAGTCTGAAGGCGTAGAGCCTGAAGGCGTAGAGTCTGAAGGCGTAGAGTCTGAAGGTGTAGAGTCTGAAGGCGTAGAGCCTGAAGGCGTAGAGTCTGAAGGTGTAGAGTCTGAAGGCGTAGAGTCTGAAGGCGTAGAGTCTGAAGGCGTAGAGTCTGAAGGCGTAGAGTCGGGGAAGGTCATGTGACTGAGACAGAGATCGTCCCTCAGTTCCTCCATGTCTCCTCCCATGATGCATCTGGAACAGTTGGTTTGGACCTTCAGTCTCTGGTTTGGTTCTCAGTTCACGTTCAGAACTGCACCAGAGTTGAGCGGACTGAGGCCTCCTCTCTTTTGAGGTCTCTGTCCACTTGATTTGGTGCAGATCTGAGTGCAACTGAAGATTTCACACCAACGAAACCCAAACCAACTAAGTGCTTCTGGTTCACACGGAGCGTTTGGTGAAAGCTCCACCTGCTGTCAGTGTGAAAGAACCTAAAAGTCACAAAGAACCTGCCTGGACCACTGAGCTCCACCTGCTGTCAGTGTGAAAGAACCTAAAACTCACAAAGAACCTGCCTGGACCACTGAGCTCCACCTGCTGTCAGTGTGAAAGAACCTAAAACTCACAAAAAACCTGCCTGGACCACTGAGCTCCACCTGCTGTCAGTGTGAAAGAACCTAAAAGTCACAAAGAACCTGCCTGGACCACTGAGCTCCACCTGCTGTCAGTGTGAAAGAACCTAAAACTCACAAAGAACCTGCCTGGACCACTGAGCTCCACCTGCTGTCAGTGTGAAAGAACCTAAAACTCACAAAGAACCTGCCTGGACCACTGAGCTCCACCTGCTGTCAGTGTGAAAGAACCTAAAACTCACAAAGAACCTGCCTGGACCACTGAGCTCCACCTGCTGTCAGTGTGAAAGAACCTAAAACTCACAAAGAACCTGCCTGGACCACTGAGCTCCACCTGCTGTCAGTGTGAAAGAACCTAAAACTCACAAAGAACCTGCCTGGACCACTGAGCTCCACCTGCTGTCAGTGTGAAAGAACCTAAAACTCACAAAGAACCTGCCTGGACCACTGAGCTCCACCTGCTGTCAGTGTGAAAGAACCTAAAACTCACAAAGAACCTGCCTGGACCACTGAGCTCCACCTGCTGTCAGTGTGAAAGAACCTAAAACTCACAAAGAACCTGCCTGGACCACTGAGCTCCACCTGCTGTCAGTGTGAAAGAACCTAAAACTCACAAAGAACCTGCCTGGACCACTGAGCTCCACCTGCTGTCAGTGTGAAAGAACCTAAAACTCACAAAGAACCTGCCTGGACCACTGAGCTCCACCTGCTGTCAGTGTGAAAGAACCTAAAACTCACAAAGAACCTGCCTGGACCACTGAGGGATTCCACAGATTTAAGCACCGCAATAAACAAAGTCTAGACAAGATAAAATGACCATCCATCCATCTTCTCCCGTTGTTAATGTTCTTAATTGAAGTCATTTTAACTCACCTACATCTTGTTTTGTTTTGAGGACACAGAACAGAAAGTTCGACCACTGAATGTGGAAAATCACAGGAGATCGACTAAACAAACAGTTTTCTTCTCCTGCTGGGATCAGAATCGGTATCGAGTATCGAGTCTGTTCCTCAGTGTCAGAGTCTGATATTTTGCTCACAGCGTCTTTGTGTTTTCCCTGCAGTCGTGATCAGCCGATGGCGCGGCGAGTCGAAGGAGCGGGCGATCTCGCTGGTCCTGTCGCACCTGCCGCTGCTCAAACCGGGGAACTGCCAGGCGAAGGGCGAGTACATGCGGCTGCTGCCCTGGATCCTGGCGCAGACCATCGAGTCCGGGCGCCACGTGGAGGAGTCGCGCCAGCTGCTGTCCTACGCCCTCATCCACCCCGCCACGTCCATGGAGGACCGCTCCGCCCTCGCCCTGTGGCTCACCCACCTGGAGGAGCACGCCGGCAGGGACGGCCCGGACCCCCACACCCCGGGCTCCGGTAGGCCCCAGGACTCCAGCCTCAGTATTATCACGGCCAAAAGAATCAGGAGTAAATCTGTTCTTCAAACAGACGTTTAACCTCGTTACAGCGGCTTCCTCATCTGCTCATTCTGGTCCAGATGGAAAAAACGCTCTGATCTAGTGTGTCCTGGTTTAGTCCTGGTTTAGTCCTGGTTTAGTCCTGGTTTAGTCCTGGTTTAGTCCTGGTTTAGTCCTGGTTCAGTCCTGGTTCAGTCCTGGTTTAGTCCTGGTTTAGTCCTGGTTTAGTCCTGGTTCAGTCCTAGTTCAGTTCTGGTTTAGTCCTGGTTTAGTCCTGGTTTAGTCCTGGTTCAGTCCTGGTTCAGTCCTGGTTCAGTCCTAGTTCAGTCCTGGTTTAGTCCTGGTTTAGTCCTGGTTCAGTCCTGGTTTAGTCCTGGTTTAGTCCTGATTTGTTCCTGGTTCAGTCCTGGTTCAGTCCTGGTTCAGTCCTAGTTCAGTCCTGGTTTAGTCCTGGTTCAGTCCTGGTTCAGTCCTGGTTTAGTCCTGGTTCAGTCCTAGTTCAGTCCTGGTTTAGTCCTGGTTCAGTCCTGGTTTAGTCCTGGTTTAGTCCTGGTTCAGTCCTAGTTCAGTCCTGGTTTAGTCCTGGTTCAGTCCTGGTTTAGTCCTGGTTCAGTCCTAGTTCAGTCCTGGTTTAGTCCTGGTTCAGTCCTGGTTTAGTCCTGGTTTAGTCCTGGTTCAGTCCTAGTTCAGTCCTGGTTTAGTCCTGGTTCAGTCCTGGTTTAGTCCTGGTTCAGTCCTAGTTCAGTCCTGGTTCAGTCCTGGTTTAGTCCTGGTTTAGTCCTGGTTCAGTCCTGGTTCAGTCCTAGTTCAGTCCTGGTTTAGTCCTGGTTCAGTCCTGATTTGTTCCTAGTTTAGTCCTGGTTTAATTTATTATTTATTGTCCCATCTCTAGGCTCCGGAGGGGGGCAGAAGAGCCAGCCGTACCCCCAGACCCAGAGCTCCGGAGGGGGGCAGAAGAGCCAGCCGTACCCCCAGACCCAGAGCTCCGGAGGGGGGCAGAAGAGCCAGCCGTACCCCCAGACCCAGAGCTCCGGAGGGGGGCAGAAGAGCCAGCCGTACCCCCAGACCCAGAGCTCCGGAGGGGGGCAGAAGAGCCAGCCGTACCCCCGCTACGGCTCGGAGGACCGGCTGAACGGCTGGCAGCAGCAGGGGGCGCAGTGGAGCTCCGAGAACGGGCATCTGTTTCCCTCCTCGTCCGTGCCCACAGCCATTAACGCCGTGGGCACGGGGCCAGCGGGCACCTGTGAGTGAAGCACCCAGAACACGCAGGAGATGTGGGGTTATTCTCAGCAGCTCCACGTGGCCTTTGTGGTTCTGACTTTACGAGAATTAAGAGTTCTGAGGGTGGAGGTGTTCGGCTTCATCAGATCTGTGAGTTGGTGGACCTGAGGGTGGAGGTGTTCGGCTTCATCAGGTCTGTGAGTTGGTGGACCTGAGGGTGGAGGTGTTCGGCTTCATCAGATCTGTGAGTTGGTGGACCTGAGGGTGGAGGTGTTCGGCTTCATCAGGTCTGTGAGTTGGTGGACCTGAGGGTGGAGGTGTTCGGCTTCATCAGGTCTGTGAGTTGGTGGACCTGAGGGTGGAGGTGTTCGGCTTCATCAGATCTGTGAGTTGGTGGACCTGAGGGTGGAGGTGTTCGGCTTCATCAGGTCTGTGAGTTGGTGGACCTGAGGGTGGAGGTGTTCGGCTTCATCAGATCTGTGAGTTGGTGGACCTGAGGGTGGAGGTGTTCGGCTTCATCAGGTCTGTGAGTTGGTGGACCTGAGGGTGGAGGTGTTCGGCTTCATCAGATCTGTGAGTTGGTGGACCTGAGGGTGGAGGTGTTCGGCTTCTGTGTGGGGCCCTAAAGGTCCAGGATCTTAAAGTGGAAAAGAGCAGGGAGCCAATGTAAGGATCTGAAGTGTCAGGGTTAGAGTGTGTACCCAAAGCACAGGCAGAGGACCCAAAGCACAGGCAGAGGACCCAAAGCACAGGCAGAGGAGCCCAAAGCACAGGCAGAGGACCCAAAGCACAGGCAGAGGAGCCCAAAGCACAGGCAGAGGACCCAAAGCACAGGCAGAGGACCCAAAGCACAGGCAGAGGAGCCCAAAGCACAGGCAGAGGACCCAAAGCACAGGCAGAGGACCCAAAGCACAGGCAGAGGACCCAAAGCACAGGCAGAGGACCCCAAAGCACAGGCAGAGGAGCCCAAAGCACAGGCAGAGGACCCAAAGCACAGGCAGAGGACCCAAAGCACAGGCAGAGGACCCCAAAGCACAGGCAGAGGACCCAAAGCACAGGCAGAGGACCCAAAGCACAGGCAGAGGACCCCAAAGCACAGGCAGAGGAGCCCAAAGCACAGGCAGAGGACCCAAAGCACAGGCAGAGGAGCCCAAAGCACAGGCAGAGGACCCAAAGCACAGGCAGAGGACCCAAAGCACAGGCAGAGGACCCAAAGCACAGGCAGAGGACCCAAAGCACAGGCAGAGGACCCAAAGCACAGGCAGAGGAGCCCAAAGCACAGGCAGAGGACCCAAAGCACAGGCAGAGGACCCAAACCACAGGCAGAGGACCCCAAAGCACAGGCAGAGGACCCAAAGCACAGGCAGAGGACCCCAAAGCACAGGCAGAGGACCCAAAGCACAGGCAGAGGACCCCAAAGCACAGGCAGAGGACCCAAAGCACAGGCAGAGGACCCCAAAGCACAGGCAGAGGAGCCCAAAGCACAGGCAGAGGACCCAAAGCACAGGCAGAGGACCCCAAAGCACAGGCAGAGGAGCCCAAAGCACAGGCAGAGGAGCCCAAAGCACAGGCAGAGGAGCCCAAAGCACAGGCAGAGGAGCCCAAAGCACAGGCAGAGGAGCCCAAAGCACAGGCAGAGGAGCCCAAAGCACAGGCAGAGGAGCCCAAAGCACAGGCAGAGGAGCCCAAAGCACAGGCAGAGGACCCAAAGCACAGGCAGAGGACCCAAAGCACAGGCAGAGGACCCAAAGCACAGGCAGAGGACCCAAAGCACAGGCAGAGGACCCCAAAGCACAGGCAGAGGACCCAAAGCACAGGCAGAGGACCCAAAGCACAGGCAGAGGACCCCAAAGCACAGGCAGAGGACCCAAAGCACAGGCAGAGGACCCAAAGCACAGGCAGAGGACCCAAAGCACAGGCAGAGGACCCAAAGCACAGGCAGAGGACCCAAAGCACAGGCAGAGGACCCAAAGCACAGGCAGAGGACCCAAAGCACAGGCAGAGGACCCAAAGCACAGGCAGAGGACCCAAAGCACAGGCAGAGGAGCCCAAAGCACAGGCAGAGGAGCCCAAAGCACAGGCAGAGGACCCAAAGCACAGGCAGAGGACCCAAAGCACAGGCAGAGGACCCCAAAGCACAGGCAGAGGACCCAAAGCACAGGCAGAGGACCCAAAGCACAGGCAGAGGACCCAAAGCACAGGCAGAGGACCCCAAAGCACAGGCAGAGGACCCAAAGCACAGGCAGAGGACCCCAAAGCACAGGCAGAGGACCCAAAGCACAGGCAGAGGAGCCCAAAGCACAGGCAGAGGAGCCCAAAGCACAGGCAGAGGACCCAAAGCACAGGCAGAGGACCCAAAGCACAGGCAGAGGACCCAAAGCACAGGCAGAGGAGCCCAAAGCACAGGCAGAGGACCCCAAAGCACAGGCAGAGGAGCCCAAAGCACAGGCAGAGGACCCCAAAGCACAGGCAGAGGAGCCCAAAGCACAGGCAGAGGAGCCCAAAGCACAGGCAGAGGAGCCCAAAGCACAGGCAGAGGACCCAAAGCACAGGCAGAGGACCCAAAGCACAGGCAGAGGACCCAAAGCACAGGCAGAGGACCCAAAGCACAGGCAGAGGACCCAAAGCACAGGCAGAGGACCCCAAAGCACAGGCAGAGGACCCAAAGCACAGGCAGAGGACCCAAAGCACAGGCAGAGGACCCAAAGCACAGGCAGAGGACCCAAAGCACAGGCAGAGGACCCAAAGCACAGGCAGAGGACCCAAAGCACAGGCAGAGGACCCAAAGCACAGGCAGAGGACCCAAAGCACAGGCAGAGGACCCCAAAGCACAGGCAGAGGACCCCAAAGCACAGGCAGAGGACCCCAAAGCACAGGCAGAGGACCCAAAGCACAGGCAGAGGACCCCAAAGCACAGGCAGAGGACCCAAAGCACAGGCAGAGGACCCCAAAGCACAGGCAGAGGACCCAAAGCACAGGCAGAGGACCCAAAGCACAGGCAGAGGACCCAAAGCACAGGCAGAGGACCCAAAGCACAGGCAGAGGACCCCAAAGCACAGGCAGAGGACCCAAAGCACAGGCAGAGGACCCCAAAGCACAGGCAGAGGACCCCAAAGCACAGGCAGAGGAGCCCAAAGCACAGGCAGAGGACCCAAAGCACAGGCAGAGGAGCCCAAAGCACAGGCAGAGGACCCAAAGCACAGGCAGAGGACCCAAAGCACAGGCAGAGGACCCAAAGCACAGGCAGAGGACCCAAAGCACAGGCAGAGGACCCAAAGCACAGGCAGAGGCAGATGTTTAACAGGTTTATCGCCGGGATTGAAGGATGTGGTGATGGAAACTGGAGACACAGACGGAGGGAAGACACTAGGGAAGAATCACGGGTCGACAGACTGGACGACAGGGGCAGGACGACAGGGGCAGGACGACAGGAGCAGGACGACAGGGGCAGGACGACAGGGGCAGGACGACAGGGGCAGGACGACAGGGGCAGGACGACGTGGACGACGTGGACGACGTGGACGACGTGGACGACGTGAACAGGCAGGACGAGGACGTAGGGACTGACGAGGAGTGAACTGACAGAACAAAGGACAGGACTAAGCACTGGGGCTCACTGCAGCCTGAGCCCTGAGAGGAGCAGGAGGAGAACACACAGCAAACACCAAACCCTCACATTAAGTTTGGAGTGTTATGGGCTCCTGCCGGTGCGGGTCAGGAGCCTCGCGGCAGAGTTCTGAACCATCTGCAGCATTTAAACCCCATTTAAATATTAAATTATGCAAATGAGTTCAGAATGAGTAAAACGAGGCTGATGTGGACAAAGGAAGAAGAGTTTTCGAAAGCTCGTCTGGAGTCTGCACTGATCAGCCTTTTAGTGACCAGGAGAGGAGACGTCCGCTCAGTGTCGTCCTTCAGGCGGTTTCCTCAGGGCGTCGGATCTGACTCAGTGGAGTCAGAGTAATCCCGGAACAACAGCGAATCCCGTAGGAAGAAGGGCAATAACGTCTTTGATCAAATTCACCAAACATTCTCTTTATTCCGGCTTTAAACCCTCGATGTCGGAATCGTCGCCGACACAAACGTCTGTCTGCGTCTCCATCCGTCTGGACCTTTGTTTCCTGTTGGACACAAAAGGACCCAGAGGAGCTGGAGTTTGGCCTCAGAGCTTCACCGCTCACAGCTGATTGGCCCCAGTGCCGCTACAACTTCCGGGGTTCAAACCGCCGAGTGTTTCTGATTCCTGACGAGTCGCTGCAGAGAAATGAAGCTGAGCGGAGGCACTAGGGGGCGCCAGCCTGGATCAGGTGAAGGTTTCTTCTTCTTCAAAATAATCCTGGTGGTTGGTGCTCGTTGGCTCGTCCTTCTGACTCGATCCGGACGATCCACAGAAACTCTAAGGAGAAGATTTTAATTCAGAATTAAACCCTCATGTAAACGTGGCCACTGAGGTGAAACTCTCTGGAGTTCTGGAGCTCTGGAGGTCTGGAGTTCTGGAGCTCTGGAGTTCTGGAGCTCTGGAGCTCTGGAGCTCTGGAGCTCTGGAGCTCTGGAGCTCTGGAGCTCTGGAGTTCTGGAGCTCTGGAGCTCTGGAGCTCTGGAGTTCTGGAGCTCTGGAGCTCTGGAGCTCTGGAGTTCTGGAGTTCTGGAGCTCTGGAGCTCTGGAGTTCTGGAGTTCTGGAGCTCTGGAGCGTTAAAGTCTCTTAAAGGCTGATTCCGATTCCGATGTCGTTTGTGCTCTGGTGGTTTTCAGGTTCTAGACTGTGGTGATGTCCCCAGACGGGGCCACTAGTTTTTCCTCTCGAATGTGTCAGATTTTACCACAAAATCTTCAAAAATAATTTCATAAATGTTGAACCTGATCATTTCTGTGAGAGATCAGACCCCAGAGTGAACTAAACCCACGGAGAGCGAAGCAGATCAGACTCTGACTGAGGAGCCACAGAGTTTAGGAGAAATAAAACCAACAAAAACAGGAGCAACAGGACGTCAAAACCTGAACTCGCCCGAGATACACGAACGGCCAAACCAGGACTGAACCAGGACTAAACCAGGACTAAACCAGGACTGAACCAGGACTGAACCAGGACTAAACCAGGACTAAACCAGGACTAAACCAGGACTGAACCAGGTCTGAACCAGGACTAAACCAGGACTAAACCAGGACTACACCAGGACTAAACCAGGACTAAACCAGGACTAAACCAGGACTAAACCAGGACTGAACCAGGACTAAACCAGGACTAAACCAGGACTGAACCAGGACTAAACCAGGACTAAACCAGGACTAAACCAGGACTGAACCAGGACTGAACCAGGACTAAACCAGGACTAAACCAGGACTAAACCAGGACTGAACCAGGTCTGAACCAGGACTAAACCAGGACTAAACCAGGACTACACCAGGACTAAACCAGGACTAAACCAGGACTAAACCAGGACTAAACCAGGACTGAACCAGGACTAAACCAGGACTAAACCAGGACTGAACCAGGACTAAACCAGGACTAAACCAGGACTGAACCAGGACTAAACCAGGACTAAACCAGGACTAAACCAGGACTGAACCAGGACTGAACCAGGACTAAACCAGGACTAAACCAGGACTAAACCAGGACTGAACCAGGTCTGAACCAGGACTAAACCAGGACTAAACCAGGACTAAACCAGGACTAAACCAGGACTAAACCAGGACTAAACCAGGACTAAACCAGGACTGAACCAGGACTAAACCAGGACTAAACCAGGACTGAACCAGGACTAAACCAGGACTAAACCAGGACTAAACCAGGACTGAACCAGGTCTGAACCAGGACTAAACCAGGACTAAACCAGGACTACACCAGGACTAAACCAGGACTAAACCAGGACTAAACCAGGACTAAACCAGGACTGAACCAGGACTAAACCAGGACTGAACCAGGTCTAAACCAGGACTGAACCAGGTCTGAACCAGGACTAAACCAGGACTACACCAGGACTAAACCAGGACTAAACCAGGACTAAACCAGGACTAAACCAGGACTAAACCAGGACTGAACCAGGACTAAACCAGGACTAAACCAGGTCTAAACCAGGACTGAACCAGGTCTGAACCAGGACTAAACCAGGACTAAACCAGGACTACACCAGGACTAAACCAGGACTAAACCAGGACTAAACCAGGACTGAACCAGGACTACACCAGGACTAAACCAGGACTAAACCAGGACTAAACCAGGACTGAACCAGGACTAAACCAGGACTAAACCAGGACTGAACCAGGACTGAACCAGGACTAAACCAGGACTAAACCAGGACTGAACCAGGACTGAACCAGGACTAAACCAGGACTGAACCAGGACTAAACCAGGACTAAACCAGGACTAAACCAGGACTGAACCAGGACTAAACCAGGTCTAAACCAGGACTAAACCAGGACTACACCAGGACTAAACCAGGACTGAACCAGGACTGAACCAGGACTGAACCAGGACTGAACCAGGACTGAACCAGGACTAAACCAGGACTAAACCAGGACTAAACCAGGACTGAACCAGGACTAAACCAGGACTGAACCAGGACTGAACCAGGACTAAACCAGGACTGAACCAGGACTGAACCAGGACTAAACCAGGACTAAACCAGGACTAAACCAGGACTGAACCAGGACTAAACCAGGACTAAACCAGGACTGAACCAGGACTGAACCAGCACTGAACCAGGACTGAACCAGGACTAAACCAGGACTAAACCAGGACTGAACCAGGACTGAACCAGGACTAAACCAGGACTGAACCAGGACTAAACCAGGACTAAACCAGGACTAAACCAGGACTGAACCAGGACTAAACCAGGTCTAAACCAGGACTGAACCAGGACTGAACCAGGACTAAACCAGGACTAAACCAGGACTGAACCAGGACTGAACCAGGACTAAACCAGGACTGAACCAGGACTAAACCAGGACTAAACCAGGACTAAACCAGGACTGAACCAGGACTAAACCAGGTCTAAACCAGGACTAAACCAGGACTAAACCAGGACTAAACCAGGACTGAACCAGGACTGAACCAGGACTGAACCAGGACTGAACCAGGACTAAACCAGGACTAAACCAGGACTGAACCAGGACTGAACCAGGACTAAACCAGGACTAAACCAGGACTGAACCAGGACTGAACCAGGACTAAACCAGGACTGAACCAGGACTAAACCAGGACTAAACCAGGACTAAACCAGGACTGAACCAGGACTAAACCAGGACTAAACCAGGACTAAACCAGGACTAAACCAGGACTAAACCAGGACTAAACCAGGACTGAACCAGGACTGAACCAGGACTGAACCAGGACTGAACCAGGACTGAACCAGGACTGAACCAGGACTAAACCAGGACTGAACCAGGACTGAACCAGGACTGAACCAGGACTAAACCAGGACTAAACCAGGACTAAACCAGGACTAAACCAGGACTGAACCAGGACTGAACCAGGACTAAACCAGGACTGAACCAGGACTAAACCAGGACTAAACCAGGACTAAACCAGGACTGAACCAGGACTAAACCAGGACTAAACCAGGACTAAACCAGGACTGAACCAGGACTGAACCAGGACTAAACCAGGACTAAACCAGGACTGAACCAGGACTGAACCAGGACTGAACCAGGACTAAACCAGGACTAAACCAGGACTAAACCAGGACTAAACCAGGACTGAACCAGGACTGAACCAGGACTAAACCAGGACTGAACCAGGACTAAACCAGGACTAAACCAGGACTAAACCAGGACTGAACCAGGACTGAACCAGGACTAAACCAGGACTAAACCAGGACTAAACCAGGACTGAACCAGGACTGAACCAGGACTAAACCAGGACTACACCAGGACTAAACCAGGACTGAACCAGGACTGAACCAGGACTAAACCAGGTCTAAACCAGGACTAAACCAGGACTACACCAGGACTAAACCAGGACTGAACCAGGACTGAACCAGGACTGAACCAGGACTAAACCAGGACTAAACCAGGACTAAACCAGGACTGAACCAGGACTGAACCAGGACTGAACCAGGACTGAACCAGGACTAAACCAGGACTAAACCAGGACTAAACCAGGACTGAACCAGGACTGAACCAGGACTAAACCAGGACTAAACCAGGACTAAACCAGGACTGAACCAGGACTGAACCAGGACTAAACCAGGACTACACCAGGACTAAACCAGGACTGAACCAGGACTGAACCAGGACTAAACCAGGTCTAAACCAGGACTAAACCAGGACTACACCAGGACTAAACCAGGACTGAACCAGGACTGAACCAGGACTGAACCAGGACTAAACCAGGACTAAACCAGGACTAAACCAGGACTGAACCAGGACTGAACCAGGACTGAACCAGGACTAAACCAGGACTAAACCAGGACTGAACCAGGACTGAACCAGGACTGAACCAGGACTAAACCAGGACTAAACCAGGACTGAACCAGGACTGAACCAGGACTGAACCAGGACTGAACCAGGACTAAACCAGGACTAAACCAGGACTGAACCAGGACTGAACCAGGACTAAACCAGGACTAAACCAGGACTAAACCAGGACTGAACCAGGACTGAACCAGGACTGAACCAGGACTAAACCAGGACTAAACCAGGACTAAACCAGGACTGAACCAGGACTGAACCAGGACTGAACCAGGACTAAACCAGGACTAAACCAGGACTAAACCAGGACTGAACCAGGACTGAACCAGGACTAAACCAGGACTAAACCAGGACTGAACCAGGACTGAACCAGGACTAAACCAGGACTAAACCAGGACTGAACCAGGACTGAACCAGGACTGAACCAGGACTGAACCAGGACTAAACCAGGACTAAACCAGGACTAAACCAGGACTGAACCAGGACTGAACCAGGACTGAACCAGGACTAAACCAGGACTAAACCAGGACTAAACCAGGACTAAACCAGGACTGAACCAGGACTGAACCAGGACTGAACCAGGACTAAACCAGGACTAAACCAGGACTAAACCAGGACTGAACCAGGACTAACCAGGACTGAACCAGGACTGAACCAGGACTAAACCAGGACTAAACCAGGACTAAACCAGGACTGAACCAGGACTGAACCAGGACTAAACCAGGACTAAACCAGGACTGAACCAGGACTGAACCAGGACTAAACCAGGTCTAAACCAGGACTAAACCAGGACTACACCAGGTCTAAACCAGGACTAAACCAGGACTAAACCAGGACTAAACCAGGACTACACCAGGACTACACCAGGACTACACCAGGACTACACCAGGACTGAACCAGGTCTAAACCAGGACTAAACCAGGTCTAAACCAGGACTACACCAGGACTACACCAGGACTGAACCAGGTCTAAACCAGGACTAAACCAGGTCTAAACCAGGACTAAACCAGGACTACACCAGGTCTAAACCAGGACTAAACCAGGACTAAACCAGGACTAAACCAGGACTACACCAGGACTACACCAGGTCTAAACCAGGACTGAACCAGGACTAAACCAGGACTAAACCAGGACTACACCAGGTCTAAACCAGGACTAAACCAGGACTAAACCAGGACTAAACCAGGACTAAACCAGGACTAAACCAGGACTACACCAGGACTAAACCAGGACTGAACCAGGACTAAACCAGGACTAAACCAGGACTACACCAGGACTACACCAGGTCTAAACCAGGACTAAACCAGGACTAAACCAGGACTACACCAGGTCTAAACCAGGACTAAACCAGGACTGAACCAGGTCTAAACCAGGACTAAACCAGGACTAATCGGGTCGTCCGTGTCCTTTCAGGGTGGAGTTTGTCTTTGTGGAAAAGTCTAGTATTTAGGGCGGTAACGTTAGACGAGACTATTTTAACTGCACCAGAACAAACTATAGATAGAGCGAGAGGAGACAGGACGACTCCCCACAAAGCCCGTTTATTCTGAGAGGAGGAGGAGAGGAGGAGAGGAGGAGGAGGAGGAGGAGGAGGAGAGGAGGAGGAGGAGGAGGAGGAGGAGAGGAGAGGAGGAGATTAGTAAGAGAGGAGGAGAGGAGAGGAGGAGATTAGTAAGAGAGGAGGAGAGGAGGAGAGGAGGAGGAGGAGGAGGAGGAGGAGAGGAGAGGAGGAGATTAGTAAGAGAGGAGGAGAGGAGAGGAGGAGATTAGTAAGAGAGGAGGAGAGGAGGAGGAGGAGGAGGAGAGGAGAGGAGGAGATTAGTAAGAGAGGAGGAGAGGAGAGGAGGAGATTAGTAAGAGAGGAGGAGAGGAGGAGGAGGAGGAGAGGAGGAGGAGAGGAGAGGAGGAGATTAGTAAGAGAGGAGGAGAGGAGAGGAGGAGATTAGTAAGAGAGGAGGAGAGGAGGAGGAGGAGGAGGAGAGGAGAGGAGGAGATTAGTAAGAGAGGAGGAGAGGAGAGGAGGAGGAGAGGAGAGGAGAGGAGGAGATTAGTAAGAGAGGAGGAGAGGATGAGGAGGAGGAGAGGAGAGGAGGAGATTAGTAAGAGAGGAGGAGAGGAGGAGAGGAGGAGGAGAGGAGAGGAGAGGAGGAGATTAGTAAGAGAGGAGGAGAGGAGGAGGAGGAGGAGGAGGAGGAGAGGAGAGGAGGAGATTAGTAAGAGAGGAGGAGAGGAGGAGGAGGAGGAGATTAGTAAGAGAGGAGGAGGAGGAGAGGAGGAGGAAGAGGAGGAGGGGGAGGAAGAGAGGCGGAGGAGAGGAGAGGAGGAGATTAGTAAGAGAGGAGGAGGAGAGGAGGAGGAGGAGAGGAGGAGGAGGAAGAGAGGAGAGGAGAAGGAGGAGAGGAGGAGGAGGAAGAGAGGAGGAGGAGAGGAGAGGAGGAGATTAGTAAGAGAGGAGGAGGAGAGGAGGAGGAGGAGAGGAGGAGGAGGAAGAGAGGAGAGGAGAAGGAGGAGAGGAAGAGAGGAGGAGGAGAGGAGAGGAGGAGATTAGTAAGAGAGGAGGAGAGGAGAGGAGGAGATTAGTAAGAGAGGAGGAGAGGAGAGGAGGAGGAGAGGATGAGGAGGAAGAGAGGAGGAGGAGAGGAGGAGGAGGAGGAAGAGGAGGAGAGATGGTATTGGGAGTCATAGTATCGCCCCAGCGGTTCCTCTCTGGTATCGGTTCCTGTACAGTATCGGATCTCTGTTCCTCTTGGGTATCGGTATCGGCTCCTCACCCTCCACTCTGTCCCCAGTGTCCCCCCAGGCCCCACTCGCCGCTAAAGTGCTCGGTATCGGGTATCGGTTCCTCTCCGGTATCGGGTGTCGGGTATCGGTATCGGGTATCGGTATCGGTATCGGCTCCTCACCCTCCGCTCTGTCCCCAGTGTCCCCCGGGCCCCACTCGCCGCTGAAGCGCTCGGTGTCGCTCACTCCGCCCATTTGCTCCTCCCAGCCTGCGGGGGGCGCTCTGGGGCAGTGGCTGTCGCAGGAGGACCTCCGCAGACCCCCCGAGCACGTGCCCCTGTCCCCCCAGAGCAGCGTCGCCTCGTCGGGCAGCGGCGGCAGCGAGACCCTGGACGACCTGGGCCTGGGGCTGAGCCGCGGGAGCTTCCACGAGGACGGCAGCGGCATGAGAGGTACAGGAAATAGAATCTGTATATAAATGTCATAAAAATATAATATAAATATAATATAAATATAATATAAATATAATATAAATATAATATAAATATAATATAAATATAATATAAATATAAATGTAATATAATCTAAATCTACTCTCCCATGAGGACGGCAGTGGAATGCGAGGTCTGTGTGTTTACAAGGAATATTATAATAATAATAATAATGCATCAGTTTTATACAGCGCTTTTCAGGACACTCAAAGACACTTTACAGAGCATTATTCATTCACTCCAGACCCGGTGGTGGCAAACTACTATTGTAGCCACAGCTGCCCTGGGGCAGACTGACGGAAGCGAGGCTCCAATCTGCGCCATCGGTCCCTCCGACCACCACCATCACTCACACACACACACACCACTTTCATACTAGGCAATGTGGGCGCTGTGCCTTGCCTAAGGACACAACGACAGTTTTTCTGACTGGCGCCCCCCTGTGGCACCTGGAATTCCTTGTGGTCTCCCATCCAAGTACTAACCAGGCCCGGCCCTGCTGAGCTTCTGAGATCTGACGGGTTCAGGCTTTGACGAGCCGGTATGGCCATTATATAATATAACGTAATATAACAATAATTCCAGATGATTCTAGTGAAGGTGGAGTTAAAAAACACAGTGGAGCACTTCCTGTATGAGCACCTGATGACATCACAGGGTGGGACAGAGTGTTTTGAGCGTGTGTTTCTCCTCAGATGTTCCTCAGTGGCTGAAGAGTCTCCGTCTGCATAAATACGCCGCTCTGTTCTCCAGCCTCACCTACGAGCAGATGCTGAACCTGAGCGAGGAGCAGCTGGAGGCGCAGGTACGAGTACTACGAGTACTACGAGTACTACAAATACTACTACAAATACTACAACCTGAGCGAGGAGCAGCTGGAGGCGCAGGTACGAGTACTACGAGTACTACGAGTACTACAAATACTACTACAAATACTACAACCTGAGCGAGGAGCAGCTGGAGGCGCAGGTACGAGTACTACGAGTACTACGAGTACTACAAATACTACTACAAATACTACAACCTGAGCGAGGAGCAGCTGGAGGCGCAGGTACGAGTACTACGAGTACTACTACAAATACTACTACAAATACTACAACCTGAGCGAGGAGCAGCTGGAGGCGCAGGTACGAGTACTACGAGTACTACGAGTACTACAAATACTACTACAAATACTACAACCTGAGCGAGGAGCAGCTGGAGGCGCAGGTACGAGTACTACGAGTACTACGAGTACTACAAATACTACAACCTGAGCGAGGAGCAGCTGGAGGCGCAGGTACGAGTACTACGAGTACTACAAATACTACTACAAATACTACTACAAATACTACTACAAATACTACAACCTGAGCGAGGAGCAGCTGGAGGCGCAGGTACGATTAGTACGAGTACTACGAGTACTACGAGTACTACTACAAATACTACAACCTGAGCGAGGAGGAGCTGGAGGTGCAGGTACGATTAGTACGAGTACTACGAGTACTACACATACTACAAATACTACAAATACTACTACAAATACTACAACCTGAGCAAGGAGCAGCTGGAGGTGCAGGTACGAGTACAACGAGTACTACAAATACTACAAGTACTACTACAAGTACTACAACCTAAGTGAGGAGCAGCTGGAGGCGCAGGTACGAGTACAAATACTACGAGTACTACAAATACTACAAGTACTACGAGTACTACAACCTGAGCAAGGAGCAGCTGGAGGTGCAGGTACGAGTACAACGAGTACTACAAATACTACAAGTACTACTACAAGTACTACAACCTGAGTGAGGAGCAGCTGGAGGCGCAGGTACGAGTACAAGTACTGCAAATACTACAAATACTACGAGTACTACAACCTGAGTGAGGAGCAGCTGGAGGCACAGGTAGGAGTACTACAAATACAAATACTACAAATACAAATACTACGAGTACTACATATATTACAAATACTACAAGTATTACTACAAGTACTACAACTACTACAAGTACTACAACTACTACAAGTACTACAACTTCTACAAGTACAAGTACTACAAGTACAATTACTGCAAGTACTACAAATACTAAAAGTACTAAAAGTAGTAAAAGTAGTGACAGTAGTGACAGGAGTAACAGCAGTAACAGGAGTAACAGCAGTAACAGCAGTAACAGGAGTAACAGGAGTAACAGGAGTAACAGGAGTAACAGCAGTAACAGGAGGAACAGTAGTAACAGTAGTAACAGTAGTAACAGCAGTAACAGCAGTAACAGCAGTAACAGGAGTAACAGGAGTAACAGCAGTAACAGGAGTAACAGTAGTAACAGTAGTAACAGGAGTAACAGTAGTAACAGTAGTAACAGCAGTAACAGCAGTAACAGGAGTAACAGCAGTAACAGGAGTAACAGCAGTAACAGGAGTAACAGTAGTAACAGCAGTAACAGGAGTAACAGCAGTAACAGGAGTAACAGTAGTAACAGTAGTAACAGGAGTAACAGCAGTAACAGCAGTAACAGCAGTAACAGCAGTAACAGCAGTAACAGGAGTAACAGCAGTAACAGGAGTAACAGCAGTAACAGGAGTAACAGCAGTAACAGCAGTAACAGCAGTAACAGCAGTAACAGGAGTAACAGCAGTAACAGGAGTAACAGCAGTAACAGGAGTAACAGCAGTAACAGCAGTAACAGTAGTAACAGCAGTAACAGTAGTAACAGCAGTAACAGGAGTAACAGTAGTAACAGGAGTAACAGTAGTAAAAGTAACAGCAGTAACAGCAGTAACAGGAGTAACAGCAGTAACAGGAGTAACAGGAGTAAAAGTAGTAACAGGAGTAACAGGAGTAACAGTAGTAACAGGAGTAAAAGGAGTAACAGGAGTAAAAGGAGTAACAGGAGTAACAGCAGTAACAGCAGTAACAGGAGTAAAAGTAGTAACAGGAGTAACAGGAGTAACAGTAGTAACAGGAGTAACAGGAGTAAAAGGAGTAACAGGAGTAACAGGAGTAACAGGAGTAAAAGTAGTAACAGGAGTAACAGGAGTAACAGGAGTAAAAGGAGTAACAGCAGTAACAGGAGTAACAGGAGTAACAGCAGTAACAGCAGTAACAGCAGTAACAGGAGTAACAGGAGTAAAAGGAGTAACAGCAGTAACAGCAGTAACAGGAGTAACAGCAGTAACAGCAGTAACAGCAGTAACAGCAGTAACAGGAGTAACAGTAGTAACAGGAGTAACAGTAGTAACAGTAGTAAAAGTAACAGCAGTAACAGGAGTAAAAGTAGTAACAGTAGTAACAGTAGTAAAAGTAACAGCAGTAACAGCAGTAACAGAAGTAACAGCAGTAACAGGAGTAACAGGAGTAAAAGTAGTAACAGGAGTAACAGGAGTAACAGTAGTAACAGGAGTAAAAGGAGTAACAGGAGTAACAGCAGTAACAGGAGTAACAGCAGTAACAGTAGTAACAATAGTAACAGGAGTAACAGCAGTAACAGTAGTAACAGTAGTATCAGGAGTAACAGTAGTAACAGGAGTAACAGTAGTAACAGTAGTAAAAGTAACAGGAGTAACAGCAGTAACAGGAGTAACAGTAGTAACAGGAGTAACAGGAGTAACAGCAGTAACAGCAGTAACAGTAGTAACAATAGTAACAGGAGTAACAGCAATAACAGCAGTAACAGCAGTAACAGGAGTAACAGTAGAAACAGGAGTAACAGTAGTAACAGTAGTAAAAGTAACAGCAGTAACAGCAGTAACAGGAGTAACAGCAGTAACAGGAGTAACAGTAGTAACAGGAGTAAAAGTAGTAACAGGAGTAAAAGGAGTAACAGGAGTAACAGGAGTAAAAGGAGTAACAGGAGTAACAGCAGTAACAGGAGTAAAAGTAGTAACAGGAGTAACAGTAGTAACAGGAGTAACAGGAGTAACAGGAGTAAAAGTAGTAACAGGAGTAACAGGAGTAACAGGAGTAAAAGGAGTAACAGCAGTAACAGCAGTAACAGCAGTAACAGGAGTAACAGGAGTAAAAGGAGTAAAAGGAGTAACAGCAGTAACAGCAGTAACAGGAGTAACAGCAGTAACAGCAGTAACAGCAGTAACAGGAGTAACAGCAGTAACAGCAGTAACAGCAGTAACAGGGGTAACAGGAGTAACAGGAGTAACAGGAGTAACAGCAGTAACAGCAATAACAGCAGTAACAGCAGTAACAGGAGTAACAGGAGTAACAGCAGTAACAGGAGTAACAGCAGTAACAGCAGTAACAGGAGTAACAGGAGTAACAGGAGTAACAGGAGTAACAGGAGTAACAGCAGTAACAGCAGTAACAGGAGTAACAGGAGTAACAGCAGTAACAGCAGTAACAGGAGTAACAGGAGTAACAGCAGTAACAGGAGTAACAGCAGTAACAGCAGTAACAGCAGTAACAGCAGTAACAGGAGTAACAGGAGTAACAGCAGTAACAGCAGTAACAGGAGTAACAGCAGTAACAGGAGTAACAGGAGTAACAGCAGTAACAGCAGTAACAGCAGTAACAGCAGTAACAGCAGTAACAGGAGTAACAGGAGTAAAAGGAGTAAAAGGAGTAACAGCAGTAACAGCAGTAACAGGAGTAACAGCAGTAACAGGAGTAACAGCAGTAACAGCAGTAACAGCAGTAACAGGAGTAACAGCAGTAACAGCAGTAACAGCAGTAACAGCAGTAACAGGAGTAACAGGAGTAACAGCAGTAACAGCAGTAACAGCAGTAACAGCAGTAACAGGAGTAACAGCAGTAACAGCAGTAACAGCAGTAACAGGAGTAACAGGAGTAACAGCAGTAACAGGAGTAACAGCAGTAACAGCAGTAACAGCAGTAACAGCAGTAACAGCAGTAACAGGAGTAACAGCAGTAACAGGAGTAACAGCAGTAACAGGAGTAACAGCAGTAACAGCAGTAACAGGAGTAACAGGAGTAACAGCAGTAACAGGAGTAAAAGTAGTAACAGGAGTAACAGCAGTAACAGCAGTAACAGCAGTAACAGGAGTAACAGTAGTAACAGTAGTAACAGTAGTAAAAGTAACAGCAGTAACAGCAGTAACAGAAGTAACAGCAGTAACAGGAGTAACAGGAGTAAAAGTAGTAACAGGAGTAACAGGAGTAACAGTAGTAACAGGAGTAAAAGGAGTAACAGGAGTAACAGCAGTAACAGGAGTAACAGCAGTAACAGTAGTAACAATAGTAACAGGAGTAACAGCAGTAACAGTAGTAACAGTAGTATCAGGAGTAACAGTAGTAACAGGAGTAACAGTAGTAACAGTAGTAAAAGTAACAGGAGTAACAGCAGTAACAGGAGTAACAGTAGTAACAGGAGTAACAGGAGTAACAGCAGTAACAGCAGTAACAGTAGTAACAATAGTAACAGGAGTAACAGCAATAACAGCAGTAACAGCAGTAACAGGAGTAACAGTAGAAACAGGAGTAACAGTAGTAACAGTAGTAAAAGTAACAGCAGTAACAGCAGTAACAGGAGTAACAGCAGTAACAGGGTAACAGTAGTAACAGGAGTAAAAGTAGTAACAGGAGTAAAAGGAGTAACAGGAGTAACAGGAGTAAAAGGAGTAACAGGAGTAACAGCAGTAACAGGAGTAAAAGTAGTAACAGGAGTAACAGTAGTAACAGGAGTAACAGGAGTAACAGGAGTAAAAGTAGTAACAGGAGTAACAGGAGTAACAGGAGTAAAAGGAGTAACAGCAGTAACAGCAGTAACAGCAGTAACAGGAGTAACAGGAGTAAAAGGAGTAAAAGGAGTAACAGCAGTAACAGCAGTAACAGGAGTAACAGCAGTAACAGCAGTAACAGCAGTAACAGGAGTAACAGCAGTAACAGCAGTAACAGCAGTAACAGGGGTAACAGGAGTAACAGGAGTAACAGGAGTAACAGCAGTAACAGCAATAACAGCAGTAACAGCAGTAACAGGAGTAACAGGAGTAACAGCAGTAACAGGAGTAACAGCAGTAACAGCAGTAACAGCAGTAACAGCAGTAACAGGAGTAACAGCAGTAACAGGAGTAACAGGAGTAACAGGAGTAACAGCAGTAACAGCAGTAACAGGAGTAACAGCAGTAACAGCAGTAACAGGAGTAACAGGAGTAACAGCAGTAACAGGAGTAACAGCAGTAACAGCAGTAACAGCAGTAACAGGAGTAACAGGAGTAACAGCAGTAACAGCAGTAACAGCAGTAACAGGAGTAACAGCAGTAACAGCAGTAACAGGAGTAACAGCAGTAACAGCAGTAACAGGAGTAACAGGAGTAACAGCAGTAACAGGAGTAACAGCAGTAACAGCAGTAACAGCAGTAACAGGAGTAACAGGAGTAACAGCAGTAACAGGAGTAACAGCAGTAACAGCAGTAACAGGAGTAACAGCAGTAACAGCAGTAACAGCAGTAACAGGAGTAACAGCAGTAACAGGAGTAACAGCAGTAACAGCAGTAACAGGAGTAACAGGAGTAACAGCAGTAACAGGAGTAACAGGAGTAAAAGTAGTAACAGGAGTAACAGCAGTAACAGCAGTAACAGCAGTAACAGGAGTAACAGTAGTAATAGGAGTAACAGTAGTAACAGTAGTAAAAGTAACAGCAGTAACAGCAGTAACAGGAGTAACAGCAGTAACAGGAGTAACAGTAGTAACAGGAGTAAAAGTAGTAACAGGAGTAACAGTAGTAACAGGAGTAAAAGGAGTAAAAGGAGTAACAGGAGTAACAGCAGTAACAGGAGTAACAGGAGTAACAGCAGTAACAGGAGTAACAGCAGTAACAGCAGTAACAGGAGTAACAGTAGTAACAGGAGTAACAGGAGTAACAGGAGTAACAGCAGTAACAGCAGTAACAGCAGTAACAGTAGTAACAGCAGTAACAGCAGTAACAGCAGTAACAGGAGTAACAGCAGTAACAGGAGTAACAGGAGTAACAGCAGTAACAGTAGTAACAGCAGTAACAGTAGTAACAATAGTAACAGGAGTAACAGCAGTAACAGTAGTAACAGTAGTATCAGGAGTAACAGCAGTAACAGGAGTAACAGCAGTAACAGCAGTAACAGCAGTAACAGTAGTAACAGGAGTAACAGTAGTAACAGTAGTAAAAGTAACAGCAGTAACAGTAGTAACAGTAGTAACAGCAGTAACAGTAGTAACAGGAGTAACAGTAGTAACAGGAGTAACAGGAGTAACAGGAGTAACAGGAGTAAAAGTAGTAACAGGAGTAACAGGAGTAACAGTAGTAACAGGAGTAACAGGAGTAACAGGAGTAAAAGTAGTAACAGGAGTAACAGGAGTAACAGTAGTAACAGGAGTAACAGTAGTAACAGTAGTAACAGGAGTAACAGGAGTAACAGTAGTGACAGGAGTAACAGGAGTAAGAGTAGTAAAAGGAGTAACAGGAGTAAGAGTAGTGACAGTAGTAACAGCAGTAACAGGAGTAACAGCAGTAACAGCAATAACAGCAGTAACAGGAGTAACAGCAGTAACAGCAGTAACAGCAGTAACAGGAGTAACAGGAGTAACAGTAGTAACAGGAGTCACAGGAGTAAGAGTAGTAAGAGTAGTAACAGCAGTAACAGGAGTAACAGGAGTAAGAGTAGTGACAGTAGTAACAGCAGTAACAGGAGTAACAGCAGTAACAGCAGTAACAGGAGTAAGAGTAGTAGGAGTAGTAACAGCAGTAACAGGAGTAACAGGAGTAAGAGTAGTGACAGTAGTAACAGCAGTAACAGGAGTAACAGCAGTAACAGCAATAACAGCAGTAACAGGAGTAACAGCAGTAACAGCAGTAACAGCAGTAACAGCAGTAACAGGAGTAAGAGTAGTGACAGTAGTAACAGCAGTAACAGGAGTAACAGCAGTAACAGCAATAACAGTAGTAACAGGAGTGACAGTAGTGACAGTAGTAACAGCAGTAACAGGAGTAACAGGAGTAACAGCAGTAACGGCAGTAACAGCAGTAACAGGAGTAAGAGTAGTAACAGGAGTAACAGGAGTAACAGCAGTAACAGGAGTAACAGCAGTAACAGGAGTAACAGGAGTAACAGGAGGAACAGTAGTAACAGTAGTAACAGTAGTAACAGGAGTAACAGGAGCAACAGGAGTAACAGCAGTAACAGGAGTAACAGCAGTAACAGGAGTAACAGGAGTAACAGCAGTAACAGGAGTAACAGTAGTAACAGGAGTAACAGGAGTAACAGTCGTAACAGGAGTAACAGCAGTAACAGGAGTAACAGGAGTAACAGTCGTAACAGGAGTAACAGCAGTAACAGGAGTAACAGTAGTAACAGCAGTAACAGTAGTAACAGCAGTAACAGGAGTAACAGGAGTAACAGCAGTAACAGGAGTAACAGCAGTAACAGGAGTAACAGTAGTAACAGGAGTAACAGCAGTAACAATAGTAACAGGAGTAACAGGAGTAACAGCAGTAACAGCAGTAACAGGAGTAACAGCAGTAACAGCAGTAACAGTAGTAACAGCAGTAACAGTAGTAACAGCAGTAACAGCAGTAACAGCAGTAACAGTAGTAACAGCAGTAACAGTAGTAACAGCAGTAACAGCAGTAACAGGAGTAACAGGAGTAACAGGAGTAACAGCAGTAACAGGAGTAACAGGAGTAACAGGAGTAACAGCAGTAACAGGAGTAACAGCAGTAACAGCAGTAACAGCAGTAACAGCAGTAACAGGAGTAAGAGTAGTGACAGTAGTAACAGCAGTAACAGGAGTAACAGCAGTAACAGCAATAACAGTAGTAACAGGAGTGACAGTAGTGACAGTAGTAACAGCAGTAACAGGAGTAACAGGAGTAACAGCAGTAACGGCAGTAACAGCAGTAACAGGAGTAAGAGTAGTAACAGGAGTAACAGGAGTAACAGCAGTAACAGGAGTAACAGCAGTAACAGGAGTAACAGGAGTAACAGGAGGAACAGTAGTAACAGTAGTAACAGTAGTAACAGGAGTAACAGGAGCAACAGGAGTAACAGGAGTAACAGCAGTAACAGGAGTAACAGCAGTAACAGCAGTAACAGGAGTAACAGGAGTAACAGCAGTAACAGGAGTGACAGTAGTGACAGCAGTAACAGCAGTAACAGGAGTAACAGCAGTAACAGGAGTAACAGGAGTAACAGTCGTAACAGGAGTAACAGCAGTAACAGGAGTAACAGTAGTAACAGCAGTAACAGTAGTAACAGCAGTAACAGGAGTAACAGGAGTAACAGCAGTAACAGGAGTAACAGCAGTAACAGGAGTAACAGTAGTAACAGGAGTAACAGCAGTAACAGTAGTAACAGGAGTAACAGGAGTAACAGGAGTAACAGCAGTAACAGCAGTAACAGCAGTAACAGCAGTAACAGGAGTAACAGTAGTAACAGCAGTAACAGTAGTAACAGCAGTAACAGTAGTAACAGCAGTAACAGCAGTAACAGCAGTAACAGTAGTAACAGCAGTAACAGTAGTAACAGCAGTAACAGCAGTAACAGGAGTAACAGGAGTAACAGGAGTAACAGCAGTAACAGGAGTAACAGGAGTAACAGGAGTAACAGTAGTGACAGCAGTAACAGGAGTAACAGCAGTAACAGGAGTAACAGGAGTAACAGGAGTAACAGCAGTAACAGGAGTAACAGTAGTAACAGCAGTAACAGGAGTAACAGGAGTAAGAGTAGTAACAGGAGTAACAGGAGTAACAGGAGTAACAGCAGTAACAGCAGTAACAGGAGTAACAGTAGTAACAGGAGTAACAGCAGTAACAGGAGTAACAGTAGTAACAGGAGTAACAGGAGTAACAGCAGTAACAGTAGTAACAGCAGTAACAGCAGAAACAGGAGTAACAGGAGTAACAGGAGTAACAGCAGTAACAGTAGTAACAGCAGTAACAGGAGTAACAGCAGTAACAGCAGTAACAGCAGTAACAACAGTAACAGGAGTAACAGGAGTAACAGCAGTAACAGCAGTAACAGGAGTAACAGCAGTAACAGGAGTAACAGGAGTAACAGCAGTAACAGGAGTAACAGGAGTAACAGTAGTAACAGTAGTAACAGGAGTAACAGGAGTAACAGTAGTAACAGTAGTAACAGCAGTAACAGCAGTAACAGGAGTAACAGGAGTAACAGCAGTAACAGGAGTAACAGGAGTAACAGTAGTAACAGGAGTAACAGGAGTAACAGGAGTAACAGCAGTAACAGGAGGAACAGTAGTAACAGTAGTAACAGCAGTAACAGGAGTAACAGCAGTAACAGGAGTAACAGGAGTAACAGGAGTAACAGCAGTAACAGGAGTAACAGCAGTAACAGGAGTAAGAGTAGTAACAGGAGTAACAGGAGTAACAGGAGTAACAGCAGTAACAGCAGTAACAGGAGTAACAGTAGTAACAGGAGTAACAGCAGTAACAGGAGTAACAGTAGTAACAGGAGTAACAGGAGTAACAGCAGTAACAGTAGTAACAGCAGTAACAGGAGTAACAGGAGTAACAGCAGTAACAGCAGTAACAGCAGTAACAGCAGTAACAGGAGTAACAGCAGTAACAGCAGTAACAGCAGTAACAACAGTAACAGGAGTAACAGGAGTAACAGCAGTAACAGCAGTAACAGGAGTAACAGGAGTAACAGCAGTAACAGGAGTAACAGGAGTAACAGCAGTAACAGGAGTAACAGGAGTAACAGTAGTAACAGGAGTAACAGGAGTAACAGTAGTAACAGTAGTAACAGCAGTAACAGTAGTAACAGCAGTAACAGCAGTAACAGGAGTAACAGCAGTAACAGGAGTAACAGGAGTAACAGTAGTAACAGGAGTAACAGCAGTAACAGCAGTAACAGGAGTAACAGCAGTAACAGGAGTAACAGGAGTAACAGCAGTAACAGGAGTAACAGGAGTAACAGTAGTAACAGTAGTAACAGTAGTAACAGCAGTAACAGCAGTAACAGGAGTAACAGGAGTAACAGGAGCAACAGCAGTAACAGGAGTAACAGGAGTAACAGCAGTAACAGGAGTAACAGGAGTAACAGTAGTAACAGGAGTAACAGGAGTAACAGGAGTAACAGGAGTAACAGTAGTAACAGCAGTAACAGCAGAAACAGGAGTAACAGGAGTAACAGGAGTAACAGGAGTAACAGCAGTAACAGCAGTAACAGCAGTAACAGGAGTAACAGCAGTAACAGCAGTAACAGCAGTAACAACAGTAACAGGAGTAACAGGAGTAACAGCAGTAACAGCAGTAACAGGAGTAACAGGAGTAACAGCAGTAACAGGAGTAACAGGAGGAACAGGAGTAACAGGAGTAACAGCAGTAACAGCAGTAACAGGAGTAACAGGAGTAACAGGAGTAACAGGAGTAACAGGAGTAACAGGAGTAACAGCAGTAACAGCAGTAACAGCAGTAACAACAGTAACAACAGTAACAGGAGTAACAGCAGTAACAGCAGTAACAGCAGTAACAGCAGTAACAGCAGTAACAGCAGTAACAACAGTAACAGGAGTAACAGGAGTAACAGGAGTAACAGCAGTAACAGCAGTAACAGCAGTAACAGCAGTAACAGGAGTAACAGCAGTAACAGGAGTAACAGGAGTAACAGCAGTAACAGGAGTAACAGTAGTAACAGTAGTAACAGGAGTAACAGGAGTAACAGTAGTAACAGTAGTAACAGCAGTAACAGCAGTAACAGGAGTAACAGGAGTAACAGCAGTAACAGGAGTAACAGGAGTAACAGGAGTAACAGGAGTAACAGGAGTAACAGGAGTAACAGCAGTAACAGGAGTAACAGCAGTAACAGCAGTAACAGCAGTAACAGGAGTAACAGGAGTAACAGGAGTAACAGTAGCCCTGCTCTGGGGTGTGGGGTTTTGGTGAGTCTAAAGTTCAGATCCTGAGACGTGTTTGTGGCAACTCAGAGGAAAGAGCCTAAAATTAACCCGACGGGAAACACTTCCTCCAGTTGTTAGAGGAGGAGGAGACAAAGAGGAGAACAGAGGAGGACAGAGGAGGACAGAGGAGGAAAGAGGAGGGACAGAGGAGGGACAGAGGAGGACAGAGGAGGGACAGAGGAGGACAGAGGAGGGACAGAGGAGGACAGAGGAGGAACAGAGGAGGACAGAGGAGGGACAGAGGAGGACAGAGGAGGGACAGAGGAGGGCAGGGGAGGACAGAGGACAGAGGAGGACAGAGAAGGATAGAGGAGGGACAGAGGAGGACAGAGGAGGGACAGAGGAGGACAGAGGAGGACAGAGGAGGGACAGAGGAGGACAGAGGAGGGACAGAGGAGGACAGAGGAGGGACAGAGGAGGACAGAGGAGGACAGAGGAGGAGGACAGAGGAGGATAGAGGAGGGACAGAGGAGGGACAGAGGAGGAGGACAGAGGACAGAGGAGGACAGAGGACAGAGGAGGGACAGAGGAGGACAGAGGAGGGACAGAAAAGGGACAGAGGAGGGACAGAGGAGGGACAGAGGAGGGACAGAGGAGGACAGAGGAGGACAGAGGAGGGACAGAGGAGGACAGAGGAGGACAGAGGAGGGACAGAGGAGGACAGAGGAGGGACAGAGGAGGGACAGAGGAGGACAGAGGAGGGCAGGGGAGGACAGAGGAGGACAGAGGAGGGACAGGAGGACAGAGGAGGGACAGGGGAGGACAGAGGACAGAGGAGGATAGAGGAGGGACAGAGGAGGACAGAGGAGGACAGAGGAGGGACAGAGGAGGACAGAGGAGGACAGAGGAGGGACAGAGGAGGACAGAGGAGGAACAGAGGAGGACAGAGGAGGAACAGAGGAGGACAGAGGAGGGACAGAGGAGGACAGAGGAGGGACAGAGGAGGAACAGAGGAGGACAGAGGAGGGACAGAGGAGGACAGAGGAGGGACAGAGGAGGACAGAGGAGGACAGAGGAGGACAGAGGAGGACAGAGGAGGGACAGAGGAGGACAGAGGAGGACAGAGGAGGGACAGAGGAGGGACAGAGGAGGACAGAGGAGGGACAGAGGAGGGACAGAGGAGGAACAGAGGAGGACAGAGGAGGAACAGAGGAGGACAGAGGAGGGACAGAGGAGGAACAGAGGAGGACAGAGGAGGAACAGAGGAGGGACAGAGGAGGAACAGAGGAGGACAGAGGAGGAGGACAGAGGAGGAGGACAGAGGAGGACAGAGGAGGAACAGAGGAGGACAGAGGAGGGACAGAGGAGGACAGAGGAGGACAGAGGAGGAACAGAGGAGGAACAGAGGAGGACAGAGGAGGACAGAGGAGGGACAGAGGAGGACAGAGGAGGAGGACAGAGGAGGAACAGAGGAGGAACAGAGGAGGATAGAGGAGGAACAGAGGAGGACAGAGGAGGGACAGAGGAGGAGGACAGAGGAGGACAGAGGAGGAGGATAGAGGAGGGACAGAGGAGGGACAGAGGAGGACAGAAGAGGAGGACAGAGGAGGAGGACAGAGGAGGATAGAGGAGGAACAGAGGAGGACAGAGGAGGGACAGAGGAGGACAGAGGAGGAGGACAGAGGAGGAACAGAGGAGGGACAGAGGAGGACAGAGGAGGACAGAGGAGGGACAGAGGAGGACAGAGGAGGAGGACAGAGGAGGAACAGAGGAGGACAGAGGAGGAACAGAGGAGGACAGAGGAGGAACAGAGGAGGACAGAGGAGGGACAGAGGAGGAGGACAGAGGAGGACAGAGGAGGAGGATAGAGGAGGGACAGAGGAGGGACAGAGGAGGACAGAAGAGGAGGACAGAGGAGGAGGACAGAGGAGGATAGAGGAGGAACAGAGGAGGACAGAGGAGGGACAGAGGAGGACAGAGGAGGAGGACAGAGGAGGAGGACAGAGGAGGACAGAGGAGGAGGATAGAGGAGGGACAGAGGAGGGACAGAGGAGGACAGAAGAGGAGGACAGAGGAGGAGGACAGAGGAGGATAGAGGAGGAACAGAGGAGGACAGAGGAGGGACAGAGGAGGACAGAGGAGGAGGACAGAGGAGGAACAGAGGAGGGACAGAGGAGGACAGAGGAGGACAGAGGAGGGACAGAGGAGGACAGAGGAGGAGGACAGAGGAGGAACAGAGGAGGAACAGAGGAGGACAGAGGAGGAACAGAGGAGGACAGAGGAGGGACAGAGGAGGAGGACAGAGGAGGACAGAGGAGGAGGATAGAGGAGGGACAGAGGAGGGACAGAGGAGGACAGAAGAGGAGGACAGAGGAGGAGCACAGAGGAGGACAGAGGAGGAACAGAGGAGGACAGAGGAGGGACAGAGGAGGACAGAGGAGGACAGAGGAGGAACAGAGGAGGGACAGAGGAGGACAGAGGAGGACAGAGGAGGGACAGAGGAGGACAGAGGAGGAGGACAGAGGAGGAACAGAGGAGGACAGAGGAGGACAGAGGAGGAACAGAGGGACAGAATCTTCTGTTTCTGACGTTGGGTTTCGTGTTTTTTCAGAAAGTGACCAAAGGCGCGAGGCACAAAATCGTGATCAGCATCCAGAAACTGAAGGAGCGTCAGAGCCAACTGCGCCTCCTGGAGAAGGTCAGGCACACGCAGAACACGCAGAACACACAGAAGACACAGAACACGTAGAACACGCAGAACATGCAGAACACGCAGAATACACAGAATACACAGAACATGCAGAATACGCAGAACACGCAGAAGACACAGAACACACAGAACACACAGAAGACACAGAACACGTAGAACACGCAGAACATGCAGAACACGCAGAACACGCAGAATACACAGAACACGCAGAACACGCAGAACACGCAGAACACACAGAAGACACAGAACACGTAGAACACGCAGAACATGCAGAACACGCAGAACACGCAGAATACACAGAACATGCAGAACACGCAGAACACGCAGAACACGCAGAATACACAGAACACACAGAAGACACAGAACACGTAGAACACGCAGAACATGCAGAACACGCAGAATACACAGAACATGCAGAATACGCAGAACACGCAGAACACGCAGAAGACACAGAACACGCAGAATACACAGAATACGCAGAACATGCAGAACATGCAGAACACGCAGAATACACAGAACATGCAGAATACGCAGAACACGCAGAATACACAGAACATGCAGAACACGCAGAATACACAGAACATGCAGAACACGCAGAATACACAGAACATGCAGAATACGCAGAACACGCAGAACACGCAGAAGACACAGAACACGCAGAATACACAGAATACGCAGAACATGCAGAACATGCAGAACACGCAGAACACGCAGAATACACAGAACATGCAGAATACGCAGAACATGCAGAATACGCAGAACACGCAGAACACGCAGAAGACACAGAACACGCAGAATACACAGAACACGCAGAATACACAGAACATGCAGAACACGCAGAACACGCAGAATACACAGAACATGCAGAACACGCAGAATACACAGAACATGCAGAATACGCAGAACATGCAGAACACGCAGAATACACAGAACACGCAGAATACACAGAACATGCAGAATACGCAGAACACGCAGAATACACAGAACATGCAGAACACGCAGAACACGCAGAATACACAGAACATGCAGAATACGCAGAACATGCAGAAGACGCAGAACACGCAGAACACGCAGAATACACAGAACATGCAGAACACGCAGAACACGCAGAACACACAGAAGACACAGAACACGTAGAACACGTAGAACACGCAGAACACGCAGAATACGCAGAACACGCAGAATACGCAGAACACGCAGAACACGCAGAACATGCAGAACACACAGAAGACACAGAACATGTAGAACACGCAGAAGACACAGAACACGTAGAACACGCAGAACACGCAGAATACACAGAACATGCAGAACACGCAGAACATGCAGAAGACGCAGAACACGCAGAAGACGCAAGCAAACTGTACAGAGACACAGGGAGAACACGCAAACTATACACTGTACACACACAGGAAGAGTATGCAAACTATACATGCACACAGCAAAGCCTTAAACCAGGTCTAAACCAGGTCTAAACCAGGTCTAAACCAGGACTAAACCAGGTCTAAACCAGGATTAAACCAGGTCTAAACCAGGTCTAAACCAGGTCTAAACCAGGACTAAATCAGGACTAAACCAGGTCTAAACCAGGTCTAAACCAGGTCTAAACCAGGTCTAAACCAGGACTAAAGCAGGTCTAAAGCAGGTCTAAACCAGGTCTAAACCAGGTCTAAACCAGGTCTAAACCAGGTCTAAACCAAGTCTAAACCAGGTCTAAACCAGGACTAAACCAGGTCTAAAGCAGGTCTAAAGCAGGTCTAAACCAGGTCTAAACCAGGACTAAACCAGGTCTAAACCAGGACTAAACCAGGTCTAAACCAGGTCTAAACCAGGTCTAAACCAAGTCTAAACCAGGTCTAAACCAGGACTAAACCAGGTCTAAAGCAGGTCTAAAGCAGGTCTAAACCAGGTCTAAACCAGGACTAAACCAGGTCTAAAGCAGGTCTAAACCAGGTCTAAACCAGGACTAAACCAGGTCTAAAGCAGGTCTAAACCAGGTCTAAACCAGGACTAAACCAGGTCTAAACCAGGTCTAAACCAAGTCTAAACCAGGTCTAAACCAGGACTAAACCAGGTCTAAAGCAGGTCTAAACCAGGTCTAAACCAGGTCTAAACCAGGTCTAAACCAGGTCTAAACCAGGACTAAACCAGGACTAAACCAGGTCTAAACCAGGACTAAACCAGGTCTAAACCAGGTCTAAACCAGGTCTAAACCAAGTCTAAACCAGGTCTAAACCAGGACTAAACCAGGACTAAAGCAGGTCTAAAGCAGGTCTAAACCAGGACTAAACCAGGTCTAAACCAGGTCTAAACCAGGACTAAACCAGGACTAAAGCAGGACTAAACCAGGTCTAAACCAGGTCTAAACCAGGTCTAAACCAGGTCTAAATCAGGTCTAAACCAAGTCTAAACCAGGTCTAAACCAGGACTAAACCAGGTCTAAACCAGGTCTAAACCAGGTCTAAACCAGGCCCGGCTCCTCAGTGCAGTTCCTGTGCTGTCCTGCAGGAGGTGCTGGAGGGGGCGTCTCTGCGGGGCCCCCTACAGGAGCTACACCAGATGATCCTCACTCCCATCAGGCCGTTCACCTGCGACACAAGCCCCGCCCCCGGAGCGCACCTGTCGCACCTGAGCGGGGGCGGAGCCAGCGGAGGGGAGGCGGAGTCTGGAGCCAACGCCATCGCCGAGGGCGACCTGCCCGCGCAGTTCACCCGCGTCATGGGCAAAGGTCCGAGAGGGCATCCGAGCTAAAGGGAGGGCGTCAGGGCTAAAGGGAGGGCATCAGGAGTAATGGGAGGGCATCCGGGCTAAAGGGAGGGCGTCAGGGCTAAAGGGAGGGCATCAGGAGTAATGGGAGGGCATCCGGGCTAAAGGGAGGGCGTCAGGGCTAAAGGGAGGGCATCAGGAGTAATGGGAGGGCATCAGGGCTAAAGGGAGGGCATCAGGAGTAATGGGAGGGCATCAGGAGTGTTGGGAGGGCATCAGGAGTAATGGGAGGGCATCAGGGGTGTTGGGAGGGCATCAGGAGTAATGGGAGGGCATCAGGAGTGTTGGGAGGGCATCAGGAGTAATGGGAGGGCATCAGGAGTGTTGGGAGGGCATCAGGAGTAATGGGAGGGCATCAGGAGTGTTGGGAGGGCATCAGGAGTGTTGGGAGGGCATCAGGAGTAATGGGAGGGCATCAGGAGTGTTGGGAGGGCATCAGGAGTAATGGGAGGGCATCAGGAGTGTTGGGAGGGCATCAGGAGTGTTGGGAGGGCATCAGGAGTAATGGGAGGGCATCAGGAGTAATGGGAGGGCATCAGGAGTAATGGGAGGGCATCAGGAGTAATGGGAGGGCATCAGGAGTGTTGGGAGGGCATCAGGAGTGTTGGGAGGGCATCAGGAGTAATGGGAGGGCATCAGGAGTGTTGGGAGGGCATCAGGAGTGTTGGGAGGGCATCAGGAGTAATGGGAGGGCATCAGGAGTGTTGGGAGGGCATCAGGAGTGTTGGGAGGGCATCAGGAGTAATGGGAGGGCATCAGGAGTAATGGGAGGGCATCAGGAGTGTTGGGAGGGCATCAGGGGTGTTGGGAGGGCATCAGGAGTAATGGGAGGGCATCAGGAGTAATGGGAGGGCATCAGGAGTGTTGGGAGGGCATCAGGAGTGTTGGGAGGGCATCAGGAGTAATGGGAGGGCATCAGGAGTGTTGGGAGGGCATCAGGAGTAATGGGAGGGCATCAGGAGTGTTGGGAGGGCATCAGGAGTAATGGGAGGGCATCAGGAGTGTTGGGAGGGCATCAAGAGTAATGGGAGGGCATCAGGAGTGTTGGGAGGGCATCAGGAGTGTTGGGAGGGCATCAGGAGTAATGGGAGGGCATCAGGAGTGTTGGGAGGGCATCAGGAGTGTTGGGAGGGCATCAGGAGTAATGGGAGGGCATCAGGAGTAATGGGAGGGCATCAGGAGTGTTGGGAGGGCATCAGGAGTAATGGGAGGGCATCAGGAGTGTTGGGAGGGCATCAGGAGTAATGGGAGGGCATCAGGAGTAATGGGAGGGCATCAGGAGTGTTGGGAGGGCATCAGGAGTAATGGGAGGGCATCAGGAGTAATGGGAGGGCATCAGGAGTGTTGGGAGGGCATCAGGAGTAATGGGAGGGCATCAGGAGTAATGGGAGGGCATCAGGAGTAATGGGAGGGCATCAGGAGTAATGGGAGGGCATCAGGAGTGTTGGGAGGGCATCAGGAGTGTTGGGAGGGCATCAGGAGTAATGGGAGGGCATCAGGAGTAATGGGAGGGCATCAGGAGTAATGGGAGGGCATCAGGAGTGTTGGGAGGGCATCAGGAGTAATGGGAGGGCATCAGGAGTAATGGGAGGGCATCAGGAGTAATGGGAGGGCATCAGGAGTAATGGGAGGGCATCAGGGGTGTTGGGAGGGCATCAGGAGTAATGGGAGGGCATCAGGAGTAATGGGAGGGCATCAGGAGTAATGGGAGGGCATCAGGAGTGTTGGGAGGGCATCAGGAGTAATGGGAGGGCATCAGGAGTAATGGGAGGGCATCAGGAGTGTTGGGAGGGCATCAGGAGTAATGGGAGGGCATCAGGAGTAATGGGAGGGCATCAGGAGTAATGGGAGAGCATCAGGAGTGTTGGGAGGGCATCAGGAGTAATGGGAGGGCATCAGGAGTGTTGGGAGGGCATCAGGAGTA
This sequence comes from Odontamblyopus lacepedii, assembly GCA_034769755.1. Taxonomy (NCBI): domain Eukaryota; kingdom Metazoa; phylum Chordata; class Actinopteri; order Gobiiformes; family Gobiidae; genus Odontamblyopus; species Odontamblyopus lacepedii. Next base: position 46,712,414 of record CM068349.1, on the reverse strand, counting down.
ATGGGAGGGCATCAGGAGTAATGGGAGGGCATCAGGAGTGTTGGGAGGGCATCAGGAGTGTTGGGAGGGCATCAGGAGTAATGGGAGGGCATCAGGAGTGTTGGGAGGGCATCAGGAGTGTTGGGAGGGCATCAGGAGTAATGGGAGGGCATCAGGAGTGTTGGGAGGGCATCAGGAGTAATGGGAGGGCATCAGGAGTGTTGGGAGGGCATCAGGAGTAATGGGAGGGCATCAGGAGTAATGGGAGGGCATCAGGAGTAATGGGAGGGCATCAGGAGTAATGGGAGGGCATCAGGAGTAATGGGAGGGCATCAGGAGTGTTGGGAGGGCATCAGGAGTAATGGGAGGGCATCAGGAGTAATGGGAGGGCATCAGGAGTAATGGGAGAGCATCAGGAGTGTTGGGAGGGCATCAGGAGTAATGGGAGGGCATCAGGAGTGTTGGGAGGGCATCAGGAGTAATGGGAGGGCATCAGGAGTAATGGGAGGGCATCAGGAGTGTTGGGAGGGCATCAGGAGTGTTGGGAGGGCATCAGGAGTAATGGGAGGGCATCAGGAGTGTTGGGAGGGCATCAGGAGTAATGGGAGGGCATCAGGAGTGTTGGGAGGGCATCAGGAGTAATGGGAGGGCATCAGGAGTGTTGGGAGGGCATCAGGAGTAATGGGAGGGCATCAGGAGTAATGGGAGGGCATCAGGAGTAATGGGAGGGCATCAGGAGTGTTGGGAGGGCATCAGGAGTAATGGGAGGGCATCAGGAGTGTTGGGAGGGCATCAGGAGTAATGGGAGGGCATCAGGAGTAATGGGAGGGCATCAGGAGTAATGGGAGGGCATCAGGAGTGTTGGGAGGGCATCAGGAGTGTTGGGAGGGCATCAGGAGTAATGGGAGGGCATCAGGAGTAATGGGAGGGCATCAGGAGTAATGGGAGGGCATCAGGAGTGTTGGGAGGGCATCAGGAGTGTTGGGAGGGCATCAGGAGTAATGGGAGGGCATCAGGAGTGTTGGGAGGGCATCAGGAGTAATGGGAGGGCATCAGGAGTGTTGGGAGGGCATCAGGAGTAATGGGAGGGCATCAGGAGTGTTGGGAGGGCATCAGGAGTGTTGGGAGGGCATCAGGAGTAATGGGAGGGCATCAGGAGTGTTGGGAGGGCATCAGGAGTAATGGGAGGGCATCAGGAGTGTTGGGAGGGCATCAGGAGTGTTGGGAGGGCATCAGGAGTGTTGGGAGGGCATCAGGAGTAATGGGAGGGCATCAGGAGTGTTGGGAGGGCATCAGGAGTAATGGGAGGGCATCAGGAGTGTTGGGAGGGCATCAGGAGTGTTGGGAGGGCATCAGGAGTGTTGGGAGGGCATCAGGAGTAATGGGAGGGCATCAGGAGTGTTGGGAGGGCATCAGGAGTGTTGGGAGGGCATCAGGAGTAATGGGAGGGCATCAGGAGTAATGGGAGGGCATCAGGGGTGTTGGGAGGGCATCAGGAGTAATGGGAGGGCATCAGGAGTGTTGGGAGGGCATCAGGGGTGTTGGGAGGGCATCAGGAGTAATGGGAGGGCATCAGGAGTAATGGGAGGGCATCAGGAGTGTTGGGAGGGCATCAGGAGTAATGGGAGGGCATCAGGAGTAATGGGAGGGCATCAGGAGTAATGGGAGGGCATCAGGGGTGTTGGGAGGGCATCAGGAGTAATGGGAGGGCATCAGGAGTGTTGGGAGGGCATCAGGAGTGTTGGGAGGGCATCAGGAGTGTTGGGAGGGCATCAGGAGTAATGGGAGGGCATCAGGAGTGTTGGGAGGGCATCAGGAGTAATGGGAGGGCATCAGGAGTGTTGGGAGGGCATCAGGAGTGTTGGGAGGGCATCAGGAGTGTTGGGAGGGCATCAGGAGTGTTGGGAGGGCATCAGGAGTGTTGGGAGGGCATCAGGAGTAATGGGAGGGCATCAGGAGTGTTGGGAGGGCATCAGGAGTAATGGGAGGGCATCAGGAGTGTTGGGAGGGCATCAGGAGTGTTGGGAGGGCATCAGGAGTAATGGGAGGGCATCAGGAGTGTTGGGAGGGCATCAGGAGTAATGGGAGGGCATCAGGAGTGTTGGGAGGGCATCAGGAGTAATGGGAGGGCATCAGGAGTGTTGGGAGGGCATCAGGAGTAATGGGAGGGCATCAGGAGTGTTGGGAGGGCATCAGGAGTGTTGGGAGGGCATCAGGAGTGTTGGGAGGGCATCAGGAGTGTTGGGAGGGCATCAGGAGTGTTGGGAGGGCATCAGGAGTGTTGGGAGGGCATCAGGAGTAATGGGAGGGCATCAGGAGTGTTGGGAGGGCATCAGGAGTAATGGGAGGGCATCAGGAGTGTTGGGAGGGCATCAGGAGTGTTGGGAGGGCATCAGGAGTAATGGGAGGGCATCAGGAGTGTTGGGAGGGCATCAGGAGTAATGGGAGGGCATCAGGAGTGTTGGGAGGGCATCAGGAGTGTTGGGAGGGCATCAGGAGTAATGGGAGGGCATCAGGAGTGTTGGGAGGGCATCAGGAGTGTTGGGAGGGCATCAGGAGTGTTGGGAGGGCATCAGGAGTAATGGGAGGGCATCAGGAGTAATGGGAGGGCATCAGGAGTAATGGGAGGGCATCAGGAGTGTTGGGAGGGCATCAGGAGTGTTGGGAGGGCATCAGGAGTGTTGGGAGGGCATCAGGAGTAATGGGAGGGCATCAGGAGTGTTGGGAGGGCATCAGGAGTAATGGGAGGGCATCAGGAGTGTTGGGAGGGCATCAGGAGTGTTGGGAGGGCATCAGGAGTAATGGGAGGGCATCAGGAGTGTTGGGAGGGCATCAGGAGTAATGGGAGGGCATCAGGAGTGTTGGGAGGGCATCAGGAGTAATGGGAGGGCATCAGGAGTAATGGGAGGGCATCAGGGGTGTTGGGAGGGCATCAGGAGTGTTGGGAGGGCATCAGGAGTAATGGGAGGGCATCAGGAGTGTTGGGAGGGCATCAGGAGTAATGGGAGGGCATCAGGGGTGTTGGGAGGGCATCAGGAGTAATGGGAGGGCATCAGGAGTGTTGGGAGGGCATCAGGAGTAATGGGAGGGCATCAGGAGTGTTGGGAGGGCATCAGGAGTAATCGTGTCTCTCTCAGTCTGCACTCAGCTGCTCGTGTCTCGCTCTGATGAAGAAAACCTGAGTCTGTATCTGCAGCTGCTCGACAAGTGTCTGCTCCACGAGGTGAGGCCCAAACTGAGGCCCAGACCCACTGAGGCCCAAACTGAGGCCCAAACCCACTGAGGCCCAAACTGAGGCCCAGACCCACTGAGGCCCAAACTGAGGCCCAGACCCACTGAGGCCCAAACTGAGACCCAGACCCACTGAGGCCCAGACTGAGACCCAGACCCACTGAGGCCCAAACTGAGGCCCAGACCCACTGAGGCCCAGACCCACTGAGGCCCAGACCCACTGAGACCCAGGCCCAAACTGAGGCCCAAACTGAGACCCAGACCCACTGAGGCCCAAACTGAGGCCCAGACCCACTGAGGCCCAAACTGAGGCCCAGACCCACTGAGGCCCAAACTGAGACCCAGACCCACTGAGACCCAGACCCACTGAGGCCCAAACTGAGACCCAGACCCACTGAGGCCCAAACTGAGGCCCAGACCCACTGAGGCCCAAACTGAGACCCAGACCCACTGAGGCCCAAACTGAGGCCCAGACCCACAGACCCAGACCCACTGAGGCCCAAACTGAGGCCCAAACTGAGGCCCAGACCCACTGAGGCCCAAACTGAGACCCAGACCCACTGAGGCCCAAACTGAGACCCAGACCCACTGAGGCCCAAACTGAGGCCCAGACCCACTGAGGCCCAGACCCACTGAGACCCAGGCCCAAACTGAGACCCAGACCCACTGAGACCCAGACCCACTGAGGCCCAAACTGAGGCCCAAACTGAGACCCAGACCCACTGAGGCCCAAACTGAGACCCAGACCCACTGAGGCCCAAACTGAGGCCCAGACCCACTGAGGCCCAAACTGAGACCCAGACCCACTGAGGCCCAAACTGAGACCCAGACCCACTGAGGCCCAAACTGAGGCCCAAACTGAGGCCCAGTGAGGTCCTGACTGTAGCTCCTCCCAAACATGAACCCGACTCTGAATGTTTGAACAAACTAAATATTAATAAACCTCCTCCTCTTCACCTCCTCTCTCCTCTCCTCCTCTTCACCTCCTCTCTCCTCCTCTCTCCTCCTCTCCTCCTCCTCCTCTCTCCTCCTCTCTCCTCCTCCTCCTCTCCTCTCCTCCTCTCTCATCCTCCTCCTCTCCTCTCCTCCTCTCTCCTCCTCTCCTCTCCTCTCCTCCTCCTCCTCTCTCATCCTCTTCACCTCCTCCTCCTCTCCTCCTCTCCTCCTCTCCTCCTCTCTCCTCCTCTCCTCCTCTTCACCTCCTCTCTCCTCCTCCTCCTCTCCTCTCCTCCTCTCTCCTCCTCTTCACCTCCTCCTCTCCTCCTCTCCTCCTCTCTCATCCTCTTCACCTCCTCCTCCTCTCCTCCTCTCTCCTCCTCTCCTCCTCTCCTCCTCTTCACCTCCTCCTCAGTCGTTCACAGAGACTCAGAAGAAGCGTTTGGTTTCGTGGAAGCAGCAGGTTCAGAAACTGTTTCGCTCCATCCCCCGAAAAACTCTGCTCGACCTGACGGCCTATAGGAGGAGGTACTACAAGTACTACAAGTACTACAAGTACTACAAGTACTGCAAGTACTACAAGGACTACAAGTACTACAAGTACTGCAAGTACTGCAAGTACTACAAGGACTACAAGTACTACAAGTACTGCAAGTACTACAAGTACTACAAGGACTACAAGTACTGCAAGTACTACAAGTACTACAAGTACTACAAGTACTACAAGTACTGCAAGGACTACAAGGACTACAAGTACTGCAAGTACTACAAGGACTACAAGTACTGCAAGTACTACAAGGACTACAAGGACTACAAGGACTACAAGTACTGCAAGTACTACAAGGACTACAAGGACTACAAGTACTACAAGTACTACAAGGACTACAAGTACTACAAGTACTACAAGTACTGCAAGTACTACAAGGACTACAAGTACTGCATAAATCAGTACAAGTACTGATATAAGTACTGCAAGTACTGCAAGTACTGCAAGTACTACAAGTACTACAAGTACTACAAGTACTACAAGTACTGCAAGTACTGCAAGGACTACAAGTACTGCAAGTACTGCAAGGACTACAAGGACTACAAGTACTGCAAGTACTGCAAGTACTGCAAGTACTACAAGTACTACAAGTACTACAAGTACTACAAGTACTGCAAGGACTACAAGGACTACAAGGACTACAAGTACTGCAAGTACTGCAAGTACTGCAAGTACTACAAGTACTACAAGTACTACAAGGACTACAAGGACTACAAGTACTGCGAGTACTGCGAGTACTACGAGTACTGCGAGTACTGCGAGTACTGCAAGTACTGCAAGTACTACAAGTACTACAAGTACTGCAAGTACTGCAAGTACTACAAGTACTGCAAGTACTACAAGTACTACAAGTACTGCAAGTACTGCAAGTACTGCAAGTACTACAAGTACTACAAGTACTACAAGGACTACAAGGACTACAAGTACTGCAAGTACTACAAGTACTGCAAGTACTACAAGGACTACAAGTACTGCAAGTACTACAAGGACTACAAGGACTACAAATACTACAAGTACTACAAATACTACAAGTACTACAAGTACTACAAGTACTGCAAGTACTGCAAGGACTACAAGTACTACAAGTACTACAAGTACTACAAGTACTGCAAGTACTGCAAGTACTGCAAGTACTACAAGGACTACAAGTACTACAAATACTACAAGTACTACAAGTACTACAAGTACTGCAAGTACTGCAAGTACTACAAGGACTACAAGTACTACAAGTACTACAAGTACTACAAGTACTGCAAGTACTGCAAGTACTGCAAGTACTACAAGTACTACAAGTACTACAAGTACTACAAATACTACAAATACTACAAGTAATACAAATACTACAAGTACTACAAGTACTACAAATACTACAAGTACTACAAATACTACAAATACTACAAGTACTACAAATACTACTACAAATACTACAAATACTACTACAAATACTACAAATACTACTACAAGTACTACAAATACTACAGTACTACAAATACTCATTCCGACCCTCTGACCTCGTCCTGTCCTCTGACCTCATTTCTGACCTCGTTTCTGATCCTCTGACCTCGTCCTGACCTCTGACCTCATTTCTGACCTCGTTTCTTGCCCTCTGACCTCGTCCTGATCTTTGACCTAATTTCTGACCTTGTTTCTGACCTCTGACCTCATCCTGTCCTCTGACCTCATTTCTGACCTAATTTCTGACCCTCTGACCTCGTCCTGACCTCTGACCTCATTTCTGACCTCGTTTCTTGCCCTCTGACCTCGTCCTGATCTTTGACCTAATTTCTGACCTTGTTTCTGACCTCTGACCTCATCCTGACCTCGTTTCTGACCCTCTGACCTCGTCCTTACCTCTGACCTCGTCCTGACCTCGTTTCTGACCCTCTGACCTCGTCCTGACCCTCTGATCTCATTCTGACCTCGTTTCTGACCCTCTGACCTCGTCCTGACCTCGTCCTGTCCTTTGACCTAATTTCTGACCTAATTTCTGACCCTCTGACCTCGTTTCTGACCCTCTCTCTGACCCTCTCCCCAGCGCTCGCGGCTTCGGGCAGTCGAACTCTCTTCCCTCGGGGTCCCTGGGCCCCTCGGTGCGCCGGGGCCTCAGGCAGTACCAGATGCCCTCCCGCAGCCTCCCGGGGGCCCGGCTCGGACTCCTGCCCGGATCCGGAGCTCTGCTGGGGGCCCCGGCCCGGAGCAGCACCCCCACAGGCCGACAGGTGAGGGCAGGGTGACGGGTGAGGGCAGGGTGAGGGCAGGGTGACAGGTGAGGGCAGGGTGACGGGTGAGGGCAGGGTGAGGGCAGGGTGACAGGTGAGGGCAGGGTGACGGGTGAGGGCAGGGTGAGGGCAGGGTGACAGGTGAGGGCAGGGTGACGGGTGAGGGCAGGGTGACAGGTGAGGGCAGGGTGACGGGTGAGGGCAGGGTGAGGGCAGGGTGACAGGTGAGGGCAGGGTGACGGGTGAGGGCAGGGTGAGGGCAGGGTGACAGGTGAGGGCAGGGTGACGGGTGAGGGCAGGGTGACGGGTGAGGGCAGGGCGACGGGTGAGGGCAGGGTGACAGGTGAGGGCAGGGTGACAGGTGAGGGCAGGGTGACGGGTGAGGGCAGGGTGAGGGCAGGGTGACAGGTGAGGGCAGGGTGACGGGTGAGGGCAGGGCGACGGGTGAGGGCAGGGTGACGGGTGAGGGCAGGGTGACAGGTGAGGGTGACAGGTGAGGGTGACGGGTGAGGGCAGGGTGACGGGTGAGGGCAGGGTGACAGGTGAGGGCAGGGTGAGGGCAGGGTGACAGGTGAGGGCAGGGTGAGGGCAGGGCGACAGGTGAGGGCAGGGGCTCCACAGGTGAGGTGGAATGTTCCGCAGTGAGGGCAGGGCGACGGGTGAGGGCAGGGTGACGGGTGAGGGCAGGGTGACAGGTGAGGGCAGGGTGACGGGTGAGGGCAGGGTGACAGGTGAGGGTGACAGGTGAGGGCAGTCAAGGCTGATTTAGGACTTTAAAGCTGCACTGTGTAACTTTTCTGCTGGAGGCTCCATCAGACGCTTGTCTCCACGGTGACGTGGAATGTTCCGCAGTGGCATTAACCCTCGGGCTCCACGGTGACGTGGAATGTTCCGCAGTGGCATTAACCCTCGGGCTCCACGGTGATGTGGAATGTTCCGCAGTGGCATTAACCCTCGGGCTCCACGGTGATGGTCTCTGTTCTCTCTCCTCAGGGTCTGTGGTTCGCGAACCCCGGGGGCAGTAACAGTGTCCCGAGCCGCTCCCACCCCAACGTGACGCGCACCCGCTCCCTCCCCGTGGCTCCCAGCATGCACCTGCTGCACCCAGGTACAGGTACGCCAGGTGCCCTCCCAGCATGCACCTGCTGCACCCAGGTACAGGTACGCCAGGTGCCCTCCCAGCATGCACCTACTGCACCCAGGTACAGGTACAGGTACGCCAGGTGCCCTCCCAGCATGCACCTGCTGCACCCAGGTACAGGTACGCCAGGTGCCCTCCCAGCATGCACCTGCTGCACCCAGGTACAGGTACGCCAGGTGCCCTCCCAGCATGCACCTACTGCACCCAGGTACAGGTACAGGTACGCCAGGTGCCCTCCCAGCATGCACCTGCTGCACCCAGGTACAGGTACGCCAGGTGCCCTCCCAGCATGCAGCTGCTGCACCCAGGTACAGGTACGCCAGGTGCCCTCCCAGCATGCACCTGCTGCACCCAGGTACAGGTACGCCAGGTGCCCTCCCAGCATGCACCTGCTGCACCCAGGTACAGGTACGCCAGGTGCCCTCCCAGCATGCACCTGCTGCACCCAGGTACAGGTACGCCAGGTGCCCTCCCAGCATGCACCTGCTGCACCCAGGTACAGGTACGCCAGGTGCCCTCCCAGCATGCAGCTGCTGCACCCAGGTACAGGTACGCCAGGTGCCCTCCCAGCATGCACCTGCTGCACCCAGGTACAGGTACGCCAGGTGCCCTCCCAGCATGCAGCTGCTGCACCCAGGTACAGGTACACCAGGTGCCCTCCCAGCATGCACCTGCTGCACCCAGGTACAGGTACGCCAGGTGCCCTCCCAGCATGCACCTGCTGCACCCAGGTACAGGTACAGGTACGCCAGGTGCCCTCCCAGCATGCACCTGCTGCAGGGGCAGAAGGACTTCAGTATTTCCAGGGTCGGCGTCTCTTTAAGAGCAGTGACCTGGAGTAACCTCTGTGTTTTTACAGGAAACAGTCACAAAGAACTCATTCATAAAACCAGGACTGAACCAGGACTGAACCAGGACTGAACCAGGACTGAACCAGGACTAGACCTGGACTAAACCAGGACTGAACCAGGACTAAACCAGGACTGAACCAGGACTAGACCTGGACTAAACCAGGACTGAACCAGGACTAAACCAGGACTGAACCAGGACTAAACCAGGACTAAACCAGGACTAAACCAGGACTGAACCAGGACTGAACCAGGACTAGACCTGGACTAAACCAGGACTGAACCAGGACTGAACCAGGACTGAACCAGGACTGAACCAGGACTAGACCTGGACTAAACCAGGACTGAACCAGGACTAAACCAGGACTGAACCAGGACTAGACCTGGACTAAACCAGGACTGAACCAGGACTAAACCAGGACTGAACCAGGACTAAACCAGGACTGAACCAGGACTAGACCTGGACTAAACCAGGACTGAACCAGGACTAAACCAGGACTGAACCAGGACTAAACCAGGACTAAACCAGGACTAAACCAGGACTGAACCAGGACTGAACCAGGACTAGACCTGGACTAAACCAGGACTGAACCAGGACTGAACCAGGACTGAACCAGGACTGAACCAGGACTAGACCTGGACTAAACCAGGACTGAACCAGGACTAAACCAGGACTGAACCAGGACTAGACCTGGACTAAACCAGGACTGAACCAGGACTAAACCAGGACTGAACCAGGACTAAACCAGGACTAAACCAGGACTAAACCAGGACTGAACCAGGACTGAACCAGGACTAGACCTGGACTAAACCAGGACTGAACCAGGACTAAACCAGGACTGAACCAGGACTAGACCTGGACTAAACCAGGACTGAACCAGGACTAAACCAGGACTGAACCAGGACTAAACCAGGACTAAACCAGGACTAAACCAGGACTGAACCAGGACTAGACCTGGACTAAACCAGGACTGAACCAGGACTAAACCAGGACTGAACCAGGACTAGACCTGGACTAAACCAGGACTGAACCAGGACTAAACCAGGACTGAACCAGGACTAAACCAGGACTAAACCAGGACTAAACCAGGACTGAACCAGGACTAGACCTGGACTAAACCAGGACTGAACCAGGACTAAACCAGGACTAAACCAGGACTAAACCAGGACTGAACCAGGACTAGACCTGGACTAAACCAGGACTAAACCAGGACTGAACCAGGACTAGACCTGGACTAAACCAGGACTGAACCAGGACTAGACCTGGACTAAACCAGGACTGAACCAGGACTAAACCAGGACTAAACCAGGACTAAACCAGGACTGAACCAGGACTAGACCTGGACTAAACCAGGACTGAACCAGGACTAAACCAGGACTGAACCAGGACTGAACCAGGACTAAACCAGGACTAAACCAGGACTAAACCAGGACTGAACCAGGACTAGACCTGGACTAAACCAGGACTGAACCAGGACTAAACCAGGACTGAACCAGGACTGAACCAGGACTAAACCAGGACTAAACCAGGACTAAACCAGGACTGAACCAGGACTAGACCTGGACTAAACCAGGACTGAACCAGGACTAAACCAGGACTGAACCAGGACTAGACCTGGACTAAACCAGGACTGAACCAGGACTAAACCAGGACTGAACCAGGACTAAACCAGGACTAAACCAGGACTAAACCAGGACTGAACCAGGACTAGACCTGGACTAAACCAGGACTGAACCAGGACTAAACCAGGACTGAACCAGGACTAAACCAGGACTAAACCAGGACTAAACCAGGACTGAACCAGGACTAGACCTGGACTAAACCAGGACTGAACCAGGACTAGACCTGGACTAAACCAGGACTGAACCAGGACTGAACCAGGACTAGACCTGGACTAAACCAGGACTAGACCTGGACTAAACCAGGACTGAACCAGGACTGAACCAGGACTGAACCAGGACTAAACCAGGACTAAACCAGGACTAAACCAGGACTGAACCAGGACTGAACCAGGACTAGACCTGGACTAAACCAGGACTGAACCAGGACTAAACCAGGACTGAACCAGGACTAGACCTGGACTAAACCAGGACTGAACCAGGACTAAACCAGGACTGAACCAGGACTAAACCAGGACTAAACCAGGACTAAACCAGGACTGAACCAGGACTAGACCTGGACTAAACCAGGACTGAACCAGGACTAAACCAGGACTGAACCAGGACTAGACCTGGACTAAACCAGGACTGAACCAGGACTAAACCAGGACTGAACCAGGACTAAACCAGGACTAAACCAGGACTAAACCAGGACTGAACCAGGACTAGACCTGGACTAAACCAGGACTGAACCAGGACTAAACCAGGACTAAACCAGGACTAAACCAGGACTGAACCAGGACTAGACCTGGACTAAACCAGGACTAAACCAGGACTGAACCAGGACTAGACCTGGACTAAACCAGGACTGAACCAGGACTAGACCTGGACTAAACCAGGACTGAACCAGGACTAAACCAGGACTAAACCAGGACTAAACCAGGACTGAACCAGGACTAGACCTGGACTAAACCAGGACTGAACCAGGACTAAACCAGGACTGAACCAGGACTGAACCAGGACTAAACCAGGACTAAACCAGGACTAAACCAGGACTGAACCAGGACTAGACCTGGACTAAACCAGGACTGAACCAGGACTAAACCAGGACTGAACCAGGACTGAACCAGGACTAAACCAGGACTAAACCAGGACTAAACCAGGACTGAACCAGGACTAGACCTGGACTAAACCAGGACTGAACCAGGACTAAACCAGGACTGAACCAGGACTAGACCTGGACTAAACCAGGACTGAACCAGGACTAAACCAGGACTGAACCAGGACTTAACCAGGACTAAACCAGGACTAAACCAGGACTGAACCAGGACTAAACCAGGACTAAACCAGGACTGAACCAGGACTAAACCAGGACTGAACCAGGACTAAACCAGGACTAAACCAGGACTGAACCAGGACTGAACCAGGACTAAACCAGGACTGAACCAGGACTGAACCAGGACTAGACCAGGACTAAACCAGGACTGAACCAGGACTGAACCAGGACTAAACCAGGACTAAACCAGGACTGAACCAGGACTAGACCTGGACTAAACCAGGACTGAACCAGGACTAAACCAGGACTGAACCAGGACTGAACCAGGACTAAACCAGGACTAAACCAGGACTAAACCAGGACTGAACCAGGACTAGACCTGGACTAAACCAGGACTGAACCAGGACTAAACCAGGACTGAACCAGGACTGAACCAGGACTAAACCAGGACTAAACCAGGACTAAACCAGGACTGAACCAGGACTAGACCTGGACTAAACCAGGACTGAACCAGGACTAAACCAGGACTGAACCAGGACTAGACCTGGACTAAACCAGGACTGAACCAGGACTAAACCAGGACTGAACCAGGACTAAACCAGGACTAAACCAGGACTAAACCAGGACTGAACCAGGACTAGACCTGGACTAAACCAGGACTGAACCAGGACTAAACCAGGACTGAACCAGGACTAAACCAGGACTAAACCAGGACTAAACCAGGACTGAACCAGGACTAAACCTGGACTAAACCAGGACTAAACCAGGACTGAACCAGGACTGAACCAGGACTAAACCAGGACTGAACCAGGACTGAACCAGGACTAAACCAGGACTAGACCTGGACTAAACCAGGACTGAACCAGGACTGAACCAGGACTGAACCAGGACTAAACCAGGACTGAACCAGGACTAGACCTGGACTAAACCAGGACTGAACCAGGACTGAACCAGGACTGAACCAGGACTGAACCAGGACTAAACCAGGACTGAACCAGGACTAGACCTGGACTAAACCAGGACTGAACCAGGACTGAACCAGGACTGAACCAGGACTGAACCAGGACTGAACCAGGACTAAACCAGGACTAACCAGGACTAAACCAGGACTAAACCAGGACTGAACCAGGACTGAACCAGGACTAAACCAGGACTAAACCAGGACTAAACCAGGACTAGACCAGGACTAAACCAGGACTGAACCAGGACTGAACCAGGACTGAACCAGGACTAAACCAGGACTAAACCAGGACTAAACCAGGACTGAACCAGGACTGAACCAGGACTAAACCAGGACTAAACCAGGACTAAACCAGGACTGAACCAGGACTTAACCAGGACTAAACCAGGACTGAACCAGGACTGAACCAGGACTAAACCAGGACTAAACCAGGACTAAACCAGGACTGAACCAGGACTGAACCAGGACTGAACCAGGACTGAACCAGGACTAAACCAGGACTAAACCAGGACTAAACCAGGACTAAACCAGGACTAAACCAGGACTGAACCAGGACTGAACCAGGACTAAACCAGGACTGAACCAGGACTAAACCAGGACTGAACCAGGACTGAACCAGGACTAAACCAGGACTAAACCAGGACTAAACCAGGACTGAACCAGGACTGAACCAGGACTGAACCAGGACTAAAACAGGACTAAACCAGGACTGAACCAGGACTAAACCAGGACTGAACCAGGACTAAACCAGGACTGAACCAGGACTAATCAGAACCAGGACTAACCAGGACTAAACCAGGACTGAACCAGGACTGAACCAGGACTGAACCAGGACTGAACCAGGACTAAACCAGGACTGAACCAGGACTAAACCAGGACTGAACCAGGACTAAACCAGGACTAAACCAGGACTAAACCAGGACTGAACCAGGACTAGACCTGGACTAAAACCAGGACTGAACCAGGACTAAACCAGGACTGAACCAGGACTAAACCAGGACTAAACCAGGACTGAACCAGACCGAACCAGGACTGAAACCAGGACTGAACCTGGACTAAAACCAGGACTGAACCAGGACTGAACCGGGACTGAACCAGACTGAACCAGGACTAAACCAGGACTAAACCAGGACTAAACCAGTACTAAACCAGTACTGAACACGACTAAACCAGGACTGAACCAGGACTAGACCTGACTAAACCAGGACTGAACCAGGACTAAACCAGGACTGAACCAGGACTAAACCAGGACTAAACCAGGACTGAACCAGGACTGACCCAGGACTGTACCAGGACTAAAACCAGGACTAAACCAGGACTGAAACCAGGACTGAACCAGGACTGAACCAGGACTAAACCAGGACTAAACCAGGACTGAAACCAGGACTGAACCAGGACTAGACCAGGACTAAACCAGGACTGAACCAGGACTAGACCTGACCAAACCAGGACTGAACCAGGACTGAACCAGGACTGAACCAGGACTAAACCAGGACTGAACCAGGACTAAACCAGACCTGACCAAACCAGGACTGAACCAGGACTGAACCAGGACTGAACCAGGACTGAACCAGGACTGAACCAGGACTAAACCAGGTCTGAACCAGGACTGAACCAGGACTGAACCAGGACTAAACCAGGACTGAACCAGGACTGAACCAGGACTGAACCAGGACTAAACCAGGACTGAACCAGGACTGAACCAGGACTAAACCAGGACTGAACCTGGACTGAACCAGGACTAAACCAGGACTGAACCAGGACTAGACCTGGACTAAACCAGGACTGAACCAGGACTGAACCAGGACTGAACCAGGACTGAACCAGGACTAAACCAGGACTGAACCTGGACTGAACCAGGACTGAACCAGGACTGAACCAGGACTAAACCAGGACTGAACCAGGACTAGACCTGGACTAAACCAGGACTGAACCAGGACTGAACCAGGACTAAACCAGGACTAAACCAGGACTGAACCAGGACTGAACCAGGACTAAACCAGGACTAAACCAGGACTGAACCAGGACTGAACCAGGACTGAACCAGGTCTAAACCAGGACTAAACCAGGACTGAACCAGGACTGAACCAGGACTGAACCAGGACTAAACCAGGACTAAACCAGGACTGAACCAGGACTGAACCAGGACTGAACTAGGACTGAACTAGGACTGAACCAGGTCTAAACCAGGTCTAAACCAGGACTAAACCAGGACTAAACCAGGACTGAACCAGGACTGAACCAGGACTGAACCAGGACTAAACCAGGACTGAACCAGGACTGAACCAGGACTGAACCAGGACTGAACCAGGACTAAACCAGGACTAAACCAGGACTGAACCAGGTCTAAACCAGGTCTAAACCAGGACTAAACCAGGACTAAACCAGGACTAAACCTGGACTAAACCAGGACTGAACCAGGACTGAACCAGGACTGAACCAGGACTGAACCAGGACTAAACCAGGACTGAACCAGGACTGAACCAGGACTGAACCAGGACTAAACCAGGACTAAACCAGGACTGAACCAGGACTGAACCAGGACTGAACCAGGACTAAACCAGGACTAAACCAGGACTAAACCAGGACTGAACCAGGACTGAACCAGGACTAAACCAGGACTGAACCAGGACTGAACCAGGACTGAACCAGGACTGAACCAGGACTAGACCTGGACTAAACCAGGACTAGACCTGGACTAAACCAGGACTGAACCAGGACTGAACCAGGACTGAACCAGGACTAAACCAGGACTGAACCAGGACTAGACCTGGACTAAACCAGGACTGAACCAGGACTGAACCAGGACTAAACCAGGACTGAACCAGGACTGAACCAGGTCTAAACCAGGACTGAACCAGGACTGAACCAGGACTAAACCAGGACTAAACCAGGACTGAACCAGGACTGATCCAGGACTGAACCAGGACTAGACCAGGACTGAACCAGGACTGAACCAGGACTGAACCAGGACTAGACCTGGACTGAACCAGGACTGAACCAGGACTGAACCAGGACTAAACCTGGACTGAAGCAGGACTAAACCAGGTCTAAACCAGGACTGAACCAGGACTGAACCAGGACTAAACCAGGTCTAAACCAGGACTGAACCAGGACTGAACCAGGACTAAACCAGGTCTAAACCAGGACTGAACCAGGACTGAACCAGGACTAAACCAGGTCTAAACCAGGACTGAACCAGGACTGAACCAGGACTGAACCTGGACTGAACCTGGACTGAACCAGGACTGAACCTGGACTGAACCTGGACTGAACCAGGACTGAACCAGGACTGAACCAGGACTAAACCAGGACTGAACCAGGACTGAACCAGGACTAAACCAGGACTGAACCAGGACTAAACCCTGAGCGGCTCCTCTGAGTCTGATTCAGATTTTTGTTTTTTCAGATTTGCAGCCGACGCCGATGGAGCCGGACATCAACAACCGGCTCGAGTCTCTGTGTCTGAGCATGACTGAGCACGCCCTGGGAGGTACTGCAAATACTACTGCAAATACTGCAAATACTGCAAATACTACTGCAAATACTGCAAATACTGCAAATACTACTGCAAATACTACTGCAAATACTGCAAATACTACTGCAAATACTACTGCAAATACTACTGCAAATACTACTGCAAATACTACTGCAAATACTACTGCAAATACTACTGCAAATACCACCGCAACACCGCAAATACCACCGCAAATACTACCGCAAATACTACTGCAAATACCACCGCAAATACTTCGCAAATACCGCAAATACCACTGCAAATACTACCGCAAATACCACTGCAACACCACCGCAAATACTACCGCAACACTGCAAATACCACCGCAAATACCGCAAACACTACCGCAACACTACTGCAAATACTACCGCAAATACCACCGCAAATACTACTGCAAATACCACTGCAAATACCACCGCAACACCGCAAATACTACTGCAAATACTGCAAATACTACTGCAAATACCGCAACACTGCAAATACCACCGCAAATACCACCGCAACACCGCAAATACCACCGCAAATACTACCGCAAATACTACCGCAACACCGCAAATACTGCAAATACTACCGCAACACTGCAAATACCGCAACACTACCGCAAATACTACTGCAACACTGCAAATACTACCGCAAATACTACCGCAAATACCACCGCAAATACTACTGCAACACTACCGCAAATACCACTGCAAATACTACTGCAAATACTACCGCAACACTGCAAATACCGCAAATACCACTGCAACACTACCGCAAATACCACTGCAAATACTTCCGCAAATACCGCAAATACCACTGCAAATACTACCGCAAATACTACCGCAAATACCACTGCAAATACTACCGCAAATACCGCAAATACTACCGCAAATACCGCAAATACCACTGCGCAAATACCACCGCAACACTACCGCAAATACCACCGCAAATACTACTGCAAATACTACCGCAACACCGCAAATACTACCGCAAATACCGCAAATACTACTGCAAATACTGCAAATACCGCAAATACCACTGCAAATACTACCGCAACACTGCAAATACCGCAAATACTACCGCAAATACTACCGCAAATACTACCGCAAATACTACCGCAAATACTACCGCAACACTACCGCAAATACCACCGCAAACACTACCGCAACACCACCGCAAATACCACCGCAACACTACCGCAAATACCACCGCAAACACCACCGCAAATACCACCGCAAATACCACTGCAAATACCACCGCAACACTACTGCAACACTGCAACACTACCGCAAATACTACCGCAAATACTACCGCAAATACCACTGCAAATACTTCACTGCAAATACCGCAAATACTACCGCAAATACTACCGCAAATACTACCGCAAATACTACCGCAAATACTACCGCAAATACTACTGCAACACCACTGCAAATACCACTGCAAATACTACCGCAAATACTACTGCAAATACCACTGCAAATACCGCAAATACTACCGCAAATACTACTGCAAATACGGCAAATACTACCGCAAATACCACCGCAACACTACCGCAACACTGCAAATACTACCGCAAATACTACCGCAACACCGCAAATACTACCGCAAATACTACTGCAAATACCACCGCAAATACCGCAAATACTACCGCAAATACTACCGCAAATACTACTGCAAATACCACTGCAAATACTACCGCAACACTACCGCAAATACCGCAAATACCACTGCAAATACCACCGCAAATACCACCGCAAATACCACTGCAACACTTCCGCAACACCGCAAATACCACTGCAAATACCACTGCAAATACTACTGCAAATACTACCGCAAATACTACCGCAACACTGCAAACACTACCGCAACACCGCAAATACTACCGCAACACCACTGCAAATACTACCGCAACACTGCAACACTACCGCAACACTGCAAATACTACCGCAAACACTACTGCAAATACTACTGCAACACCGCAAATACCACTGCAAATACTACCGCAAATACCGCAAATACCACTGCAAATACTACCGCAACACTACCGCAACACCGCAACACTACTGCAAATACTACCGCAAATACTACCGCAACACCACCGCAAATACTACTGCAAATACTACTGCAAATACTACTGCAAATACTGCAAATACTACTGCAAATACTACTGCAAATACTGCAAATACTACTGCAAATACTACTGCAAATACTACTGCAAATACTACTGCAAATACTACTGCAAATACTACTGCAAATACTGCAAATACTACTGCAGTACTGCAAATACTACTGCAAATACTACAAATACTACGACCACCAATACTGTGAGCATAAGAGCTTTAGTCTCTTTTCTACTTCTTTAACTTTAACATTTAATTTACTTTAATATTTCAAAAGTTTTTTTTTATTTTAATCATAGAAATAAAACATCAGATGAGGTTAAAATAGTTTGAGTCTCGCGTCTCGTTTGGAGGAGTCGTTTTTCCTCTGCTGAAACCAGAGCGGCTCCTTTACGAACCAGAGCGGCTCCTTTAGGAACCAGAGCGGCTCCTTTAGGAACCAGAGCGGCTCCTTTAGGAACCAGAGCGGCTCCTTTACGAACCAGAGCGGCTCCTTTACGAACCAGAGCGGCTCCTTTAGGAACCAGAGCGGCTCCTTTAGGAACCAGAGCGGCTCCTTTAGGAACCAGAGCGGCTCCTTTAGGAACCAGAGCGGCTCCTTTAGTGACAGAAGCTGAGGCACCACAGCAGAACTGTGTTCACCACAGACGTATGAGGTTCTGAGGAGCTTCCACTAAATTCTCTTCATCCATCGTCGGCAAAATTAACACTCGATTATCGATTAATCATTAACATTTTATATTCAAATGCTGATCATTGTTCTTCCTGTTCCTAATCTGCATAAATAAACTTTAAACACATAAAGGTCCTGACTCCAGAGCCTCATCAGTGTGAGGTCAGAATGAGTTTAATGCAGATTTAAACATTTATGTTTTACACAAACTAAACTTAAAACCTCACGGCTCATTTGCATAAACTGTAAGAGCTGAAAAAAGCAGCTCTTTCCTTGTGCTGCTGCTTCAGCTTCTGTGGGACTAAAGGACTCGACTCAGTGAATATGAGTGTTCTCTCTGTGACTCAGTGAATATGAGTGTTCTCTCTGTGACTCAGTGAATATGAGTGTTCTCTCTGTGACTCAGTGAATATGAGTGTTCTCCCTGTGACAGAGGATGTTCTGCTGGTGCTGAGTCTGTTCTGTGCGTATGTCGCGTTGCAGATGCTGCGTAAACATGTGAAACCGGGACACTCAAAAACCCGATCATACCCGGGACACTGATGTGCAGGGAAACGCACTCTGAGGAATATAGGGATCTAGGGATAGGGATGTCCATTAACATGAACCTGAGCCACCAAACTCTGAAGGAGCAAATATCGATTAATCGACTCATCAGCCCGACTCTGGTGCTGACCCTGGTGCTGACCCTGGTGCTGACCCTGGTGCTGACCCTGGTGCTGAGGGTGACGGCTCCACAGAGTTTGGCTCAGATGAAGCTCCCGTTGCTGCGGTTACAGGAGCGACTCTGGAGCCAGGTCCATGTTAGGAACGGGATTTTTATTTTAAAAAAAACAAACAAAAAACAGGATCCTGTGGTGGGTTCAGACAAACCGTTAAGAGCAAAACACTGAGGCCACAGCAGCAGGTCCAGAGCCACAGGATCCCGGAAGAGCCGGAAGAGCCGTCCGGAGCACTTCCTGTTTGTCTGTGGTTTCACTCATGTGTTCCTGTGCTTCACCTGCAGATGGCGCTGACCGCACATCCACCATCTGACCTCTGACCTAATGACATCACCGCCCGCAGAGCCCCGCCCACACCAGCCCCGCCCACATGCTGGGAGGAAGGAGGGGCCAACTCCAACAGTCACCAGGAACCACCCACTGCCGGAACCATCACAGCAGGGTTCTGAAGGGTTCTAGAGGGTTCTGAAGGGTTCTAGAGGGTTCTAAAGGGTTCTAGAGGGTTCTACAGTGGGCTAATCTGGAACAGTTCACACCAGGAGGATTCTGAGGTGGAGGAGCAGGAGAGTTTAAGTGGGAAAAGTTTGTTTCTGGAGAGGAAGTGAGGAGGAAGTAAAGGAGGAAGTGACATCAGAAGGAAACAGGAAGTGGAGTGAGGAGGCGGTGCCGGATTTGGACGCTCAGCTCGGGGCGGGGGGCCGTAACCACGGTGACCAGAAAAAGCCCCATGTTTCATCTTTAATTTAAAATCACCATCACCGGGACTAAACCAGGTCTAAATCAGGACTAAATCAGGACTAAACCAGGATTAAACCAGGACTAAACCAGGACTAAACCAGGACTAAACCAGGATTAAACCAGGTCTAAACCAGGACTAAACCAGGTCTAAACCAGGACTAAATCAGGACTAAACCAGGTCTAAACCAGGATTAAACCAGGTCTAAACCAGGTCTAAATCAGGACTAAACCAGGTCTAAACCAGGTCTAAACCAGGATTAAACCAGGTCTAAACCAGGTCTAAATCAGGACTAAACCAGGTCTAAATCAGGACTAAACCAGGATTAAACCAGGTCTAAACCAGGACTAAACCAGGATTAAACCAGGATTAAACCACGACTAAACCAGGACTAAACCAGGTCTAAACCAGGATTAAACCAGGTCTAAACCAGGTCTAAACCAGGACTAAACCAGGTCTAAACCAGGTCTAAACCAGGATTAAACCAGGTCTAAACCAGGTCTAAATCAGGACTAAACCAGGATTAAACCAGGTCTAAACAAGGTCTAAACCAGGTCTAAACCAGGACTAAACCAGGACTAAACCAGGACTAAACCAGGACTAAACCAGGTCTAAACCAGGACTAAACCAGGTCTAAACCAGGATTAAACCAGGTCTAAACCAGGTCTAAACCAGGACTAAACCAGGACTAAACCAGGACTAAACCAGGTCTAAACCAGGACTAAACCAGGTCTAAACCAGGTCTAAACCAGGACTAAACCAGGACTAAACCAGGTCTAAACCAGGTCTAAACCAGGTCTAAACCAGGTCTAAACCAGGTCTAAACCAGGATTAAACCAGGTCTAAACCAGGTCTAAACCAGGACTAAACCAGGTCTAAACCAGGTCTAAACCAGGTCTAAACCAGGTCTAAACCAGGACTAAACCAGGTCTAAACCAGGTCTAAACCAGGACTAAACCAGGTCTAAACCAGGTCTAAACCAGGTCTAAACCAGGTCTAAACCAGGTCTAAACCAGGTCTAAACCAGGATTAAACCAGGTCTAAACCAGGTCTAAACCAGGGTAACCGCAGGTGACAAAAGCCCGTTGTTTCGGCCGTGCTGCAGGCCTAGAATGTCCCACAGTACGGCATTAAACTTGATCAGGATCTGCACCGGGCTAAACGTGTCACAAATCAGATCCCGGGGTCTGAAGTGAGTGAGGTGAGGTGTGCGGAAGCCGTGACCCCGGAGCAGAGCGTCCGGACCGGCGCCGACCCGCGGGACGAAGGAAGCGGGAAGTGTGGTCCAATCAGAGGCCGGCCCTCTGGTCACGTGACACAAAATGGCGGCGTGGATTTGAGCGGCGCAGGATCCGTATGGGTTTGTTTCTGTTTGAGCGCGGCCCCTCCCCCGATTTCACTTTCATTCACAGCCCGACGGTTCCAGACGGAGCTCAGCAGTCGCCCGCTCCGGTTTTGGCTCCCGTTTTGGCTCCGGTTTTGGCTCCGGTTTTGGCTCCGGTTTTGGCTCCGGTTTTGGCTCCGGTTTTGGCTCCGGTTTTGGCTCTGGCTCGTGCGGTTTTAAGGCGGACCTGTTGTGCTCTCGGCGTTTCTCCTCGAGCCGCTGAAGTCGTGTTTGTGTGATCTTTAGGCCGTGTCCACACACACGGGTGTTTCTATAAACGCAGATCTGCTACACTTCGTTTTATCAAAAGTCTCGCGTCCACTTCACCGTTTTAAATATAATTCCATCCACACAGCCGCATCATCGCGCTCTTCCACTTGTTGAAGCACAGGCGATGGCAGGACAGGAGTTTGTGCTTCTACATGAGGACGAAGTGAGTCTGACAGCGACAGGAGGGACGACCTGGACATGCGGAAGTTTTCACGCCGACTTCTGACTCGAAGTTCTTCCACCAGCTGCAGCGCGTCCAGGTCGGACCAACATCTCCCACGGCGTCTCTCCCGCCGAGTGACGCCTTCGAGGAGGAGGAGGAGGAGGTGGAGGAGGAGGAGGAGGAGGAGGAGGATATTTGGTGTAAAACAGCCGAATGCAGCGCACTTCTTCTCCTCAGCTCCTCCACAAGAAGCAGGAGCTGCGATTGTAAAAAAAAAAAAGCAGCTAAAGAGCTCCTGTGAGAGGGTCAGAAGTAACAGGCTTCTGACACAAACAAGGAGCATCTGTGACGTTTCTGCTCTTCTGTCGCCAATAGTGACGTTTAAAAACACAAATCACCGTGATTCATGTCCAGAGCAAACGCAAAACTGCAGTTTACCAAAAGCTTTCAGGTTTTAGGGACTTAATCCTTCGGTTCTGTGTGGATGAGGCCAAATCCTCTAAAAATAACCTTGTTTCATCAGATAACCTGCCTCTGTGTGGACAAGGCCTTATTCTCAGGATTTTAAGTCGCCGTTGCCCCGGCAACACAGAAGAGCATTTGTTCCATTAGATTCTGAATTTTAAAGCTGCTCTGTGTAACATTTCTAGTGGGGGGTTTACCATTTGTTTGTCTCCATGGGGATGTTATTGCTTAGAATGTTCCTTAGTGTGGCCCAAACCTCCCACTATGTTACATTACAGGTCAGGTCTGTGGAGAGGCGCCCCTGTTCACAGAAGGAAGTACTGTATTTTGGAGCAACAGAAAGCCCCAGAATGAATAAGGCGCCTGTTTAATGACGCACTGCGGAACATTCCGGGCAAAGCAATAACATCTCCATGGAGACAGGTAGGCTGTGAGCGGGCTCGCACCTCCACAGACCTGACTCTTACATGGCCTGGTGGAGGGCCTCCTACTTGTTCCCATGAAAATGTTCCTTTGGCTTTGGCTCATCGACGTTCTGCAGGGAGAATGTTCCAGAGCGTTTCTTTACTCATCACGTGGCTGTGGCGTGTGGAGATAGTGATGGGGGCAAGTTCTGAACTAGTGTAGTGATGGGGGCAAGTTCTGAACTAGTGTAGTGATGGGGGCAAGTTCTGAACTAGTGCAGTGATGGGGGCAAGTTCTGAACTAGTGCAGTGATGGGGGCAAGTTCTGAACTAGTGCAGTGATGGGGGCAAGTTCTGAACTAGTGTAGTGATGGGGGCAAGTTCTGAACTAGTGTAGTGCAAGTTCTGAACTAGTGCAGTGATGGGGGCAAGTTCTGAACTAGTGTAGTGATGGGGGCAAGTTCTGAACTAGTGCAGTGATGGGGCAAGTTCTGAACTAGTGCAGTGATGGGGGCAAGTTCTGAACTAGTGTAGTGATGGGGGCAAGTTCTGAACTAGTGTAGTGATGGGGGCAAGTTCTGAACTAGTGAAGTGATGGGGCAAGTTCTGAACTAGTGCAGTGATGGGGGCAAGTTCTGAACTAGTGTAGTGATGGGGGCAAGTTCTGAACTAGTGCAGTGATGGGGGCAAGTTCTGAACTAGTGTAGTGATGGGGGCAAGTTCTGAACTAGTGTAGTGATGGGGGCAAGTTCTGAACTAGTGCAGTGATGGGGCAAGTTCTGAACTAGTGCAGTGATGGGGGCAAGTTCTGAACTAGTGTAGTGATGGGGGCAAGTTCTGAACTAGTGTAGTGATGGGGGCAAGTTCTGAACTAGTGCAGTGATGGGGCAAGTTCTGAACTAGTGCAGTGATGGGGGCAAGTTCTGAACTAGTGCAGTGATGGGGGCAAGTTCTGAACTAGTGTAGTGATGGGGGCAAGTTCTGAACTAGTGAAGTGATGGGGGCAAGTTCTGAACTAGTGTAGTGATGGGGGCAAGTTCTGAACTAGTGCAGTGATGGGGCAAGTTCTGAACTAGTGCAGTGATGGGGGCAAGTTCTGAACTAGTGCAGTGATGGGGCAAGTTCTGAACTAGTGCAGTGATGGGGCAAGTTCTGAACTAGTGCAGTGATGGGGGCAAGTTCTGAACTAGTGTAGTGATGGGGGCAAGTTCTGAACTAGTGCAGTGATGGGGGCAAGTTCTGAACTAGTGCAGTGATGGGGGCAAGTTCTGAACTAGTGCAGTGATGGGGGCAAGTTCTGAACTAGTGCAGTGATGGGGGCAAGTTCTGAACTAGTGCAGTGATGGGGGCAAGTTCTGAACTAGTGCAGTGATGGGGGCAAGTTCTGAACTAGTGTAGTGATGGGGGCAAGTTCTGAACTAGTGTAGTGCAAGTTCTGAACTAGTGCAGTGATGGGGGCAAGTTCTGAACTAGTGTAGTGATGGGGGCAAGTTCTGAACTAGTGCAGTGATGGGGCAAGTTCTGAACTAGTGCAGTGATGGGGGCAAGTTCTGAACTAGTGTAGTGATGGGGGCAAGTTCTGAACTAGTGTAGTGATGGGGGCAAGTTCTGAACTAGTGAAGTGATGGGGCAAGTTCTGAACTAGTGCAGTGATGGGGCAAGTTCTGAACTAGTGTAGTGATGGGGGCAAGTTCTGAACTAGTGCAGTGATGGGGGCAAGTTCTGAACTAGTGTAGTGATGGGGGCAAGATCTGAACTAGTGTAGTGATGGGGGCAAGTTCTGAACTAGTGCAGTGATGGGGCAAGTTCTGAACTAGTGCAGTGATGGGGGCAAGTTCTGAACTAGTGTAGTGATGGGGGCAAGTTCTGAACTAGTGTAGTGATGGGGGCAAGTTCTGAACTAGTGCAGTGATGGGGCAAGTTCTGAACTAGTGCAGTGATGGGGGCAAGTTCTGAACTAGTGCAGTGATGGGGGCAAGTTCTGAACTAGTGTAGTGATGGGGGCAAGTTCTGAACTAGTGAAGTGATGGGGCAAGTTCTGAACTAGTGTAGTGATGGGGGCAAGTTCTGAACTAGTGCAGTGATGGGGGCAAGTTCTGAACTAGTGCAGTGATGGGGCAAGTTCTGAACTAGTGCAGTGATGGGGGCAAGTTCTGAACTAGTGTAGTGATGGGGGCAAGTTCTGAACTAGTGCAGTGATGGGGGCAAGTTCTGAACTAGTGTAGTGATGGGGGCAAGTTCTGAACTAGTGCAGTGATGGGGGCAAGTTCTGAACTAGTGTAGTGATGGGGCAAGTTCTGAACTAGTGTAGTGATGGGGGCAAGTTCTGAACTAGTGCAGTGATGGGGGCAAGTTCTGAACTAGTGCAGTGATGGGGGCAAGTTCTGAACTAGTGCAGTGATGGGGGCAAGTTCTGAACTAGTGTAGTGATGGGGGCAAGTTCTGAACTAGTGTAGTGCAAGTTCTGAACTAGTGCAGTGATGGGGGCAAGTTCTGAACTAGTGTAGTGATGGGGGCAAGTTCTGAACTAGTGCAGTGATGGGGCAAGTTCTGAACTAGTGCAGTGATGGGGCAAGTTCTGAACTAGTGTAGTGATGGGGGCAAGTTCTGAACTAGTGTAGTGATGGGGGCAAGTTCTGAACTAGTGAAGTGATGGGGCAAGTTCTGAACTAGTGCAGTGATGGGGCAAGTTCTGAACTAGTGTAGTGATGGGGGCAAGTTCTGAACTAGTGCAGTGATGGGGGCAAGTTCTGAACTAGTGTAGTGATGGGGGCAAGTTCTGAACTAGTGTAGTGATGGGGGCAAGTTCTGAACTAGTGCAGTGATGGGGCAAGTTCTGAACTAGTGCAGTGATGGGGGCAAGTTCTGAACTAGTGTAGTGATGGGGCAAGTTCTGAACTAGTGTAGTGATGGGGCAAGTTCTGAACTAGTGCAGTGATGGGGCAAGTTCTGAACTAGTGCAGTGATGGGGGCAAGTTCTGAACTAGTGCAGTGATGGGGGCAAGTTCTGAACTAGTGTAGTGATGGGGGCAAGTTCTGAACTAGTGAAGTGATGGGGCAAGTTCTGAACTAGTGCAGTGATGGGGGCAAGTTCTGAACTAGTGTAGTGATGGGGGCAAGTTCTGAACTAGTGCAGTGATGGGGGCAAGTTCTGAACTAGTGTAGTGATGGGGGCAAGTTCTGAACTAGTGTAGTGATGGGGGCAAGTTCTGAACTAGTGCAGTGATGGGGCAAGTTCTGAACTAGTGTAGTGATGGGGGCAAGTTCTGAACTAGTGTAGTGATGGGGGCAAGTTCTGAACTAGTGCAGTGATGGGGGCAAGTTCTGAACTAGTGCAGTGATGGGGGCAAGTTCTGAACTAGTGTAGTGATGGGGGCAAGTTCTGAACTAGTGCAGTGATGGGGGCAAGTTCTGAACTAGTGCAGTGATGGGGGCAAGTTCTGAACTAGTGTAGTGATGGGGCAAGTTCTGAACTAGTGAAGTGATGGGGCAAGTTCTGAACTAGTGCAGTGATGGGGGCAAGTTCTGAACTAGTGTAGTGATGGGGGCAAGTTCTGAACTAGTGCAGTGATGGGGCAAGTTCTGAACTAGTGTAGTGATGGGGGCAAGTTCTGAACTAGTGCAGTGATGGGGCAAGTTCTGAACTAGTGTAGTGATGGGGGCAAGTTCTGAACTAGTGCAGTGATGGGGGCAAGTTCTGAACTAGTGTAGTGATGGGGGCAAGTTCTGAACTAGTGTAGTGATGGGGCAAGTTCTGAACTAGTGAAGTGATGGGGCAAGTTCTGAACTAGTGTAGTGATGGGGCAAGTTCTGAACTAGTGCAGTGATGGGGCAAGTTCTGAACTAGTGTAGTGATGGGGCAAGTTCTGAACTAGTGCAGTGATGGGGGCAAGTTCTGAACTAGTGTAGTGATGGGGCAAGTTCTGAACTAGTGCAGTGATGGGGGCAAGTTCTGAACTAGTGTAGTGATGGGGCAAGTTCTGAACTAGTGTAGTGATGGGGCAAGTTCTGAACTAGTGCAGTGATGGGGGCAAGTTCTGAACTAGTGTAGTGATGGGGCAAGTTCTGAACTAGTGCAGTGATGGGGGCAAGTTCTGAACTAGTGCAGTGATGGGGGCAAGTTCTGAACTAGTGTAGTGATGGGGGCAAGTTCTGAACTAGTGCAGTGATGGGGCAAGTTCTGAACTAGTGCAGTGATGGGGCAAGTTCTGAACTAGTGTAGTGATGGGGGCAAGTTCTGAACTAGTGCAGTGATGGGGGCAAGTTCTGAACTAGTGCAGTGATGGGGCAAGTTCTGAACTAGTGTAGTGATGGGGGCAAGTTCTGAACTAGTGAAGTGATGGGGCAAGTTCTGAACTAGTGCAGTGATGGGGGCAAGTTCTGAACTAGTGTAGTGATGGGGGCAAGTTCTGAACTAGTGCAGTGATGGGGCAAGTTCTGAACTAGTGTAGTGATGGGGGCAAGTTCTGAACTAGTGTAGTGATGGGGGCAAGTTCTGAACTAGTGTAGTGATGGGGCAAGTTCTGAACTAGTGCAGTGATGGGGCAAGTTCTGAACTAGTGTAGTGATGGGGGCAAGTTCTGAACTAGTGCAGTGATGGGGGCAAGTTCTGAACTAGTGCAGTGATGGGGGCAAGTTCTGAACTAGTGTAGTGATGGGGGCAAGTTCTGAACTAGTGCAGTGATGGGGCAAGTTCTGAACTAGTGTAGTGATGGGGGCAAGTTCTGAACTAGTGTAGTGATGGGGCAAGTTCTGAACTAGTGTAGTGATGGGGCAAGTTCTGAACTAGTGTAGTGATGGGGCAAGTTCTGAACTAGTGTAGTGATGGGGGCAAGTTCTGAACTAGTGTAGTGATGGGGCAAGTTCTGAACTAGTGTAGTGATGGGGGCAAGTTCTGAACTAGTGCAGTGATGGGGGCAAGTTCTGAACTAGTGTAGTGATGGGGCAAGTTCTGAACTAGTGCAGTGATGGGGCAAGTTCTGAACTAGTGTAGTGATGGGGGCAAGTTCTGAACTAGTGTAGTGATGGGGCAAGTTCTGAACTAGTGAAGTGATGGGGCAAGTTCTGAACTAGTGTAGTGATGGGGCAAGTTCTGAACTAGTGCAGTGATGGGGGCAAGTTCTGAACTAGTGTAGTGATGGGGCAAGTTCTGAACTAGTGCAGTGATGGGGGCAAGTTCTGAACTAGTGTAGTGATGGGGCAAGTTCTGAACTAGTGCAGTGATGGGGGCAAGTTCTGAACTAGTGTAGTGATGGGGCAAGTTCTGAACTAGTGTAGTGATGGGGCAAGTTCTGAACTAGTGCAGTGATGGGGGCAAGTTCTGAACTAGTGTAGTGATGGGGCAAGTTCTGAACTAGTGCAGTGATGGGGGCAAGTTCTGAACTAGTGCAGTGATGGGGGCAAGTTCTGAACTAGTGCAGTGATGGGGGCAAGTTCTGAACTAGTGCAGTGATGGGGCAAGTTCTGAACTAGTGCAGTGATGGGGGCAAGTTCTGAACTAGTGCAGTGATGGGGGCAAGTTCTGAACTAGTGTAGTGATGGGGGCAAGTTCTGAACTAGTGCAGTGATGGGGGCAAGTTCTGAACTAGTGTAGTGATGGGGGCAAGTTCTGAACTAGTGTAGTGATGGGGGCAAGTTCTGAACTAGTGTAGTGATGGGGGCAAGTTCTGAACTAGTGCAGTGATGGGGCAAGTTCTGAACTAGTGCAGTGATGGGGGCAAGTTCTGAACTAGTGCAGTGATGGGGGCAAGTTCTGAACTAGTGCAGTGATGGGGGCAAGTTCTGAACTAGTGTAGTGATGGGGGCAAGTTCTGAACTAGTGCAGTGATGGGGGCAAGTTCTGAACTAGTGCAGTGATGGGGGCAAGTTCTGAACTAGTGCAGTGATGGGGCAAGTTCTGAACTAGTGCAGTGATGGGGGCAAGTTCTGAACTAGTGTAGTGATGGGGCAAGTTCTGAACTAGTGCAGTGATGGGGCAAGTTCTGAACTAGTGTAGTGATGGGGGCAAGTTCTGAACTAGTGTAGTGATGGGGCAAGTTCTGAACTAGTGCAGTGATGGGGGCAAGTTCTGAACTAGTGTAGTGATGGGGCAAGTTCTGAACTAGTGCAGTGATGGGGCAAGTTCTGAACTAGTGCAGTGATGGGGCAAGTTCTGAACTAGTGTAGTGATGGGGGCAAGTTCTGAACTAGTGCAGTGATGGGGCAAGTTCTGAACTAGTGCAGTGATGGGGGCAAGTTCTGAACTAGTGTAGTGATGGGGGCAAGTTCTGAACTAGTGTAGTGATGGGGGCAAGTTCTGAACTAGTGCAGTGATGGGGCAAGTTCTGAACTAGTGCAGTGATGGGGGCAAGTTCTGAACTAGTGTAGTGATGGGGGCAAGTTCTGAACTAGTGCAGTGATGGGGGCAAGTTCTTCAGTTCCAACATAACGAGTCTGACAAACCAAACGCTCTGGTTCACTCATTAGTGTCTGGAAACGTTAGAAAACATCTTCATCATCACCTCACACTTCCCTCTGCTGATTTCCCACTGCACAAAAGCCCAAAAGACTCGATCACTGATGTCGTTTCTGATCCCGTTTATTTACCAGTGAATTAGATTTTTGAAAAACACTAAAAAACACATTCCTGAACCATTTTCTTTCAACAACTTTCAGTTTCTCTTCTTCTTCTCCGTCAGTCGTCGATTCTCACTCGAGCCTCTCGCCGCCGCCGAATTGAAAATGAACAATTCGGCAACTAAAATTCAGAATAAAAATAATTCAAACGTCTTTTTTCAGAGTTAAAAAAATTAAAAGTAAGAAATTCAGAAGGATTTAAAATTCAAAATCTGATGGAACAAATGACGTTCCAGACCCGGAGCTTCCAGACTTTTCGTTGACGCTTTTGTCGGAACGGGAAAAACGAGCGGGAGCTGCACTTCCTGAACGGGAGGCGGGCGACGCTGCTGAGCTCCACAGAACCGATCCGGCCTCAGGAAAGTTCAGGCGAAACGATGAAGAATTTTCAGGATTTGGGAATGAAAAACGTGACAGGAGTGAAACCGGCTCCACCTGCAGGAGGCGCAGGGAACAACACCCAAAAGAACCAAAACTGAACGAGTCGAACCAAAGTCCAAAGTGCGGACGGGCTGATTATTTAGAATCGGTATCGAAATCGTCTGATACCGATACCGATCCATCGCCCGTCCCTGATCTGAACCAGGACTGAAAAATGAAAACCCCAGAGCAATAATACCTGTTTTTTTACATTTGACGAAGCGTTTTATTTCTGTAGTGGGACGAGCGGTTACGTCACTATTTATTTGGGCTTTTTAGTGTTGAATTATAACTCTTATTTTATGGCTGGAAACCATACGAGCGTCTCACTGTCTCTGTAACCTCTGTCTGAAGGGAAACCATACGAGCGTCTCACTGTCTCTGTCACCTCTGTCTGAAGGGAAACCATACGAGCGTCTCACTGTCTCTGTAACCTCTGTCTGAAGGGAAACCATACGAGCGGCTCACTGTCTCTGTAACCTCTGTCTGAAGGGAAACCATACGAGCGTCTCACTGTCTCTGTCACCTCTGTCTGAAGGGAAACCATACGAGCGTCTCACTGTCTCTGTAACCTCTGTCTGAAGGGAAACCATACGAGCGTCTCACTGTCTCTGTAACCTCTGTCTGAAGGGAAACCATACGAGCGTCTCACTGTCTCTGTCACCTCTGTCTGAAGGGAAACCATACGAGCGTCTCACTGTCTCTGTAACCTCTGTCTGAAGGGAAACCATACGAGCGTCTCACTGTCTCTGTAACCTCTGTCTGAAGGGAAACCATACGAGCGTCTCACTGTCTCTGTCACCTCTGTCTGAAGGGAAACCATACGAGCGTCTCACTGTCTCTGTAACCTCTGTCTGAATTTTAGTTTTGCTTAATTTTACCAAACGTGCCTCAGATTTTATCGTTTTATTTTGAAATTTGTGGGAATTTTTACAGTTTTTGTGATATTTTGAAAGGCAGATTTTCAAGATTTTTGAGACAATTTTAAGTCAGTTTATCATCTGAACCAGGACTAAACCAGGTCTGAACCAGGACTAAACCAGGTCTGAACCAGGACTAAACCAGGTCTGAACCAGGACTAAACCAGGTCTGAACCAGAACTAAACCAGGACTAAACCAGGTCTGAACCAGGTCTGAACCAGGTCTGAACCAGGACTAAACCAGGACTAAACCAGGACTAAACCAGGTCTGAACCAGGTCTGAACCAGGACTAAACCAGGTCTGAACCAGGACTAAACCAGGACTAAACCAGGTCTGAACCAGGTCTGAACCAGGTCTGAACCAGGTCTAAACCAGGTCTAAACCAGGTCTAAACCAGGACTAAACCAGGACTAAACCAGGTCTGAACCAGGTCTGAACCAGGACTTGTTCAGGCCTCAGAATTGTAAATAGAAAAGTTTTCACCAAACTTTAAATTCACATTTGATTTTGTTAAAATTCTCCAAAAACTGTGACTTTTTCTCCTGTTTGTGACGTTTCTGTTTAACCTCATGTTGATGCAGTGTTTTTGTAAAATGCCGTTGTGGGATTTCCCTGAAGAGCCTTGTATTGACTGCAGGCGAAACAATATTCAACTGACAAATCATTATGTTTAATAAAAAATATGTTTAAAAAAAAAAAAGGTACAAAAATGGAAGAAAAAGTGAAGAGTAAAAAAGGTGAAATGTAATTTATATTTTATGACCTGCATGAACATTTAGAATAAAGACGGCAGTGCCTGTGTCCCCGTGTCTGTGTCTGTGACTGTGTCTGTGTCTGTGACTGTGTCTGTGTCTGTGACTGTGTCTGTGTCTGTGTCTGTGCCTGTGTCTGTGTCTGTGTCTGTGTCTGTGCCTGTGTCCCCGTGTCTGTGTCTGTGACTGTGTCTGTGTCTGTGACTGTGTCTGTGTCTGTGACTGTGTCTGTGTCTGTGTCTGTGCCTGTGTCTGTGTCTGTGTCTGTGACTGTGTCTGTGTCTGTGTCTGTGCCTGTGTCCCCGTGTCTGTGTCTGTGACTGTGTCTGTGTCTGTGTCTGTGCCTGTGTCCCCGTGTCTGTGTCTGTGACTGTGTCTGTGTCTGTGCCTGTGCCTGTGTCTGTGTCTGTGACTGTGTCTGTGTCTGTGTCTGTGTCTGTGTCTGTGACTGTGTCTGTGTCTGTGTCTGTGCCTGTGCCTGTGCCTGTGCCTGTGCCTGTGCCTGTGTCTGTGTCTGTGTCTGTGTCTGTGCCTGTGTCTGTGCCTGTGTCCCCGTGTCTGTGTCTGTGCCTGTGTCCCCGTGTCTGTGTCTGTGTCTGTGTCTGTGCCTGTGTCTGTGTCTGTGCCTGTGTCTGTGTCTGTGTCTGTGCCTGTGTCTGTGCCTGTGTCCCCGTGTCTGTGTCTGTGCCTGTGTCTGTGTCTGTGTCTGTGCCTGTGTCTGTGCCTGTGTCCCCGTGTCTGTGACTGTGTCTGTGCCTGTGTCCCCGTGTCTGTGTCTGTGCCTGTGCCTGTGTCCCCGTGTCTGTGTCTGTGACTGTGTCTGTGCCTGTGCCTGTGTCTGTGCCTGTGTCCCCGTGTCTGTGACTGTGTCTGTGTCTGTGCCTGTGTCTGTGCCTGTGTCCCCGTGTCTGTGCCTGTGCCTGTGTCTGTGCCTGTGTCCCCGTGTCTGTGTCTGTGCCTGTGTCTGTGCCTGTGTCCCCGTGTCTGTGTCTGTGTCTGTGCCTGTGTCCCCGTGTCTGTGTCTGTGCCTGTGTCTGTGCCTGTGTCCCTGTGTCTGTGTCTGTGCCTGTGTCTGTGCCTGTGTCTGTGCCTGTGTCTGTGCCTGTGTCTGTGTCCCCGTGTCTGTGTCCCCATGTCTGTGCCTGTGTCTGTGCCTGTGTCTGTGTCCCCGTGCCTGTGTCTGTGCCTGTGTCTGTGCCTGTGTCTGTGTCTGTGCCTGTGCCTGTGTCTGTGCCTGTGCCTGTGTCTGTGCCTGTGTCTGTGTCTGTGCCTGTGTCCCCGTGTCTGTGTCCCCGTGTCTGTGCCTGTGTCTGTGCCTGTGTCCCCGTGTCTGTGTCTGTGCCTGTGTCTGTGCCCGTGTCCGTGCCTGTGTCCCCGTGTCTGTGTCTGTGCCTGTGTCTGTGTCTGTGTCTGTGCCTGTGTCTGTGCCTGTGTCTGTGTCCCCGTGTCTGTCTGTGCCTGTGTCTGTGCCTGTGTCTGTGTCTGTGCCTGTGTCTGTGTCCCCGTGTCTGTGTCTGTGCCTGTGTCCCCGTGTCTGTGTCCCCGTGTCTGTGTCTGTGCCTGTGTCTGTGTCTGTGCCTGTGTCTGTGTCTGTGCCCGTGTCCGTGCCTGTGTCCCCGTGTCTGTGTCTGTGTCTGTGCCTGTGTCTGTGTCTGTGCCTGTGTCCCCGTGTCTGTGTCCCCGTGTCTGTGTCCGTGTCTGTGTCTGTGCCCGTGTCCGTGCCTGTGTCCCCGTGTCTGTGTCTGTGTCTGTGTCTGTGCCTGTGTCTGTGTCTGTGTCCCCGTGTCTGTGTCTGTGCCTGTGTCTGTGCCCGTGTCCGTGCCTGTGTCTGTGTCCCCGTGTCTGTGTCTGTGCCTGTGCCCGTGTCCGTGCCTGTGTCCCCGTGTCTGTGTCTGTGTCTGTGCCTGTGTCTGTGTCCCCGTGTCTGTGTCTGTGTCTGTGTCCGTGCCTGTGTCTGTGCCTGTGTCTGTGCCCGTGCCTGTGTCTGTGTCCCCGTGTCTGTGCCCGTGCCCGTGCCCGTGTCCGTGTCTGTGTCCCCGTGTCTGTGTCTGTGTCTGTGTCCGTGCCTGTGTCTGTGTCCCCGTGTCTGTGTCTGTGTCTGTGTCTGTGTCCAAATGAACCCAGAGCTCCAGATCCTCAGGTCTGTCCCGGAAACACAGAGACACTCGGCCCATTTCAGGATTTGTCTTTTCCTTTCAGACGAAAACTCAAAGTGCTTCACACAGTCACATAGTTTTCTTCTGCTGTGGTGAGATCTGAGCTGCAGGAGAAAACTTCTGTGGCTCATTATAGACAAAACCAAAGAACCAAAGGCTTCATTCGGTTTGTGTTTTTAACCATTTTAAACATTTAATAATAATAATCCTACAGACAGAACAGTGATGAGGAGCCGTCGTGTGTGGGGACCGGAGGCTCTGAGGAAAAGTGTTTGGAGCCGTTTTTGAAACATTTCGAATGGTTTTGAGGATAATTCTGCTCTGGGGCTTTTGTGTCGAGCCTTTAGTTTCAGTATTTTCTGTAGACGTGTGAATGTTTCATC
Organism: Odontamblyopus lacepedii; assembly: GCA_034769755.1. Taxonomy (NCBI): domain Eukaryota; kingdom Metazoa; phylum Chordata; class Actinopteri; order Gobiiformes; family Gobiidae; genus Odontamblyopus; species Odontamblyopus lacepedii. Next base: position 46,677,991 of record CM068349.1, on the reverse strand, counting down.
GTGACCTGTACCTTCCTTTGTCAGGGTTAAACTTAACCCTAATCCTGACCCTGACCCTCACTCATGTTGAAGTCTCTGTGCCGCGCTCACACTCAGACCTTGGTCCTCTTACTGCCCTCTGCCCCGGAGCGTCTGCCGCCCCCTTCTGGCGGCCCCGGGGCGGAGCGTTTGTTGCGGTGGTGGGGGAAGGTGGGCATGAGCTCGGGTTCACAGGGCAGAGGTTTCTCCTTAAAGTAAGAGCTCTGGAGACAGTCGGCGGCGGAGGCGCGGCGCTGGGGCTGGTACATGAACAGAGTGTTGAGCAGACGATGGCCGGCCTCAGAGAGCCACGAGAATCGGCTCTTCAGGTTATTGTACGGCTGCTTCCTCAGGCTGTACTGTCCCGCCAGAGGCAGCTGAGAGAAGCCGGGCCAGATGGAGTCGTTAGGAGAGCCCAGGAGCTGCACGATCAGGTCTAACTGCTGGATCTCTGAGGCTCCGGGGAGCAGAGGCTTGTGCAGGAGCAGCTCCGCCAGGATACAGCCCACAGCCCACATGTCCAGGGCCGTGCTCTGAGACGTGGAGCCCAGCAGCAGCTCCGGGGCGCGGTACCACAGAGTCACCACACGGGGCGTCATCGGCTGCTGCGGCAGGCCGTAGGTGCGCGCCAACCCGAAGTCCGCGATCTTCACCTGGCCTTTGTCCGTCATGAGCAGGTTGGACACCTTCAGGTCTCGGTGGATGATGAAGTTGTGGTGGAGGAACTGAAGGCCGCGCAGAAGCTGCAGGACGATACATTTGACCTGAGCCTCGGAGAACGGGCTCTGCATGTTCTCCAGCAGAGACGCCAGGTCCTGCTCACAGTATCCCATCACCAGGAACAGGCTCTGGAGCTGGGACCCCACCACCACCTCCCTGAGCTCCACCACGTTGGGGTGCGTGAGCCCCAGGAGCACGGTGATCTCCCTCAGGCTGCTGATGGGGATCCCGTCCTTCTCTTTGTCCATGCGCACCTTCTTCAGCGCCACGATGTCTCCGGAGCTGGTGTCCCTGGCGCGGTACACGATGCCGTACGTGCCCTCGCCGATTCGGTTCAACTTCTCAAACTCACGCACACTTCTACAGCCGCCGAGACGGTCGCCCTGAGGCACCGAGAACCACCTGCACACGGAGAACAGGAACAGAGAGATTTATATATACACACACACATGAGTGTGTATATATATACACACTTATCTATACCAGATATATACACACTAGAATATACCAGTCTCCGTTTAGCGAGTCTCAGTCTGTCAAGTCTCAAGTCAAAAACAGGAAAGTCCAGGTCGAGTCTCGAGTCTCTGGTCCATGAGTCCAGGTCAAGTCCAAGTCGTCGTTTTGAGCTTCAAGTTCAAGTTTTTGCAATTTATATGACATTTAAATTGTATTTAAAATGCTTTTTTAAAATTTTTATTTCTTGACAAGATCTTAGTGAATCATGAAAGTCAGAAGTCAGAATTTTAGATTTGAAAGTGTTCAGGATCATGTTCTCTGTCGTTCCCCCTATTTTACAGGATTACACTGTACATACTGTATTATACTGTATATTATTGTATTGTATATAGTGTATTGTACTGTGTATTACTGTATTGTATATATTGTATATTACTGTAGCACATGTGAAAACACCAGATCGCAGGATTCAGTCACAGTTAAACAGAGAAGTGTGAGGGACGTGTTCCACTTTGTTCCTGTAAAATTCATTTATCAAGTGTAAAGAGAAAAGTATTTTCTACAAACATATTTTTGTTTAGAAGAAGCATCAAGTCTTCTCAAGTCACAGGCCTCAAGTCCAAGTCCAAGTAAAGTCCAGTCTCAAGTCCTAAAAAAAGTGGCTCAAGTCTGACTCGAGTCCAAGTCACACTTGCAGGTCCCACAGTGTAAACTCCTCACACCGGACTGACCTCCACACAGACTCTTATTCCTGTTATGACTATATCACATTATTCATATTACACACATGCACATTTATCTGTAGACAAAGAGCAGAGGGGGACATGTACACAAGTGAAGCAGTGGCGCCCCCTGCAGTCTAAAAGCTGCACAGATCATCCTTTGGTGCAGTTTGTTGCTTATGCATTTGCCTTAAGCATAAAGACAGAATACGATATGAAATACAACAATATGAAACAGACTAAACGTCACATTTACACTGCACACATGATCTGACACGTTATTCTGGTCTGAGCAGAACCTACGGGAAACCCTGCAGACTGTGTCAGTTCAGTACCTGGTGGTAAAGATGGTTTTGATTTAGTTTATAGTTAGTTCAGTTTACAGACTTTACAGTAATAGTTATATGCATTTTCTTTGTGCTTTGGTCGTTTTTAAGCAGCTTTTCTGTATTTTACCCAATCAAATGAGTTTCTGCCTCTTCTTGGCAGGGTCAGATTGGTCCAAAATAGGGACACTGGGACATTTCTTGTATAAAAGTGGGACATATATCACTGGTTTTGGATAAATCCCGGGGAAATTGGGACGTCTGGACTCTGCTCAGGGAAACACACATCTGGACCAAAGTAAAACCCGCCTCAGGAACCGGAGCATCTTCACCAGGACCTACCTGAAGTCCTTCACCGACTTCAGCGTGATCGGCTCCGGCTCCTCCTCTGCTGCCCCCGGATCCATGTCTCCGTCCTGGACCAGACCTGGTTTAGACCTGGTTTAGTCCTGGTTTAGTCCTGGTTTAGACCTGGTTAAGTCCTGGTTAAGTCCTGGTTTAGTCCTGGTTTAGACCTGGTTCAGACCTGGTTTAGTCCTGGTTTAGTTCTTGTTTAGTCCTGGTTTAGTCCCAGTTCAGTCCCGGTTTAGTCCTGGTTTAGGTCCGGTTCTGGATCGTATTTTCGGAGCAAAAAAAACAAACGTGCTCGTGTGTTAGCATTAGCATTTAGCATGGAGCTGTACCCAAACTTCCTGTGCGTCAGTGCGTCAGTGCGTGGCGTGGTGACGTCTTTCCGGTGTTTACGTCTGAGCGCGGGAGTTTGTGGAGCGGAGCCGGAGCCGTAAGTGCCTCAAAAACTCACCGAAAATCACCCCAAAATATGCAGAAAACGTAGCGTAAAGTTACAGTAGAGTCAGAGTTGATCGTGTTTAACCGCGGATTCACGGGCAAAACGAGATTCTGAGCCGTAACAGAACAGTTTAACGGGAGTTTATCGGAGGTTTGTGGAGCTAAGTGTGTTATTCTTTGGCCAAACGGGTTCAGTCCGTCAGATCTGCTGTTTAATCCATTATAAGTTATATTTTAGAATATTTTAGGATAGAGTGACCAGATTTTCAAGGTCAAAAACTGAAACATCCCTGGTTTGTGGTGGTTGGTGATAATACAATAGTGAGTCGAGTGCGGAGTTCTGCACTCGGTCCGTTCGTGACTAACATGTGTCCGTAAAGTCACGTTTTCTTTGTGTTTTGGTCGTTTTTAAGCAGTTTTTCTGTATTTTACCCAAACAAATGACAGTTTCTGCCTCTTTACTGTTGGCAGGGTCAGATCGGTCAAAAATAGAGACATCTGGGATATTTCTTGTATAAATCTGCCGGGACAGGGGGCACCCTTTGGAATCCAGACTAAATAAAGGTTGAATTAAAGGTTTTCATTTCCTCTTAAATGTTTAGATCTGTAAAGGAGCGCTGTCAGGTCTGGCTCTCATGAATAAATCAGTTTTGGTTCACATTGGGTTAAAAAGCTTCAGCCTGAGGTGAAGTCCAACGTAAAGGAGGAGTTTATATCTGGACATTTTCACTATATTCTTATCATTTTTACTGTTAAAGGTGCACTGTGTAACTTTTCGGGTTTCACGGTGTGGCATTAAACTCATCTGTGTCGCAGTTATTCAATTACAGGTGTTTTACTGCTCAAACACACACACATTCCTCCACAGATCTGACCTGTAACTTGGCCTGGAGGTATTGCAGGCTTGTCTCAGTAGAAATAGACGAGTTTCATGCCAAACTGTGGGACATTATAGACAAAGATGTTCTGATGTTCCTCTGATGTTCCTCTGATGTTCCTCTGATGTTCCTCTGATGTTCCTCTGATGTCCCTCTGATGTTCCTCTGATGTTCCTCTGTTGTTCCTCTGATGTTCCTCTGATGTTCCTCTGTTGTTCCTCTGTTGTTCCTCTGATGTCCCTCTGATGTCCCTCTGATGTTCCTCTGATGTTCCTCTGATGTTCCTCTGATGTTCCTCTGTTGTTCCTCTGTTGTTCCTCTGATGTTCCTCTGATGTTCCTCTGATGTTCCTCTGTTGTTCCTCTGTTGTTCCTCTGATGTTCCTCTGATGTTCCTCTGATGTTCCTCTGATGTTCCTCTGTTGTTCCTCTGTTGTTCCTCTGTTGTTCCTCTGTTGTTCCTCTGATGTTCCTCCGATGTTCCTCCGATGTTCCTCCGATGTTCCTCCGATGTTCCTCCGATGTTCCTCCGATGTTCCTCTGTTGTTCCTCTGATGTTCCTCTGTTGTTCCTCTGTTGTTCCTCTGTTGTTCCTCTGTTGTTCCTCTGTTGTTCCTCTGTTGTTCCTCTGATGTTCCTCTGTTGTTCCTCTGATGTTCCTCTGATGTTCCTCTGATGTTCCTCTGTTGTTCCTCTGACGTTCCTCTGACGTTCCTCTGTTGTTCCTCTGACGTTCCTCTGACGTTCCTCTGTTGTTCCTCTGATGTTCCTCTGATGTTCCTCTGATGTTCCTCTGATGTTCCTCTGTTGTTCCTCTGTTGTTCCTCTGATGTTCCTCTGTTGTTCCTCTGTTGTTCCTCTGTTGTTCCTCTGTTGTTCCTCTGTTGTTCCTCTGTTGTTCCTCTGATGTTCCTCTGATGTTCCTCTGATGTTCCTCTGATGTTCCTCTGATGTTCCTCTGTAGTTTTCGTAAAGATGCCGTGTGAGAAGAAGCCGATGCGTTATGGACACTCTGAGGGACACACTGAGGTCTGCTTCGACCAAACTGGAAAGTAAGTCTCCAAAAGTGTTCACATAATTCTTCCCAATTTATGGAATATGAATGTTCTGAGGGTACGACTCTCGGCCACGCACATACATGCGCAGCACCCCCCCGTGACTCCTCCGTTTGAGTCAGAACCACAGTCTGCATAAAGTGTTCCACAGAGTTGGGCTCAGATGAAGCTCCACGTGCATATTTGGGAATCCGAGGTGAATGTCCCGCCCTCCTCACCGGAGAGCGCATGAGCTGTCAATCAAACCTGTTGCTAAGGCTAGTGGGAGGGGCCTCAGGGAATGAAGGCGTCTGATTGGTCCGTTATTTATGTTCAGATCTGGATTTAGGAACAAAATGTTGAAGTCCAAACCCCAGGATCCCATAGAGCAGAGTTCAGACCAACATGTTCTCTTCTGACGTTCCTCTGATGTTCTCCTCTGACGTTCCTCTGACGTTCCTCTGACGTTCCTCTGTTGTTCTTCTGACGTTCCTCTGATGTTCTCCTCTGACGTTCCGCTGATGTTCCTCTGACGTTCCTCTGACGTTCCTCTGTTGTTCTTCTGACGTTCCTCTGATGTTCTCCTCTGACGTTCCGCTGATGTTCCTCTGATGTTCTCCTCTGACGTTCCTCTGTTGTTCTTCTGACGTTCCTCTGATGTTCCTCTGATGTTCTCCTCTGACGTTCCGCTGATGTTCCTGTGGCGTTCCCCTGATGTTCTCTTCTGACGTTCCTCCTCTGTTCTCCTCAGGTTCATTGTGACCTGTGGAAACGACGGAGACGTTCGGATCTGGGAGGGTTTGGACGACGACGACCCACGATTCATCACTGTGGGAGAGAAAGCCCTTTCCCTCAGCCTGAAGGTCAGAACCCTGCTCCTGCCTGCTCCTGCCTGCTCCTGTCTGCTCCTGCCTGCTCCTGCCTGCTCCTGCCTGCTCCTGTCTGCTCCTGTCTGCTCCTGCCTGCTCCTGTCTGCTCCTGTCTGCTCCTGTCTGCTCCTGCCTGCTCCTGTCTGCTCCTGCCTGCTCCTGTCTGCTCCTGTCTGCTCCTGTCTGCTCCTGCCTGCTCCTGTCTGCTCCTGTCTGCTCTTCACCTCTCTGTTATCTCGCCGTCTCTCTCCATAATCTCGCTCTCTCCATAATCTCGCTCTCTCTCCATAATCTCGCTCTCTCTCCATAATCTTGCTCTCTCTCCATAATCTCGCTCTCTCGCCATAATCTCTCGCTCTCTCTCCGTAATTTCGCTCTCCACAATCTCGCTCTCTCGTAATCTCGCTCTGCACAATCTCGCTCCGTAATCTCGCTTTCTATAATCTCGCTTTCTCTCCCCGTAATCTTGCTCTCCATAATCTCGCTCTCGCCATAATCTCTCACTCTCTCTCCGTAATCTCGCTCTCCACAATCTCGCTCCGTAATCTCGCTCTCTCTCCTCGTAATCTTGCTCTCCATAATCTCGCTCACTCGCCATAATCTCTCGCTCTCTCTCCGTAATTTCGCTCTCCACAATCTCGCTCTCTCGTAATCTCGCTCTCCACAATCTCGCTCCGTAATATCGCTCTCTATAATCTCGCTCTCTCTCCTCGTAATCTTGCTCTCCATAATCTCGCTCTCTCTCATAATCTCACTCTCCATAATCTCGCTCCACAATCTCGCTCCGTAATCTCGCTCTCTCTCCTCGTAATCTTGCTCTCCATAATCTCGCTCACTCGCCATAATCTCTCGCTCTCTCTCCGTAATCTCGCTCTCCACAATCTCGCTCCGTAATCTCGCTCTCTATAATCTCGCTCTCTCTCCTCGTAATCTTGCTCTCCATAATCTCGCTCTCTCGCCATAATCTCTCGCTCTCTCTCTCCGTAATCTTGCTCTCCACAATCTCGCTCTCTCTCATAATCTCACTCTCCATAATCTCGCTCCACAATCTCGCTCTCTCTCCCCGTAATCTTGCTCTCCATAATCTCGCTCACTCGCCATAATCTCTCGCTCTCTCTCCGTAATCTCGCTCTCCACAATCTCGCTCTCTCGCGTAATCTCACTCTCCATAATCTCGCTCCGTAATCTCGCTCTCTATAACCTCGCTCTCTCTCCGTAATCTCGCCTGCAGAACGGTCGGCTGGTGACCGCGAGCTCGAATAACACGGTGCAGATCCACACGTTTCCGGAGGGGGAACCGGACGGGATCCTGACGCGTTTCACCACCAACGCCACTCACGTCACCTTCAACGGCAGCGGCTCCAGAGTGGCGGCGGGCTCCAGGTACCCACCTCCACCAGGGGGCGCTGTGCATGCGTGTCTACGGCGGAAAGTCCAGCGCCGTCGCCCGGAGACACATCGGCAAACACGATCGGAAAACTGACGGCGTTTCTCTGGAGTTTTCAGATTATTTATGAATGGATTTGTCATATTTTGCTGATGTGTCTCCATGGAAACGGCTGATTATTCCACCACAGACCTACATGTAGAACACCCCCAGTGTCTGATCACTGCAAAGTATCAACCAGGACTGAATTATGTCTAAACCAGGACTAAACCAGGACTAAACCAGGACTAAACCAGGACTGAACCAGGACTGAACCAGGACTAAACCAGGACTGAACCAGGACTAAACCAGGACTGAACCAGGACTGAACCAGGACTGAACCAGGACTGAACCAGGACTGAACCAGGACTAAACCAGGACTGAACCAGGACTGAACCAGGACTGAACCAGGACTGAACCAGGACTGAACCAGGACTGAACCAGGACTGAACCAGGACTAAACCAGGACTGAACCAGGACTGAACCAGGACTGAACCAGGACTGAACCAGGACTGAACCAGGACTAAACCAGGACTGAACCAGGACCGAACCAGGACCGAACCAGGACTAAACCAGGACTGAACCAGGACTGAACCAGGACTAAACCAGGACTGAACCAGGACTGAACCAGGACTGAACCAGGACTGAACCAGGACTAAACCAGGACCGAACCAGGACCGAACCAGGACCGAACCAGGACCGAACCAGGACCGAACCAGGACCGAACCAGGACTAAACCAGGACTGAACCAGGACTAAACCAGGACTGAACCAGGACTGAACCAGGACTAAACCAGGACTAATGAAGCGCTGCAGTTGTGAGTCAGGATTCTGTTTTGAGCGTTTGTTTTTGATTGATTTTTTGATTTTTTTGTAAATGTTTTTGAGGAGCATTTTTCATTCCTCTCCTCCTCTCTCCTCCTCTTCTCCTCTCCCCTCCTCTCCTCCTCTCTCCTCCTCCTTCTCTTCTCTCCTCCTCTCCTCTCCTCCTCTCTCCTCTCTCCTCCTCTCCTCTCTCCTCCTCTCCTCTTCTCTCCTCCTCTCCTCCTCTCCTCCTCCTCTCTCCTCCTCTCCTCCTCTCCTCTCTCCTCCTCCTCTCCTCTCCTCCTCCCCTCCTCTCCTCCTCTCCTCTCTCCTCCTCTCCTCTCTCCTCCTCATCTCACCTCCTCCTCTCCTCTCCTCTCCTCCTCCCCTCCTCTCCTCCTCCTCTTCTCCTCTCCTCTCTCCTCCTCTCCTCTCTCCTCCTCCTCTTCTCTCCTCCTCCTTTCCTCCTCTCTCCTCCTCTCCTCTCTCCTCCTACTCTTCTCTCCTCCTCCTTTCCTCCTCCTCTCCTCCTCTCCTCTCTCCTCCTCCTTCTCTTCTCTCCTACTCTCCTCTACTATCATCCTCGCCTCCTCTCCTCCTCTCTCCTCCTCTTATACTCGCCACCTCATCTCTCCTCTCCTCCTCTTCTCCTCTCCTCCTCCTCTCTCCTCTCCTCCTCCTCTCCTCTCCCCTCCTCTCCTCCTCTCCTCTCCTCCTCCTCTCCTCCTCCTCTCTCCTCTCCTCCTCCTCTCTCCTCTCCTCCTCTCCTCTCCTCTCCCCTCCTCTCCTCTCTCTTCCTCTCTCCTCCTCCTCTCCTCTCCTCTCTCCTCCTCCTCTCCCCTCCTCCTCTCCTCTCCTCTCCTCCTCCCCTCCTCTCCTCCTCTCTCCTCCTCTTCTCCTCTCCTCTCTCCTCCTCTCCTCTCTCCTCCTCCTCTTCTCTCCTCCTCCTTTCCTCCTCCTCTCCTCCTCTCCTCTCTCCTCCTCCTTCTCTTCTCTCCTCCTCTCTCCTCTCTCCTCCTCTCCTCTCTCCTACTCTCCTCTTCTCTCCTCCTCTCCTCTCTCCTCCTCCTCTCCTCTCCTCCTCCCCTCCTCTCCTCCTCTCTCCTCCTCTTCTCCTCTCCTCCTCTCCTCCTCCTCCTCTCCTCTCCCCTCCTCTCCTCCTCTCCTCTCCTCCTCCTCTCCTCCTCCTCTCTCCTCTCCTCCTCCTCTCTCCTCTCCTCCTCTCCCCTCCTCTCCTCTCTCCTCCTCCTCTCCTCCTCCTCTCCTCGTCCTCTCCTCCTCCTCTCCTCCTCCTCTCTCCTCATCCTCTCCTCCTCTCCTCCTCCTCTCTCCTCTCCTCCTCCTCTCCTCTCTCCTCCTCTCCTCCTCCTCTCCTCCTCCTCTCTCCTCCTCCTCTCCTCCTCTCCTCTCCTCCTCCTCTCCTCCTCTCCTCTCTCCTCCTCTCCTCTCTCCTCCTCTCCTCCTCATTGATTTCAGCCTCTGCCCTTTTACACGTTCGATTTGAGTTAAACGCCACAGACACTTCATCTTCATCGTCGCCGTGGTAACGGCCGATAAACCCGAGCGTCAGGAGCGACGGACTCAGGAAACAGAAAATAATGTTCAGACTTTCTTCCTGTGTAAAGTCCATCCATCCATCTTCTTCCGCTTATCCGGGGCCGGGTCGCGGGGGCAGCAGTCTAAGCAGGGGCTCCCAAGCTTCCTTCTCCCCAGCCACTTCCTCCAGCTCCTCCGGATGGACCCCGAGGCGTTCCCAGGCCGAGAGACATAGTCCCTCCAGCGTGTCCTGGGTCTTCCCCGGGGCCTCCTACCGGTGGGACATGCCCGGAACACCTCCCGAGGGAGGCGTCCAGGAGGCATCCGGACCAGATGCCCGAACCACCTCAGCTGCTCCTCTCGACGTGGAGGAGCAGCGACTCTACTCCGAGCTCCTCCCGTGTGACCGAGCTCCTCACCCTATCTCTAAGGGAGCGCCCGGCCACTCTGCGGAGGAAACTCATTTCGGCCGCTTGTATCCGTGATCTCGTTCTTTCGGTCATTACCCAGAGCTCATGACCACAGGTGAGGGGAGGAACGTGACTGAGGTAAATCGAGAGCTTCTCCTTCCGGCTCAGCTCCTCTTCACCACAACGGTCCGATACAGCGACCGCATCACTGCCGACGCCGCACCGATCCGCCTGTCAATCTCACGCTCCATCCTCCCCTCACTGTGAACAAGACCCCGAGATACTTGAGCTCCTCCACCTGAGGCAGAGACTCCCCACCCACCCGGAGAGGGCAATCCACCTTTTTCCTGTGTAAAGTGTTAAATTTAAAGTGCAGCGTCTCATCCACAGAGTTTCTCCTGTGTAAATCCTGCCCCCAGTCCACAGAGCCGCTCCGTGAAGCCAGTTTTCTTGGTTCTTTAAAGTAAAAGTGTGGATAGTTCGTCCGTGTGTCTGTTTCATCCACAGTGACTCTACTTCCTGTGGACTTTATCTCCTCTTTTCTGCTTTAAAAACCCTGGATCTGAAGCTCCACATTTCACACAGAATAATCCCACAGTTTGTGTCTAAAGTGAAGTGCAGAGTCTCACAGCGACTGGTTTTACTGGAGGAAACAGCTGAGGCCCTCACAGCCTCACAGCTTTAGGTCCTGTGCTCCTCACAGCTTTAGGTCCTGTGCTCCTCACAGCTTTAGGTCCTGTGCTCCTCACAGCTTTAGATCCTGTGCTCCTCACAGCTTTAGGTCCTGTGCTCCTCACAGCTTTAGATCCTGTGCTCCTCACAGCTTTAGGTCCTGTGCTCCTCACAGCTTTAGGTCCTCTGCTCCTCACAGCTTTAGATCCTGTGCTCCTCACAGCTTTAGGTCCTGTGCTCCTCACAGCTTTAGGTCCTGTGCTCCTCACAGCTTTAGGTCCTGTGCTCCTCACAGCTTTAGGTCCTGTGCTCCTCACAGCTTTAGATCCTGTGCTCCTCACAGCTTTAGGTCCTGTGCTCCTCACAGCTTTAGGTCCTGTGCTCCTCACAGCTTTAGGTCCTGTGCTCCTCACAGCTTTAGGTCCTGTGCTCCTCACAGCTTTAGGTCCTGTGCTCCTCACAGCTTTAGGTCCTGTGCTCCTCACAGCTTTAGATCCTGTGCTCCTCACAGCTTTAGGTCCTGTGCTCCTCACACTGATGTGTGTGGAGACTTTGTCAGGGCTAAAATGGGTCTAATTTAGGACCAGAGGTCGAATTAACAGAATTATTTTAACACGAAACAGGAAAATCTGAAGGCGTCATTTTGACAGATTCCACTGAGGATAAAACATACATTTAAGTAGTTCACACTGGGAATGGGCATTGATTAAATTTTCTTAATCGATCGTCAGGAAAATAAACAATCAATTATCGATTAATCATTAACATTTTATATTCAAATGCTGATCATTGTTCTTCCTGTTCCTCATCTGCAGAAATAAACTTTAAACACACAAAGGTCCTGACTCCAGAGCCTCATCAGTGTGAGATCAGAATGAGTTTAATGCAGATTTAAACATTTATGTTTTACACAAACTAAACTTAAAACCTCACGGCTCATTTGCATAAACTGTAAAGGCTGAAAAAAGCAGCTCTTTCCTTGTGCTGCTGCTTCAGCTTCTGTGGGACTAAAGGACTCGACTCAGTGAATATGAGTGTTCTCTCTGTGACAGAGGATGTTCTGCTGATGCTGAGTCTGTTCAGTCACGTTTGGAGATGCTGCGCAGGAAGAACAAGCAACAACAACTGATCACGCTGATGCTCCAGGGGGCGCTGATGTTCCGGCGCAGGTTCAGCAGGAGCAGTGTTCAGAGTGTGAACTCATTGTTAAAAATGACAATGAATCAGTGAAAACTTAAGTTATTAAGTATGTTTTATCATGAACATATCGGCCGATATCATCATGATCATATCGGCCGATATCATCATGATCATATCGGCCGATATCATCATGATCATATCGGCCGATATCATCATGATCATATCGGCCGATATCATCATGATCATATCGGCCGATATCATCATGATCATATCGGCCGATATCATCATGATCATATCGGCCGATATCATCATGATCATATCGGCCGATATCATCATGATCATATCGGCCGATATCATCATGATCATATCGGCCGATATGACGAGTAATAAAAGTTGACGGAATTTTCAGAACCCTGTGACGGCAAAGATAAAGTCTGATGCACCTCTGACCCTCTGGTTTTCTGTTTCAGTGACTTCCTGGTGAAGGTGGTGCAGGTCGGGGACAGCAGTGATCAGAAGACGCTCAGGGGTCACGAGGCCCCGGTCCTCAGCGTGACCTTTGACCCCCGAGACCAGCTCCTGGTGAGTCTGCTCACACTTCACCTGGTTTATGGTTCAGCTCTGTCTTTCCTGGAACTGTCCACGGAGGCAAAACAGACACAGTTCAGCCTCTTCTGCCACCAGAAACAAACTAAAGGTTCAGTCCTGCTTTAGACCTGGTTTAGTCCCGCTTTAGTCCCGCTTTAGTCCCTCTTTAGTCCCTCTTTAGTCTCTCTTTAGTCCCTCTTTAGTCCCTCTTTAGTCCCTCTTTAGTCTCTCTTTAGTCCCTCTTTAGTCTCTCTTTAGTCCCTCTTTAGTCCCTCTTTAGTCCCTCTTTAGTCTCTCTTTAGTCCCTCTTTAGTCTCTCTTTAGTCCCTCTTTAGTCTCTCTTTAGTCTCTCTTTAGTCCCTCTTTAGTCTCTCTTTAGTCCCTCTTTAGTCCCTCTTTAGTCCCTCTTTAGTCCCTCTTTAGTCTCTCTTTAGTCCCTCTTTAGTCTCTCTTTAGTCCCTCTTTAGTCTCTCTTTAGTCTCTCTTTAGTCTCTCTTTAGTCTCTCTTTAGTCCATCTTTAGTCTCTCTTTAGTCTCTCTTTAGTCCCTCTTTAGTCTCTCTTTAGTCTCTCTTTAGTCCATCTTTAGTCTCTCTTTAGTCCCTCTTTAGTCCCTCTTTAGTCTCTCTTTAGTCCCTCTTTAGTCTCTCTTTAGTCCCTCTTTAGTCTCTCTTTAGTCCCTCTTTAGTCTCTCTTTAGTCCCTCTTTAGTCTCTCTTTAGTCTCTCTTTAGTCCCTCTTTAGTCTCTCTTTAGTCCCTCTTTAGTCTCTCTTTAATCCCTCTTTAGTCCTGCTTTAGTCCCTCTTTAGTCCCTCTTTAGTCCCTCTTTAGTCCCTCTTTAGTCCCTCTTTAGTCCTGCTTTAGTCCCTCTTTAGTCCCTCTTTAGTCCCTCTTTAGTCCCTCTTTAGTCCCTCTTTAGTCCCTCTTTAGTCCCTCTTTAGTCCCTCTTTAGTCCCTCTTTAGTCCCTCTTTAGTCCCTCTTTAGTCCCGCTTTAGGTGTGATCCGGCTTTGTGTCTTCGTGTTCTAAATCTCATCAGGTTCTCCTCGTGTCAGTTTAGTTTAGGTTAGTTTAGGTTAGTTTAGGTTAGGTTAGTTTAGGTTAGTTTAGGTTAGGTTAGGTTAGTTTAGGTTAGTTTAGGTTAGGTTAGTTTAGGTTAGTTTAGGTTAGTTTAGGTTAGGTTAGGTTAGGTTAGTTTAGTTTAGGTTAGGTTAGTTTAGGTTAGTTTAGGTTAGTTTAGGTTAGGTTAGTTTAGGTTAGTTTACTTTAGGTTAGGTTAGTTTAGGTTAGTTTAGGTTAGGTTAGGTTAGTTTAGGTTAGTTTAGGTTAGGTTCGGTTAGGTTAGTTTAGGTTAGGTTAGGTTAGGTTAGTTTAGGTTAGTTTAGGTTAGGTTAGTTTAGGTTAGTTTAGGTTAGGTTTGGTTAGTTTAGTTTAGGTTAGTTTACTTTAGGTTAGGTTAGGTTAGTTTAGTTTAGGTTAGGTTAGGTTAGTTTAGGTTAGGTTAGGTTCGGTTAGTTTAGTTTAGGTTAGTTTAGGTTAGTTTACTTTAGGTTAGGTTAGTTTAGGTTAGGTTAGTTTAGGTTAGTTTAGGTTAGTTTAGGTTAGGTTAGTTTAGGTTAGGTTAGTTTAGGTTAGGTTAGTTTAGGTTAGGTTAGTTTAGGTTAGTTTAGTTTAGTTTAGGTTAGGTTAGTTTAGGTTAGTTTAGGTTAGGTTAGGTTAGTTTAGGTTAGGTTAGTTTAGGTTAGGTTAGGTTAGTTTAGGTTAGGTTAGTTTAGGTTAGTTTAGGTTAGGTTAGGTTAGGTTAGGTTAGGTTAGTTTAGGTTAGGTTAGGTTAGGTTAGTTTAGGTTAGGTTAGTTTAGGTTAGTTTAGTTTAGTTTAGTTTAGTTTAGGTTAGTTTAGGTTAGGTTAGTTTAGGTTAGGTTAGTTTAGGTTAGTTTAGGTTAGTTTAGGTTAGTTTAGGTTAGTTTAGGTTAGTTTAGGTTAGTTTAGGTTAGGTTAGGTTAGTTTAGGTTAGTTTAGGTTAGGTTAGTTTAGGTTAGTTTAGGTTAGTTTAGGTTAGGTTAGGTTAGTTTAGGTTAGTTTAGGTTAGTTTAGGTTAGTTTAGGTTAGGTTAGTTTAGGTTAGTTTAGGTTAGGTTAGTTTAGGTTAGTTTAGTTTAGTAAGATCCCCTTTAGCTGCTGAAACATCAGGAGTTCTTCTTCCTCGTGTCTGCGCTTGTTGTGGCACGTTTAAAAAAGGTGTAAAAAGGTGTAAAATGCTGTGGTGTGAGGCCTGTGCTCCTGTCTGACACTCTGTCCTGTGTCCTGCTGCTTTCAGGCCTCGTCCAGCTGTGACGGTTCTGTGGTCGTGTGGAACATCGAGGAGCAGGTCTGTGTTCTTTCCTTCTTTTGTTCTTTTGTTCTTTCCTTCTTTCCTTCTTTTGTTCGTTCTTTTGTTCGTTCCTTTGTTCTTTCCTTCTTTCCTTCTTTTGTTCTTTTGTTCTTTCCTTCTTTCCTTCTTTTGTTCATTCTTTTGTTCGTTCCTTTGTTCTTTCCTTCTTTCCTTCTTTTGTTCTTTCGTTCGTTCGTTCCTTTGTTCTTTCCTTCTTTCCTTCTTTCGTTCTTTTGTTCTTTCGTTCTTTGGTTCTTTCGTGTTCTTCAGTTTGTGTCGTTCTAAACTCTCGTCTGATTGGCCCTCAGAGTCCGGTGACCCGCTGGAACCTGCTGCAGAAATCCAGCGACGTTTCAAACGCCAGGTCCCTGTGCCGTTTGGCCTTCCAGCCGCACTCCGGAAAAGTACGAGGTTTAACTGTGCCTGTGGTTAAGACAGATGCCCTGTCAGCACCTGTCAGCACCTGTCAGCACCTGTCAGCACCTGTCAGCACCTGTCCTCTTGTCTCTTGGCAGTTTTTGGCTGTTCCGGTTGAAGACAAAGTTCACCTGTACGAGAGGGACACCTGGAGCCATGTGGCCACTCTGTCCGACCACCTCATCACCCAGGTAACCCGGATGCCCCGACGCGCTCTTGAACTAATAACAGGTCCAGACCCGGTCCAGACCCGGTCCAGACCCGGTCCAGACCCGGTTTCTCCTCTCTGTTGCAGCCGGTGAACGTGGTGAGCTGGTCTCCGTGTGGTAAACGTTTGGCGGCGGCGTCTGTGGGCGGAGCCATTGTGATCTGGGACGTCGGCTCCAAACTGTGTCTCGAGAGGTAAAAGTCCTATTGGTCAGAGAGTGAGTGACAGGTGGATTTGACCAATCACAGCGAAGCATCCAGTATGACAGTACTTCAGTATCACAGTACTAGTACTACAGTATCGCAGTACTAGTACTACAGTATCACAGTACTAGTACAACAGTATCGCAGTACTAGTACTACAGTATCGCAGTACTAGTACTTCAGTATCGCAGTACTAGTACTTGGTGCAGTGCTGTAAACTCGTGCTGTGTTTCCTCAGGCAGAAACATGAGAAGAGCTTCACCGTTTGCTCTGTGGCCTGGAGTCCGTGTGGAGCTCAGCTGGTTTACACTGACACAGAGGGCTGTGTGGGGCTCCTGGAGGGCGTGTGCCAGGGGCCCCTGGAGGGCGCGTGCCAGGGGCCCGTGGGCCGCAGCAAGGTACAAGGCTCATCTACTGCTACTACTGCACTAACCAGATATCAGAGTACTTCTACTGCACTAACCAGATATCAGAGTACTTCTACTGCACTAACCAGATATCAGAGTACTTCTACTGCACTAACCAGATATCAGAGTACTTCTACTGCACTAACCAGATATCAGAGTACTTCTACTGCACTAACCAGATATCAGAGTACTTCTACTGCACTAACCAGATATCAGAGTACTTCTACTGCACTAACCAGATATCAGAGTACTTCTACTGCACTAACCAGATATCAGAGTACTTCTACTGCACTAACTCGTCCACGTGTCCGTGGGGAGTTGCTGCTCCCGTCTGTAAACAGCCCGTTGTCATGGCGGCCGTCTGTAAACAGTCCGTTGTCATGGCGGCCGTCTGTAAACAGTCCGTTGTCATGGCGGCCGTCTGTAAACAGCCCGTTGTCATGGCGGCCGTCTGTAAACAGTCCGTTGTCATGGCGGCCGTCTGTAAACAGTCCGTTGTCATGGCGGCCGTCTGTAAACAGCCCGTTGTCATGGCGGCCGTCTGTAAACAGTCCGTTGTCATGGCGGCCGTCTGTAAACAGTCCGTTGTCATGGCGGCCGTCTGTAAACAGTCCGTTGTCATGGCGGCCGTCTGTAAACAGCCCGTTGTCATGGCGGCCGTCTGTAAACAGTCCGTTGTCATGGCGGCCGTCTGTAAACAGTCCGTTGTCATGGCGGCCGTCTGTAAACAGTCCGTTGTCATGGCGGCCGTCTGTAAACAGTCCGTTGTCATGGCGGCCGTCTGTAAACAGTCCGTTGTCATGGCGGCCGTCTGTAAACAGCCCGTTGTCATGGCGGCCGTCTGTAAACAGCCCGTTGTCATGGCGGCCGTCTGTAAACAGTCCGTTGTCATGGCGGCCGTCTGTAAACAGTCCGTTGTCATGGCGGCCGTCTGTAAACAGTCCGTTGTCATGGCGGCCGTCTGTAAACAGCCCGTTGTCATGGCGGCCGTCTGTAAACAGCCCGTTGTCATGGCGGCCGTCTGTAAACAGTCCGTTGTCATGGCAGCCCCCGGAGTCCTCAGCGGGGCGGGACTTTGATGACCTGTTTGACGGGGACGAGGACGGGCTGATGGACGAGGGCGAGTCTCCACGGCGACCACAGGCCGACGACGATGACATCATCACGCCGACGGGACGCGTCCGGAACCGAGCGGCGTTTCTCGAAGACGACAACTCTCTGGGTGAGGACGGGCTTCATCCACGAGGTGTTCGGCAAAACGACACTCACTCATGTTCTAACGCTGTTCCTCTGATGAGGTTTAGAGTCCATGCATGTTTGAGTCATCTAGAGATCTGTCCTGGGCCCTATTCAAACCCAGGCTGTGCGAGGCTCCGCCCACAAGCCTATGTTCACGACAGTTCTCCATAAACACACAAAAAGAAGGGGGAGTGAAAAGCCAAATACCCCCTCTGTAATACCCCAGAGAAATAAATGCCTCTTTAATCTGATAAAAACACAAACCTCCTAAAGTGACGTCAGTGTGATGTCGTCTCTCCTCAGACTCGGCCTCTCTGAAACTCGGGGCAGGGCAGTTTCCGGATGAGGATGGGGATGGGGGCAGTTCTGTGGCGCCTCCTGCTGGCCCCCCGGTGTCACTGCGGCCGGTGTACGAGGGCCCCATGCCCACGCCGCCTCAGAGAGCCTTTCAGCCCGGCTCCACCCCGGCCCACCTCACACACAGATTCATGGTACAGACTCTCACTCTTTAATCTGATTCACGGCTTTAACAGCGCCCCCTGGTGCTCCGGAGGGATGGAGCTGAACCCACTAAACTGGGACTAAACTGGACTACACCCGGACTACACCGCGACTACACCCGGACTACAACCACACGACAACCACACTACAACCGGACTACACCGGGACTACACCCGGACTATAACCGGACTATAACCGGACTACACCCGGACTATAACCGGACTACACCCGGACTAAAACATGGACTACACCGGGACTACACCTGAACTATAACAGGACTACAACCGGACTACACCCGGACTACAACCGCACTACAGCCGGACTACAGCCGGACTACAACCGGACTACACCGGGACTACACCGGGACTATAACCGCACTACACCCGGACTATAACCGGACTATAACTGGACTATAACTGGACTACACCCGGACTACATCGGGACTACATCGGGACTACATCCAGACTACACCCGGACTATAACCGCACGACACCCGGACTATAACCGGACTATAACCGGACTACACTCGGACTACACCCGGACTACATCGGGACTACATCGGGACTACATCCAGACTACACCCGGACTATAACCGGACTATAACCGGACTACACCCGGACTACACCCGGACTACACCCGGACTACACCCGGACTACACCCGGACTACACCTGGACTATAACCGGACTACACCCGGACTATAACCGGACTACACCCGGACTACACCCGGACTATAACCTGACTACACTGGGACTACAGTAGTAGCAGTAATCCGGTCTCTCTCAGGTGTGGAATTCCGTGGGGATCGTTCGTGGATACAACGATGAGCCGGAAAACTCCATCGACGTAGAATTCCACGACTCGGCGGTGCACCACGGTATGCACCTGTCCAACGCCCTCGGGCACACGCTGGCCGACGTCTCCCAGGAGGCCGTGCTGCTCGCCTGCCCCAGCACCGAGCAACTCGCCAGGTACGGGAGGGCATCTGATGCACAGGGAGGGCATCCAAGGCACGGGGAGGGCATCCGAGGCACAGGGAGGGCATCCGACACACGGGGAGGGCATCCGAGGCATGGGGAAGGCATCTGACGCACGGGGAGGGCATCCGAGACACGGGGAGGGCATCCGAGGCACGGGGAGGGCATCCGACGCACGGGGAGGGCATCCGACGCACGGGGAGGGCATCCGAGGCACGGGGAGGGCATCCGAGGCACGGGGAGGGCATCCGAGGCACGGGGAGGGCATCCGACGCACGGGGAGGGCATCCGAGGCACGGGGAGGGCATCCGAGGCACGGGGAGGGCATCCGACGCACGGGGAGGGCATCCGACGCACGGGGAGGGCATCCGAGGCACGGGGAGGGCATCCGAGGCACGGGGAGGGCATCCGACGCACGGGGAGGGCATCCGAGGCACGGGGAAGGCATCTGACGCACGGGGAGGGCATCCGAGACACGGGGAGGGCATCCGAGGCACGGGGAGGGCATCCGACGCACGGGGAGGGCATCCGAGGCACGGGGAGGGCATCCGACGCACGGGGAGGGCATCCGACGCACGGGGAGGGCATCCGACGCACGGGGAGGGCATCCGAGGCACGGGGAGGGCATCTGACGCACGGGGAGGGCATCCAAGACACGGGGAGGGCATCTGACGCAGCGGTGCAGGGTCCGTTAGGGCATCTGGTGTTTTGCAGTAAGCTGGTGTGCGTTAGGGCATCTGGTGTTTTGCAGTAAGCTGGTGTGCGTTAGGGCATCTGGTGTTTTGCAGTAAGCTGGTGTGCCTGCCCCTCTCGGACGGGCAGCAGAGGGAGTGGGTGCTGGACCTTCCCGGCGGCGAGGACGCCCGGGCGCTGTGTTTGGGGCGGGGCTTCGTCGCCGTGGCGACCTCGGCCCTGCTGTTACGCCTCTTCACCATCGGGGGGCTCCAGAGGGAAGTGTTCAGCCTGAGCGGAAACGCCGTCTGTGTGAGTGCACACGGACAGCAGCTGTGCGTGGTCTACCACCGAGGTACGGACCGGACCGGACCGGGACCAGGACCAGGACTATAACAGGACTAGGCCAGGGACTAGGCCAGGGACTAGGCCAGGGACTAGACCAGGGACTAGACCGGGGACTAGACCGGGGGACTGGACCAGGGGACTGGACCGGGACTATAATGGGACTATAATGGGACTAACGGTGTGTGTGGTCTACCACTGAGGTACAGACCAGAACTAGACCAGGACTATAACAGGGACTAAACTAGGTCTATAAGAGGACTAAATCGGGTCTAACCCGGGTCTAACCCGGGTCTAACCCGGTCTAACCCGGGTCTAACCCGGGTCTAACCCGGTCTAACCCGGGTCTAACCCGGGTCTAACCCGGGTCTAACCCGGGTCTAACCCGGTCTAACCCGGGTCTAACCCGGGTCTAACCCGGTCTAACCCGGGTCTAACCCGGGTCTAACCCGGTCTAACCCGGGTCTAACCCGGTCTAACCCGGTCTAACCCGGGTCTAACCCGGTCTAACCCGGGTCTAACCCGGTCTAACCCGGTCTAACCCGGTCTTTCCTCCAGGCCTGGGCTTTGGGGGGGACCAGGCTCTGGGGCTGCTGCTTCTGTCTCTGTCCCAGAAGAAGAAACTGATCCTGGACCAGCCTCTGCCCCTGAGCCCCGGCTCCACCCTGAGCTGGATGGGCTTCACCGCCGAGGGTAGGGACCTCACCCCGACCGGGACCTCACTGACCGGGACCTCACCCCGGCCGGGACCGCACTCTGACCCGGACCTCACTCTGACCTCACCGCGACCTGGACCTCACTGACCAGGACCTCACCCCGCCCGGGACCTCAGCCCGCCCGGGACCTCACCCCGGCCGGGACCGCACTCTGACCCGGACCTCACTCTGACCTCACCGCGACCTGGACCTCACTGACCTGGACCTCAGCCCGACCGGGACCTCACCCCGGCCGGGACCTCACTGACCTGGACCTCAGCCCGGCCGGGACCTCACTCTGACCCGGACCTCACTCTGACCTCACCGCAACCTGGACCTCACTCTGATCCGGACCTCACCCCGACCGGGACCTCACTCTGACTCGAACCTCACTCTGACCTCACCGCGACCTGGACCTCACTCTGATCTGGACCTCCCTGACCCGGACCTCACCCTGACCCGGACCTCAGTCTGACCCTCACTCCGGTGTGTCCCGGCAGGAACGCCGTGCTCCGTGGACTCGGCCGGCGTGGTCCGGATGCTGAACCGCTCTTTGGGAAACACCTGGACTCCGGTCTGTAAAACCAGAGACACCTGCAAGAGCAAATCTGACCACTACTGGGTCCTGGGAGTCCAGGAGAACCCCCCGCAGATCAGGTGAGGAGGAGGAGGAGGCGCAGATCAGGTGAGGAGGAGGAGGCGCAGATCAGGTGAGGAGGAGGAGGCGCAGATCAGGTGAGGAGGAGGAGGAGGCGCAGATCAGGTGAGGAGGAGGAGGAGGCGCAGATCAGGTGAGGAGGAGGCGCAGATCAGGGGAGGAGGAGGCGCAGATCAGGGGAGGAGGAGGAGGAGGCGCAGATCAGGTGAGGAGGAGGAGGAGGCGCAGATCAGGTGAGGAGGAGGAGGCGCAGATCAGGTGAGGAGGAGGAGGAGGCGCAGATCAGGTGAGGAGGAGGAGGAGGCGCAGATCAGGTGAGGAGGAGGCGCAGATCAGGGGAGGAGGAGGAGGCGCAGATCAGGTGAGGAGGAGGCGGCGCAGATAAGGGGAGGAGGAGGCGCAGATAAGGGGAGGAGGCCCAGATCAGGGGAGGAGGAGGCGCAGATCATGGGAGGAGGAGGAGGCGCAGATCAGGTGAGGAGGAGGAGGCGCAGATCAGGTGAGGAGGAGGAGGCGCAGATCAGGGGAGGAGGAGGCGCAGATAAGGGGAGGAGGAGGAGGCGCAGATCAGGTGAGGAGAGGAGGAGGAGGCATATGTCAGGAGAGGAGGAGGAGGCACAGATCAGGAGAGGAGAGAGGAGGAGGCACAGATCAGGTGAGGAGAGGAGGAGGAGGCGCAGATCAGGTGAGGAGAGGAGGAGGAGGCATATGTCAGGAGAGGAGGAGGAGGCACAGATCAGGAGAGGAGAGAGGAGGAGGCACAGATCAGGGGAGGAGAGGAGGAGGCGCAGAGCTCTGAAGCATGTCTCTCCTCAGGTGTGTTCCGTGTAAAGGCTCCAGGTTTCCTCCCACTCTGCCCAGACCTGCTGTGGCTGTTCTGCCCTTTCACCTGCCGCTCTGCCAGACCAACACCGAGAAGGGCCAACTGGAGGTGAGGCCACACTGTGATGTCACAGCGTGAGGCCACACTGTGATGTCACAGCGTGAGGCCACACTGTGATGTCACAGCGTGAGGCCACACTGTGATGTCACAGTGTGATGTCACTATGATGTCACTCTGTGACATCATAGTGACATCACAGACTTCTATATTTGGTTTGTTTTTAATGTGATTTAATCCTGACCCTGGTCCTGGTCACGGTCTCGGTCTGACCCTAGTCCCGGTCTGACCCTGGTCCTGGTCCTGGTCCTGGTCTGACCCTGGTCCTGGTCTGACCCCGGTCTGACCCTGGTCCCGATCCCGGTCTGACCCGGTCCTGGTCCCGGTCACGGTCCCGGTCTGACCCTGGTCCCGGTCCCGGTCTGACCCGGTCCCGGTCTGACCCCGGTCCCGGTCTGGTCTCGGTCTGACCCTAGTCCCGGTCTGACCCTGGTCCTGGTCCTGGTCTGACCCTAGTCCCGGTCTGACCCTGGTCCTGGTCCCGGTCCCGGTCTGACCCTGGTCCTGGTCCTGGTCACGGTCTCGGTCTGACCCTAGTCCCGGTCTGACCCTGGTCCTGGTCCCGGTCCCGGTCTGACCCTGGTCCTGGTCTGACCCTGGTCCTGGTCTGACCCCGGTCTGACCCCGGTCCCGGTCCCGGTCTGACCTCGGTCCCGGTCTGACCCTGGTCCTGGTCCTGGTCACGGTCTCGGTCTGACCCTAGTCCCGGTCTGACCCTGGTCCTGGTCCCGGTCCCGGTCTGACCCTGGTCCTGGTCTGACCCCGGTCTGACCCTGGTCCCGATCCCGGTCTGACCCGGTCCTGGTCCCGGTCCTGGTCCCGGTCACGGTCCCGGTCTGACCCTGGTCCCGGTCTCGGTCTGACCCGGTCCCGGTCTGACCCCGGTCCCGGTCTGGTCCCGGTCTGACCCTGGTCCTGGTCCTGGTCACGGTCTCGGTCTGACCCTAGTCCCGGTCTGACCCTGGTCCTGGTCCCGGTCCCGGTCTGACCCTGGTCCTGGTCTGACCCCGGTCTGACCCCGGTCCCGGTCCCGGTCTGACCCTAGTCCCGGTCTGACCCTGGTCCTGGTCCCGGTCCCGGTCTGACCCTGGTCCTGGTCTGACCCTGGTCCTGGTCTGACCCCGGTCTGACCCTGGTCCCGATCCCGGTCTGACCCGGTCCTGGTCCCGGTCACGGTCCCGGTCTGACCCTGGTCCCGGTCCCGGTCTGACCCGGTCCCGGTCTGACCCCGGTCCCGGTCTGGTCCCGGTCTGACCCTGGTCCTGGTCACGGTCTCGGTCTGACCCTAGTCCCGGTCTGACCCTGGTCCTGGTCCCGGTCCCGGTCTGACCCTGGTCCTGGTCTGACCCTGGTCCTGGTCTGACCCCGGTCTGACCCTGGTCCTGGTCCCGATCCCGGTCTGACCCGGTCCTGGTCCCGGTCACGGTCCCGGTCTGACCCTGGTCCCGGTCCCGGTCTGACCCGGTCCCGGTCTGACCCCGGTCCCGGTCTGGTCCCGGTCTGACCCTGGTCCCGGTCTGACCCTGGTCCTGGTCTGACCCCGGTCTGACCCGGTCCCGGTCCCGGTCTGACCCGGTCCCGGTCTGACCCTGGTCCTGGTCCCGGTCTGACCCGGTCCTGGTCCCGGTCTGACCCTGGTCCTGGTCCCGGTCCCGGTCTGACCCCGGTCCTGGTCCCGGTCTGACCCCGGTCCTGGTCCCGGTCTGACCCCGGTCTGGTCCCGGTCTGACCCTGGTCCCGGTCCCGGTCTGACCCTGGTCCCGGTCTGACCCTGGTCCCGGTCTCGGTCTGACCCCGGTCTGGTCCCGGTCTGAACCTGGTCCCGGTCCCGGTCTGACCCCGGTCCTGGTCCCGGTCTGACCCTGGTCCTGGTCCCGGTCTGACCCTGGTCCTGGTCCCGGTCCCGGTCCCGGTCTGACCCTGGTCCCGGTCCCGGTCTGACCCGGTCCCGGTCTGACCCGGTCCCGGTCTGACCCGGTCCCGGTCTGGTCCCGGTCTGACCCGGTCCCGGTCTGACCCGGTCTCTTGCAGGAGCGGTTCTGGAGGACGGTTCTGCTCCATCGTCACTTCAGTTTCCTGTCGTCAAACGGGTTCGAGGTCGACGACGAAGCCGAAACACGAAGTCTGAGAGAACAACAAGAACTGCTGATGAAGCTGTTCGCCGTGAGTCCTGCTCCTGTGCACCTCCTCCTGCTCCTGCTGCTCCTGCTGCACCTCCTCCTGCTGCTCCTGCTGCACCTCCTCCTCCTGCTGCACCTCCTGCTGCTCCTGCTGCTCCTCTGCTCCTCCTGTGCACCTCCTGCTGCACCTCCTCCTGCTCCTGCTGCACCTCCTGCTCGTGCTGCACCTCCTCCTCGTGCTGCACCTCCTGCTCCTGCTGCTCCTCCTACTCCTGCTGCACCTCCTACTGCACCTCCTCCTGCACCTCCTGCTCCTCCTGCACCACCTCCTCCTCCTGCTCCTCTGCTCCTCCTGCACCTCCTCTGCTCCTCCTTCACCTCCTTCTGCACTTCCTCCTCTGCTCCTCCTGCACCACCTCCTCCTGCACCACATCCTCCTGCACCACCTCCTCCCGCACCTCCTCCTGCACCTCCTTCTGCACCTCCTCCTCTGCGCCTCAGCTCTCCTGTAAGCTGGATCGGGAGTTCTTCTGTGTTCTCCTCTCTCCTCCTCTCTGACACTCCTCCTCTCCTCCTCTGCGCCTCCTCCTAAGCTCTCCTGTAAACTGGATGGGGAGTTCTTCTGTGTTCTCCTCCTCTCTCCTCCTCTCTGACACTCCTCCTCTCTGCGCCTCCTCCTCAGCTCCCCTGTAAACTGGATGGGGAGTTCCTCTGTGTTCTCCTCCTCTCTGACACTCCTCCTCTGCGCCTCCTCTTCAGCTCTCCTGTAAACTGGATCGGGAGTTCCGGTGTGTTCTCCTCCTCTCTGACACTCCTCCTCTGCGCCTCCTCCTCAGCTCTCCTGTAAACTGGATGGGGAGTTCCTCTGTGTTCTCCTCCTCTCTGACACTCCTCCTCTGCGCCTCCTCCTCAGCTCTCCTGTAAACTGGATCAGGAGTTCCTCTGTGTTCTCCTCCTCTCTGACACTCCTCCTCTGCGCCTCCTCCTCAGCTCTCCTGTAAACCGGATCAGGAGTTCCTCTGTGTTCTCTTCCTCTCTGACACTCCTCCTCTGCGCCTCCTCCTCAGCTCTCCTGTAAACTGGATGGGGAGTTCCTCTGTGTTCTCCTCCTCTCTCCTCCTCTCTGACGCTCCTCCTCTGCGCCTCCTCCTCAGCTCTCCTGTAAACTGGATGGGGAGTTCCTCTGTGTTCTCCTCCTCTCTCCTCCTCTCTGACACTCCTCCTCTGCGCCTCCTCCTCAGCTCTCCTGTAAGCTGGATCAGGAGTTCCTCTGTGTTCTCCTCCTCTCTCCTCCTCTCTGACACTCCTCCTCTGCGCCTCCTCCTCAGCTCTCCTGTAAGCTGGATCAGGAGTTCCTCTGTGTTCTCCTCCTCTCTGACACTCCTCCTCAGCTCTCCTGTAAGCTGGATCAGGAGTTCCTCTGTGTTCTCCTCCTCTCTGACACTCCTCCTGCTGCACCTCCTGCTGCTCCTGCTGCTCCTCTGCTCCTCCTGTGCACCTCCTGCTGCACCTCCTCCTGCTCCTGCTGCACCTCCTGCTCGTGCTGCACCTCCTCCTCGTGCTGCACCTCCTGCTCCTGCTGCTCCTCCTACTCCTGCTGCACCTCCTACTGCACCTCCTCCTGCACCTCCTGCTCCTCCTGCACCACCTCCTCCTCCTGCTCCTCTGCTCCTCCTGCACCTCCTCTGCTCCTCCTTCACCTCCTTCTGCACTTCCTCCTCTGCTCCTCCTGCACCACCTCCTCCTGCACCACATCCTCCTGCACCACCTCCTCCCGCACCTCCTCCTGCACCTCCTTCTGCACCTCCTCCTCTGCGCCTCAGCTCTCCTGTAAGCTGGATCGGGAGTTCTTCTGTGTTCTCTTCTCTCCTCCTCTCTGACACTCCTCCTCTCCTCCTCTGCGCCTCCTCCTCAGCTCTCCTGTAAACTGGATGGGGAGTTCTTCTGTGTTCTCCTCCTCTCTCCTCCTCTCTGACACTCCTCCTCTCTGCGCCTCCTCCTCAGCTCTCCTGTAAACTGGATGGGGAGTTCCTCTGTGTTCTCCTCCTCTCTGACACTCCTCCTCTGCGCCTCCTCTTCAGCTCTCCTGTAAACTGGATCGGGAGTTCCGGTGTGTTCTCCTCCTCTCTGACACTCCTCCTCTGCGCCTCCTCCTCAGCTCTCCTGTAAACTGGATGGGGAGTTCCTCTGTGTTCTCCTCCTCTCTGACACTCCTCCTCTGCGCCTCCTCCTCAGCTCTCCTGTAAACTGGATCAGGAGTTCCTCTGTGTTCTCCTCCTCTCTGACACTCCTCCTCTGCGCCTCCTCCTCAGCTCTCCTGTAAACCGGATCAGGAGTTCCTCTGTGTTCTCTTCCTCTCTGACACTCCTCCTCTGCGCCTCCTCCTCAGCGCCTCCTCCTCAGCTCTCCTGTAAACTGGATGGGGAGTTCCTCTGTGTTCTCCTCCTCTCTCCTCCTCTCTGACGCTCCTCCTCTGCGCCTCCTCCTCAGCTCTCCTGTAAACTGGATGGGGAGTTCCTCTGTGTTCTCCTCCTCTCTCCTCCTCTCTGACACTCCTCCTCTGCGCCTCCTCCTCAGCTCTCCTGTAAGCTGGATCAGGAGTTCCTCTGTGTTCTCCTCCTCTCTCCTCCTCTCTGACACTCCTCCTCTGCGCCTCCTCCTCAGCTCTCCTGTAAGCTGGATCAGGAGTTCCTCTGTGTTCTCCTCCTCTCTGACACTCCTCCTCTGCGCCTCCTCCTCAGCTCTCCTGTAAACTGGATGGGGAGTTCTTCTGTGTTCTCCTCCTCTCTCCTCCTCTCTGACACTCCTCCTCTGCGCCGCCTCCTCAGCTCTCCTGTAAACTGGATGGGGAGTTCCTCTGTGTTCTCCTCCTCTCTCCTCCTCTCTGACACTTCTCCTCTCTGCGCCTCCTCCTCAGCTCTCCTGTAAACTGGATGGGGAGTTCCTCTGTGTTCTCCTCCTCTCCTCCTCTCTGACACTCCTCCTCTCTGCGCCTCCTCCTCAGCTCTCCTGTAAACTGGATGGGGAGTTCCTCTGTGTTCTCCTCCTCTCTCCTCCTCTCTGACACTCCTCCTCTGCGCCTCCTCCTCAGCTCTCCTGTAAGCTGGATCAGGAGTTCCTCTGTGTTCTCCTCCTCTCTCCTCCTCTCTGACACTCCTCCTCTGCGCCTCCTCCTCAGCTCTCCTGTAAGCTGGATCAGGAGTTCCTCTGTGTTCTCCTCCTCTCTGACACTCCTCCTCTGCGCCTCCTCCTCAGCTCTCCTGTAAACTGGATGGGGAGTTCTTCTGTGTTCTCCTCCTCTCTCCTCCTCTCTGACACTCCTCCTCTGCGCCTCCTCCTCAGCTCTCCTGTAAACTGGATGGGGAGTTCCTCTGTGTTCTCCTCCTCTCTCCTCCTCTCTGACACTTCTCCTCTCTGCGCCTCCTCCTCAGCTCTCCTGTAAACTGGATGGGGAGTTCCTCTGTGTTCTCCTCCTCTCTCCTCCTCTCTGACACTCCTCCTCTCTGCGCCTCCTCCTCAGCTCTCCTGTAAACTGGATGGGGAGTTCCTCTGTGTTCTCCTCCTCTCTCCTCCTCTCTGACACTCCTCCTCTGCGCCTCCTCCTCAGCTCTCCTGTAAACTGGATGGGGAGTTCCTCTGTGTTCTCCTCCTCTCTCCTCCTCTCTGACGCTCCTCCTCTGCGCCTCCTCCTCAGCTCTCCTGTAAACTGGATGGGGAGTTCCTCTGTGTTTTCCTCCTCTCTCCTCCTCTCTGACACTCCTCCTCTCTGCGCCTCCTCCTCAGCTCTCCTGTAAACTGGATGGGGAGTTCCTCTGTGTTCTCCTCCTCTCTCCTCCTCTCTGACGCTCCTCCTCTGCGCCTCCTCCTCAGCTCTCCTGTAAACTGGATGGGGAGTTCCTCTGTGTTCTCCTCCTCTCTCCTCCTCTCTGACACTCCTCCTCTCTGCGCCTCCTCCTCAGCTCTCCTGTAAACTGGATGGGGAGTTCCTCTGTGTTCTCCTCCTCTCTCCTCCTCTCTGACGCTCCTCCTCTCGCCTCCTCCTCAGCTCTCCTGTAAACTGGATGGGGAGTTCCTCTGTGTTCTCCTCCTCTCTCCTCCTCTCTGACACTCCTCCTCTGCGCCTCCTCCTCAGCTCTCCTGTAAACTGGATGGGGAGTTCCTCTGTGTTCTCCTCCTCTCTCCTCCTCTCTGACACTCCTCCTCTGCGCCTCCTCCTCAGCTCTCCTGTAAACTGGATGGGGAGTTCCTCTGTGTTCTCCTCCTCTCTCCTCCTCTCTGACACTCCTCCTCTCTGCGCCTCCTCCTCAGCTCTCCTGTAAACTGGATGGGGAGTTCCTCTGTGTTCCCCTCCTCTCTCCTCCTCTCTGACACTCCTCCTCTGCGCCTCCTCCTCAGCTCTCCTGTAAACTGGATGGGGAGTTCCTCTGTGTTCTCCTCCTCTCTCCTCCTCTCTGACACTCCTCCTCTCTGCGCCTCCTCCTCAGCTCTCCTGTAAACTGGATGGGAGTTCCTCTGTGTTCCTCCTCTCTCCTCCTCTCTGACGCTCCTCCTCTGCGCCTCCTCCTCAGCTCTCCTGTAAACTGGATGGGGAGTTCCTCTGTGTTCTCCTCCTCTCTCCTCCTCTCTGACACTCCTCCTCTCTGCGCCTCCTCCTCAGCTCTCCTGTAAACTGGATGGGGAGTTCCTCTGTGTTCTCCTCCTCTCTCCTCCTCTCTGACGCTCCTCCTCTGCGCCTCCTCCTCAGCTCTCCTGTAAACTGGATGGGGAGTTCCTCTGTGTTCTCCTCCTCTCTCCTCCTCTCTGACACTCCTCCTCTGCGCCTCCTCCTCAGCTCTCCTGTAAACTGGATGGGGAGTTCCTCTGTGTTCTCCTCCTCTCTCCTCCTCTCTGACACTCCTCCTCTGCGCCTCCTCCTCAGCTCTCCTGTAAACTGGATGGGGAGTTCCTCTGTGTTCTCCTCCTCTCTCCTCCTCTCTGACACTCCTCCTCTCTGCGCCTCCTCCTCAGCTCTCCTGTAAACTGGATGGGGAGTTCCTCTGTGTTCCCCTCCTCTCTCCTCCTCTCTGACACTCCTCCTCTGCGCCTCCTCCTCAGCTCTCCTGTAAACTGGATGGGGAGTTCCTCTGTGTTCTCCTCCTCTCTCCTCCTCTCTGACACTCCTCCTCTGCGCCTCCTCCTCAGCTCTCCTGTAAACTGGATGGGGAGTTCCTCTGTGTTCCCCTCCTCTCTCCTCCTCTCTGACGCTCCTCCTCTGCGCCTCCTCCTCAGCTCTCCTGTAAACTGGATGGGGAGTTCCTCTGTGTTCTCCTCCTCTCTCCTCCTCTCTGACACTCCTCCTCTCTGCGCCTCCTCCTCAGCTCTCCTGTAAACTGGATGGGGAGTTCCTCTGTGTTCTCCTCCTCTCTCCTCCTCTCTGACACTCCTCCTCTGCGCCTCCTCCTCAGCTCTCCTGTAAACTGGATGGGGAGTTCCTCTGTGTTCTCCTCCTCTCTCCTCCTCTCTGACGCTCCTCCTCTGCGCCTCCTCCTCAGCTCTCCTGTAAACTGGATGGGGAGTTCCTCTGTGTTCTCCTCCTCTCTCCTCCTCTCTGACACTCCTCCTCTCTGCGCCTCCTCCTCAGCTCTCCTGTAAACTGGATGGGGAGTTCCTCTGTGTTCTCCTCCTCTCTCCTCCTCTCTGACACTCCTCCTCTGCGCCTCCTCCTCAGCTCTCCTGTAAACTGGATGGGGAGTTCCTCTGTGTTCTCCTCCTCTCTCCTCCTCTCTGACACTCCTCCTCTGCGCCTCCTCCTCAGCTCTCCTGTAAACTGGATGGGGAGTTCCTCTGTGTTCTCCTCCTCTCTCCTCCTCTCTGACACTCCTCCTCTCTGCGCCTCCTCCTCAGCTCTCCTGTAAACTGGATGGGGAGTTCCTCTGTGTTCTCCTCCTCTCTGACACTCCTCCTCTGCGCCTCCTCCTCAGCTCTCCTGTAAACTGGATGGGGAGTTCCTCTGTGTTCTCCTCCTCTCTCCTCCTCTCTGACACTCCTCCTCTGCGCCTCCTCCTCAGCTCTCCTGTAAACTGGATGGGGAGTTCCTCTGTGTTCTCCTCTTCTCTCCTCCTCTCTGACACTCCTCCTCTGCGCCTCCTCCTCAGCTCTCCTGTAAGCTGGATCAGGAGTTCCTCTGTGTTCTCCTCCTCTCTCCTCCTCTCTGACACTCCTCCTCTGCGCCTCCTCCTCAGCTCTCCTGTAAGCTGGATCGGGAGTTCCTCTGTGTTCTCCTCCTCTCTCCTCCTCTCTGACACTCCTCCTCTCTGCGCCTCCTCCTCAGCTCTCCTGTAAACTGGATGGGGAGTTCCTCTGTGTTCTCCTCCTCTCTCCTCCTCTCTGACACTCCTCCTCTGCGCCTCCTCCTCAGCTCTCCTGTAAACTGGATGGGGAGTTCCTCTGTGTTCCCCTCCTCTCTCCTCCTCTCTGACACTCCTCCTCTGCGCCTCCTCCTCAGCTCTCCTGTAAACTGGATGGGGAGTTCCTCTGTGTTCTCCTCCTCTCTCTCCTCCTCTCTGACACTCCTCCTCTCTGCGCCTCCTCCTCAGCTCTCCTGTAAACTGGATGGGGAGTTCCTCTGTGTTCCTCCTCTCCTCCTCTCTGACGCTCCTCCTCTGCGCCTCCTCCTCAGCTCTCCTGTAAACTGGATGGGGAGTTCCTCTGTGTTCTCCTCCTCTCTCCTCCTCTCTGACACTCCTCCTCTCTGCGCCTCCTCCTCAGCTCTCCTGTAAACTGGATGGGGAGTTCCTCTGTGTTCTCCTCCTCTCTCCTCCTCTCTGACACTCCTCCTCTGCGCCTCCTCCTCAGCTCTCCTGTAAACTGGATGGGGAGTTCCTCTGTGTTCTCCTCCTCTCTCCTCCTCTCTGACGCTCCTCCTCTGCGCCTCCTCCTCAGCTCTCCTGTAAACTGGATGGGGAGTTCCTCTGTGTTCTCCTCCTCTCTCCTCCTCTCTGACACTCCTCCTCTCTGCGCCTCCTCCTCAGCTCTCCTGTAAACTGGATGGGGAGTTCCTCTGTGTTCTCCTCCTCTCTCCTCCTCTCTGACACTCCTCCTCTGCGCCTCCTCCTCAGCTCTCCTGTAAACTGGATGGGGAGTTCCTCTGTGTTCTCCTCCTCTCTCTCCTCCTCTCTGACACTCCTCCTCTGCGCCTCCTCCTCAGCTCTCCTGTAAACTGGATGGGGAGTTCCTCTGTGTTCTCCTCCTCTCTCCTCCTCTCTGACACTCCTCCTCTCTGCGCCTCCTCCTCAGCTCTCCTGTAAACTGGATGGG
This sequence comes from Odontamblyopus lacepedii, assembly GCA_034769755.1. Classification (NCBI taxonomy): domain Eukaryota; kingdom Metazoa; phylum Chordata; class Actinopteri; order Gobiiformes; family Gobiidae; genus Odontamblyopus; species Odontamblyopus lacepedii. Next base: position 46,646,560 of record CM068349.1, on the reverse strand, counting down.
GAGTTCCTCTGTGTTCTCCTCCTCTCTGACACTCCTCCTCTGCGCCTCCTCCTCAGCTCTCCTGTAAACTGGATGGGGAGTTCCTCTGTGTTCTCCTCCTCTCTCCTCCTCTCTGACACTCCTCCTCTGCGCCTCCTCCTCAGCTCTCCTGTAAACTGGATGGGGAGTTCCTCTGTGTTCTCCTCTTCTCTCCTCCTCTCTGACACTCCTCCTCTGCGCCTCCTCCTCAGCTCTCCTGTAAGCTGGATCAGGAGTTCCTCTGTGTTCTCCTCCTCTCTCCTCCTCTCTGACACTCCTCCTCTGCGCCTCCTCCTCAGCTCTCCTGTAAGCTGGATGGGGAGTTCCTCTGTGTTCTCCTCCTCTCTCCTCCTCTCTGACACTCCTCCTCTCTGCGCCTCCTCCTCAGCTCTCCTGTAAACTGGATGGGGAGTTCCTCTGTGTTCTCCTCCTCTCTCCTCCTCTCTGACACTCCTCCTCTGCGCCTCCTCCTCAGCTCTCCTGTAAACTGGATGGGGAGTTCCTCTGTGTTCTCCTCCTCTCTCCTCCTCTCTGACGCTCCTCCTCTGCGCCTCCTCCTCAGCTCTCCTGTAAACTGGATGGGGAGTTCCTCTGTGTTCTCCTCCTCTCTCCTCTTCTCTGACGCTCCTCCTCTGCGCCTCCTCCTCAGCTCTCCTGTAAACTGGATGGGGAGTTCCTCTGTGTTCTCCTCCTCTCTCCTCATCTCTGACGCTCCTCCTCTGCGCCTCCTCCTCAGCTCTCCTGTAAACTGGATGGGGAGTTCCTCTGTGTTCTCCTCCTCTCTCCTCCTCTCTGACACTCCTCCTCTGCGCCTCCTCCTCAGCTCTCCTGTAAACTGGATGGGGAGTTCCTCTGTGTTCTCCTCCTCTCTCCTCCTCTCTGACGCTCCTCCTCTGCGCCTCCTCCTCAGCTCTCCTGTAAACTGGATGGGGAGTTCCTCTGTGTTCTCCTCCTCTCTCCTCCTCTCTGACACTCCTCCTCTGCGCCTCCTCCTCAGCTCTCCTGTAAACTGGATGGGGAGTTCCTCTGTGTTCTCCTCCTCTCTCCTCCTCTCTGACACTCCTCCTCTCTGCGCCTCCTCCTCAGCTCTCCTGTAAACTGGATGGGGAGTTCCTCTGTGTTCTCCTCCTCTCTCCTCCTCTCTGACACTCCTCCTCTGCGCCTCCTCCTCAGCTCTCCTGTAAACTGGATCGGGAGGTCCGGTGTGTGGAGCTCGCTCGGATGATGACTCAGAACGTCGTGACTCTGGCCATAAAATACGCATCTCGCAGCGGAAAGATGAGCCTGGCCCAACGCCTGAGCGAGATCGCCCTGGAGAAGGCCCAGGAGCAGGAGCAGGAGGAGGAGCAGGAGGAGGAGCAGGAGGAGGAGCAGGAGGAGGAGACCAGGTGAGGAGGGAGTTAAAGACAGTCGCTCGGCCTAATGGTGTTTTTGTACGATATTCTGGCCTGTAAAGAAAGTTCTGTAAGTAAACTCCCGCTGTTAGCCTTTAGCGGTAAACTCCCGCTGTTAGCCTTTAGCGGTAAACTCCCGCTGTTAGCCTTTAGCGGTAAACTCCCGCTGTTAGCCTTTAGCGGTAAACTCCCGCTGTTAGCCTTTAGCGGTAAACTCCCGCTGTTAGCCTTTAGCGGTAAATGTAATGAATGATCTGCTAAATGCAGATAATTCACACCTCTGTTCACAGTCATTTCCATATCAGTGTGGGTCCAGTAACATATACACGGCCACTAGAGTCACTTTACAGTCGCTAACAGAAAACAGCCTGTTTATGTGTGCGAGCTACAGCAGCTAATCGCTAACCAATGAGAAAGAACCAAAACGAGCTTCAGACCGACACATTTCCACACTCAGCCTCACACAGGCTCCTCTCAGATCAGCACTAAGAACTGTCCTTTAATCCAGACTCACACTGAGCGGCCGCAAAAACAACAGGATCTCAGATAAACCCTGATGCCCCGCCACAGATCAGGACATTTATCTGTCTGGAAACTGGATTAAATGGGCAGAATATAGAGTCTGAGCTTTAGAATGAGGGAAACACGAGGAAAATCGGCCCAGGACAGATTTAGACCGATATGTTTCAGTGTCCATTTGGGTCGGGCCCTAGTGTTAAAGTGGCTCTGCTGGTTCCTCCAGAGAAACTGTTTGTTTGCAGCGTTTGTGTCGCTGTTTGTTTAGTCGTAGTGAAAAGTCCTACACAGCGACAGGGCGGCGTTTTGGTTTACGGCGGCTGTAAAGCGCGTTGATGCTGCAAAAGGGCGGCACAGTGGCTGAGTGGCTCACAGCAGAAGGTTGCGGGTTCGATCCCCGGGTCGCCCGGGCCTTTCTTTGTGGAGTTTGCATGTTCTCCCCGTGTCTGGATGGTTTCCTCCGGGCTCCGGTTTCCCCCATCAGCCCAAAACCTGCTGTAGGTGTGAAAGTGGAGTGTGAGTGTTGGTGGTGTCGGAGGGGCTGTTGGCGCTGGTTGGATTGGAGCCGCGCCTCCGTCAGTCTGTCCCGGGGCAACTGTGGCTACAACAGGAGCACCACCAGGTCTGGAGTGACTGAAGATCTGTAAATAATCCTCTGTAAAGCGTCTTTGTGACATCTGTCTGTGAAAAAAACATGTGAAACTGGATCCAATACTGTCCGATACTCATAAAAGAGCCGGATCGGGAGCCGATACTGAATATCGGGGCGTCCCTAGTTCTTTTTTTTTTTTCATTCAAATTTTTATTGACAAACAAATAAAGATGACAGTTACAAATGTACCATTTGCCTTTTTTTTTCCTTTATCTTTATCTTTTACAAAGTAAGAATAAAAAACAAAACTAAAACAAACAAATATTTAAACACTTGAGTAGCAACACACGAGGAATATCACAAATGTCCCTCTTTTTTTTTTATGATCGGGTCTTAATAAAGTCTCTCCATGTTTCCAGTCGTCCTCGTCCCTGTCGTATTCCAGTCTTTGTATAAGTGTCAGTCTTTCCAGTCTTCCACGTCCGGTAGTTTGTCGCTCGTCCGTTTTTTGGTTCTTACTTTCTTACTTGCACCAGCAGAATATTCCACAGATATATTTTTGTTCCTTTGATTTCTGTCTGTTTGCCCAAAAACATAGTTTCAAAATTTAAAGGGATCTTTATTTTAAATATGGCCTCAATGTTTTGTTTAATTTTCTCCCAATATTGATTCAATTTAGGGCAGCTCCAGAAAACATGGTAATGCCTTTTTATTCCCACATAATCTCCAACAGGACGTCTCCCCTGTGAACCTCTGTGTGCCGGTGTTTTAAAGCGGCGCACTCTGCATTTCCACAGGTATTCCTGCCAGTGCGGAGAGGAAGAAGTCCTCCATATATTCTTCTGAATTCTATTCCAATCATCCTCTTGTATATTGAATTCACTTTCCTTTTCCCATTTTTCTTTTATATACAATAGGGTGCATCAGTTGCCCCGATATCAGAACTTTACAACGGCCCTATACTTTTCGTGTTCCATTCGCTGAGAAAAAAATTTAGAAAAAAAATTATGAAATTCCGAGTTGATCTACCGGGTCCACATCGAGGTCAAAGTTTGGCCAATGTCCCAGTGTATAAGACAGTATAGGCCTATACTGTCTTATACACTGGGGCATTGCCCAAACTTCATAATAGGCAGGTTCGGTAGACTTTAGAAAGCATGGTAGAACCACATATTTGCTTTATGTTTTTCAGAATTGGAGTGTTACAGTGTAGTTATTAAAAGAAGAAATGTCAGAACATAGCTGTAAGAAGGCTCGCATGGAGCAGCCTAAACCAATAACCCGCCAAGACTGTGCAGTATTTGGGTTAGGAGCGAAAATTACCACTGTTTCTGTTGATCTCTCATTTTTAACGATTTTTTTAGAAATTTCCAGAATTTTACAAGGGATGTGGACCCGGTAGATGACATTCGAATTACAAAAAAATTTACCAGGAATTTTTTCTAGTTGAATGGAACACTAAAACATTAGGGCCGTTTGCAAGTTCTCGATTTTTTAAAAAAAGGGGGCAACTGATGCACCCTAATATACAACGAATTATCGCCCTCTGCCTTTTGTAGTTCAATATATAATTTGGAGATCTCTTTATTGTTTGGGCCTGATTGATGTGACTGTAGGAATATTCTAGTTATGCCTGATAATGGGGTTTCTCTATGTTCTTTTTTCTTTTTGTCCAAACAATGGCGAATTTGAAGATATCTGTAGAAATCTTTGTTTTCGAGATCATCTGCTCGTTTCAAGTCTTGAAAACTTCTCGTGGAGCCTTTTAAATACAAACTGTTAAATACCTTTAATCCCCCATCAGACCACATTTTGAAAGTTTTATCGTTTAGAGTTGGGCTAAAGTCTTCGTCATGTGCGATCCACCTCATCATTAGACGGGTTTCTGTGTGCTCCTTAACCTCCTGAGACCCTGTGGCCCCACACGAGGACATTACATTTTTGCCTCTTAGCACCATGATTTTCAATTATTTTAAACTTTCACCTGTAATAAACTAAAAACCTCTACAGCAGCTCCCGAAAGTAAAAAAAAAAACTGCCTGGTAAAGTTTAGATGCAAAATGTATGAATAAAACCAGTGTATTTATGTACAATAATGTCTCTTCATGTATCTTAATGTCTCTTCATTTGGCATTAAAATTTGACCCATTTTATTGACCACAGCAGACGAGAGCCTCAGGAAATGTCCTCGTCTGAAGACATTGGGACTGTGTTATATTATTGATTGTACCTGTTGTTAGGTAAACTTGGGAATATTTAGATGAGTTTACAGTTATAAATTGCTGGACGTTTCTGCTGCTATAGGGAAACTGCTGCCTGTCTCCACTTTTTGCACCTCTACTTTTTTCTGTAACGATTGAAAACCAGAAAAAATTAACACTGTGGACCACATTTTCAGGCCTTTTTGTGTGTTTTTAACCTCACTCACTGAACCCCAACCCGCTCACGGTCGACCTACGTCACATTTGGCAGGTTTAGGGCTTGAAATAAACAGCTAATTGCTGTTTGTTTGTTTTTTGTAATTTATTTATACTTTTTAATGTTTTTACATTTTTTAACCAATGGTGTCATACAGAAGACTTACTTAGTAGGTCCTACTTATCCCAAATAGCAAGAAGAAATGAAAAATGCACCAGACAAAAGCTCGGGTCTCAGGAGGTTAACTCATTTTGACCAGATGTTAATGGCGGTTTTCGACCAAGGGTTCACCTCAGTTCATTTGTTCAGTAAGTTTGTATTTCCTCTCAGCGCCTGTAGTGGTGTAGTGCTTTCTGCTTTCTGCTGTACGTTCAGTTTCTTTCCAGTTGGCCGTAGAAGACGGGCTGCACAGGTTTACTAGTGGATTTAGCTGAGCTGCTTTGTCGTAGTTTCTCATATTTGGGAGAGACAGGCCTCCTTCACTTTTATTTAATTGCAGAGTCCTATATCTGACCCTAGGCTTCTTCCCTTCCCAGATGTAATATCTGACCCTAGGCTTCTTCCCTTCCCAGATGTAATATCTGACCCTAGGCTTCTTCCCTTCCCAGATGTAATATCTGACCCTAGGCTTCTTCCCTTCCCAGATGTAATATCTGACCCTAGGCTTCTTCCCTTCCCAGATGTAATATCTGACCCTAGGCTTCTTCCCTTCCCAGATGTAATATCTGACCCTAGGCTTCTTCCCTTCCCAGATGTAATATCTGACCCTAGGCTTCTTCCCTTCCCAGATGTAATATCTGACCCTAGGCTTCTTCCCTTCCCAGATGTAATATCTGACCCTAGGCTTCTTCCCTTCCCAGATGTAATATCTGACCCTAGGCTTCTTCCCTTCCCAGATGTAATATCTGACCCTAGGCTTCTTCCCTTCCCAGATGTAATATCTGACCCTAGGCTTCTTCCCTTCCCAGATGTAATATCTGACCCTAGGCTTCTTCCCTTCCCAGATGTAATATCTGACCCTAGGCTTCTTCCCTTCCCAGATGTAATATCTGACCCTAGGCTTCTTCCCTTCCCAGATGTAATATCTGACCCTAGGCTTCTTCCCTTCCCAGATGTAATATCTGACCCTAGGCTTCTTCCCTTCCCAGATGTAATATCTGACCCTAGGCTTCTTCCCTTCCCAGATGTAATATCTGACCCTAGGCTTCTTCCCTTCCCAGATGTAATATCTGACCCTAGGCTTCTTCCCTTCCCAGATGTAATATCTGACCCTAGGCTTCTTTGCTGGATCAGTGGGTGTAGTTTGAAATAGGTATCAGAGTTTGGGCAGTGTGATCATTTTAATAGATTCTACTCCCAAAAAAGGTATCGGGCCCCATCTGTCCAAATCCTTTTTTCTGTTCGCCATCACTGGATCATAGTTTATGGCAGTTATTCTCTCCATTTTTTTGGGAATATTTATTCCCAAGTACGTCACTGAATCCATATCCCAGTTAATTTTAAACAGTTTCTTGATGTCATATTCGGGCTCATAGTTGAACTTCAGCACCTGAGATTTGTGGGAGTTTAGTTTGTCACCAGATGCTTTCCCATAATCCATTCATGTTTTATGTAATTCCGGAATTGGTTCTGCTGGTTTTGCTCGGTAGATAAGAATGTCGTCCGCAAATAGTGCGATCTTTTGTTCTGTGCCATTCACCCTCATGCCATTTATTTTGGTATTTTGCCTCATCCACTGCGCTAAAGGCTCGATGAATATTGCAAACAGAACTGGCGACAGGTGACGGCCCTGTCTGCTTCCTTGTTCGATGTTTATGGGGTCTGTCAGGTAACTATTTATTCTAATTTTCCCAATTGGTTTGTTACGTAGGCCTTGAATTATTTTTATACATTTTTCCGAGAAGTTAAAGCCAGAAAGCACTCTGTATAAAAAAGTCCACGGTGTCAAACGCTTTGTGGGCGTCCAGGCTCATAATTACGGCCTGGGCCTTTTTTCTTTGTATTTCGTGAATTCCATGAAATGTCCGTCTGATATTGTCTCTTGTCTTTCTTTCCTTGATAAATCCTGTCTGGTTCAAGTTTATTATATCAGGTATAATATAGGGGTGGGCGATATCTCGATATTTAAAATATATCGAGATATTTTTGAAACTCGATATGAATTCTGACATATCGATATATCGCTGTAATGCTTATGTTTACTTCTGGTTTCGCCGCTTCGCTTGTTTTGCCTTCTCTGTGCCGCGCTCGCCTCCGCCTCCTGCTTTTGTCCCCCAAGCTCCTCCGCGGAGCCCGGAGCTGGCCTCGGACTAAACCAGGACTAGGACTAAACCAGGACTAAACGAGGACTAGGACTAAACCAGGACTAAACGAGGACTAGGACTAAACCAGGACTAAACGAGGACTAGGACTAAACCAGGACTAAACGCGGCCGCAAAGCCCGGGGCTCGGCCGCGGACTAAACCAGGACTAGCACCAGGGCTCTGCAGTGCGCCCATTTCACTTGTATTTGCGAGCAAATATTTCGTCGTGTGAACGTGGAAAACGAAACAGGCGCATCTGTGCGATGCTTCTGCAGCCACAATAAGGAGCTGCGCACAGACGTAACGTGACGAGTTAAACTTTCTAAATGCACGTTTCCCAGCGCGAGCGCAACCACATGACACCTGTGAGCGCACGAGCCCAGCGTACGAGCTCCGCGTGTGTGCAGATATCACTCATACGAACAAACTCCGCTTCAAAACACACCCACGCCCCGCAGCAGGACCCACACCCGTCCCACCGCTCACAGACACCCGCGTGCCGCTGGAGCTTTGGTTTTTGTCTTGGTCTTGTCTCGGACTCGAGCGCATTTGGACTCGGTCTCGTCATGGCCTCAAGGTCTGAATACTGAGTGCGGTCATTTTTCATTAAAGCCGCGGCTGTTGCTAATAAACTCATCCTGGTGTGCGGGAGCGTGCGGGAGCGTGCGGGAGCGTGCGGGAGCGTGCGGGAGCGTGCGGGAGCGTGCGGGAGCGTCTTGGGAGCGTGCGGGAAGCGTCTTGAGGCGTCTTGAGGAAGCGCAGGAGCGTGAGGGCTTCTCTCTGCAGCCTGTGCCAAATGCCAAATAAATCCGTTTGTCACACTGTGCGTTTGATTTGGTAAATGTGCAGAGACTAAATACCACTTTAAAACAAGAGAATGTAACTCCAGTTTGGAATTTGAAAATACAGGTTTAAAAATCCTGCACACTTTATTCACTTTGAAGCAGTTTTGTGTCAGTGGAAGTTCTCTTTAAGAAGAGGTTCTTAAACTGTGGGTCAGGGCCCAAAAAGGGGTGCAGAGTGTTTAAGTGCAGAACTAAATGAATATTAATCAGATAAAATTTGTTTTTTTGTTTTTGCAGTAGTTTGGGGGGGCTGTATTTTTTCCTGTATATAAGATATCGAGATATATATCATATATCGAGATATAGCAAAATATATCGAGATATATTTTTTGGTCCATATCGCCCAGCCCTAGTATAATATGTTCCAGTCTTCTTGCCATTATTGAAGTAAAAATTTTATAGTCTTGGTTCAAGAGGCGAATTAGCCTGAAGTTGGAACGATCCCATTAGTCTTTTCCCTCTTTGGGGATAACTGTGATTATTGTCTCTCTCCATGTTGGTGGGACCTGACCTCCATTTAGGACCCAGCGGAATGTTTTCAAGAGAAGAGGTTTTAGTTCCTCTGAATACATTTTGGACCAATCTGCATTATTTCCATCTGCGCCGGGAGACTTGTGTAGTTTTAGTCTTTGAATCGCTTTGGTTAATTCTCGCTCAGTTATTATGTTAGTGTTTTATTTTGTTCTTCTGGGATTGTTGGTGTTTTTCGTTTGTCTAACCATGTTTTAGTCAGGTCTTCCTCTTCCTGTTGTTTTAAAGAGTAGAGTTTTTGATAATACCCCGCAAAACATTCTCCAATTTCCGTCCGTTTGTAGGTTACTTCGTTGGTGGATGGTTTTCTTATTTTATGTATGGCTCTTTCGGCGTGCTGTTTTTTCAGTCTATGTGCTAGAGTTTTGGCACATTTACGACCTGCTTCATAATAGTTTTGTTTTAAATATAGAAGCTTTGTATTTATTTGAATTTCTAGTTCTTGGTTTATTTCCTTTTTCATTTTTTTAATCTTCTGTAACGTGTTATCGTCTTGTTTCACTTTATGTTGGCCTTCCAGTTCGCCTCGTTGTTGTTCAAGAGTTCTAATTTTTTCTTGATGTTTTCTTTTCAGTAATGTGGCTTTTGCGATCAATTTACCCCTAAGTACTGCTTTACACGCATCCCATAATATTTCTGGGGAGACATTGTCCTTATCATTATCCTCAATATATCTCTTGATTTCTTCTTTTATTTCCTCCTTAATTTCCCCTTTAAGTGTACTTGAGTTTAGTCTCCAGAGAAATGGGGTTTTCGTCTTCATATACACAGGGCTGTGGTCTGAGAGGTCCATTGATCCAAATTTACATTCTCTTACCCTTCCTATATCCTTATTGAACATAAAAGTCTCGAATAGGTGTGGTGGGTTGCAGAATAAAATGTATAATTTTTCTGTTGTGGATGATATTCACGCCATACGTCAGACAATCCCATTACCCTCATGAGTTTTCTGATTTTCTTCCCGATGTTGTTATGTGAGATTTGTGCTGAGGAGTCCAATAAAGGGTTTAGTCTTGCGTTAAAATCTCCTCCACAAATCATGACCCCTTGTGCTTTGGTTCTCATCAAATCCAATATATGCTTATAAAAATACCACTGTGAACCTGGAGGCGTGTAAACATTGAAAAGGGTGACGTCTAAGCCGTCTAGTTTACCCATTATCAAGTTGTATCGGCCCTTTTATCTTTACATTCATACGTTTTTTCAAAAACAACTTTGTTGGAAATGAGTGTAGCCACTCCTCTTTTAGACCTGTGTGATGCGTAGAATACCTGACCGAAGCCCTGCCGCTTCAACTTCTCATGTTCTTATCTGATAAATGGGTCTCTTGTAAGAAAACCACCCCCACATTTTCTGTTTTCATTTTCCCCAGTATCTTGGTTCTTTTGATTGGGTTCATCACCCCCTTTACATTATATGTACAAATGTCTAATAAAGTTGGATAAGCCATAATCTGCATTCATTTTGGTTAGCGTCTGTTATTAAGTGATTCCCTGTGCTACTCGAACATAGGAAAACAATGAACAGTTCAAACAATTTAACTTTTCCCACCATCTTAACACATGTCCATCTTAGAGTGACTTCCTTCTCGGTGGTCGCTATGAAGACCACACTACTGATGTTACAGTGAGTTTTGGGCGGGTTAGAGGGAAAACCATCACAACCTAAAGGTGGTGAAGGGCCCTCTTGTGGCTGTACCTGCTTGGTGCAGTGCATAGCACTGTTCTCCCATGTTCCCCGACATCTCCTCTTAAAAACGCGCAAATATACCTCCCTCTCCTCCCTCTCAAGTTGAGAAAGCTTTCACGTTGATCTAGACACGCAATTTTCTTGTTATTCCCTCCGGAAGGCCTCTAGTTTCTTCTTGTATCTTTCTTTGGGTCCCTCGCCGCTATTCTCCTCCTCCGTTCGCCCCACTATTTGCCACAGGGCGCCTCTGATCTTGTCCGCCCAGGATGCGGCGGGCTTCAGGACTGTAACAGGTAGTCCCCGTCTCGCCATGTCTTTAGTCGCCTCCGCGGCAGAGGTGTAGATCTTTAAACCGCCCTCATAGAAAACCTTCAGTTTTGCCGGTTATGGGGTTTGGAACTTAATCTTGTTTTCTCTCAGAGCTCTCTTCGCTTCTGTGTACTCGCGGCGCTTTCTTAATATTTCTGGAGCGTAGTCGTGATCCATTATTACCTTTTTCCCGTTCAGCGAGAGTCCTCTTCTTTGCCACACTTGTTTCAAAACTTCCTCTTTTGTTTTATATGAGGCGAATTTGACCACTATTGACCGCGGTGTTGCTTCGGGTGGCGGCTTTGGTCCGAGGGAGCGGTGTCCTCGCTCTATGGTCAAGTCCAGCGTCTGTGGAAGGTCTAATTTTTCTTTGAGCAAATTCGTAACAAAGTCCGCAGTTGATGGTGAGCCATCTTCTGATCCCTCTGGGATAAGATGAAAACGGATATTCCCACGTCTGGACCTTGACTCCAAGTCTGAGATTTTTGCTTGAAGTTCCTCCTGCGCCTTAACGAGCTCCAGTGTTGCTTCCTCAATAAGCTGCGCTCGGTCTTCCATCTCCATAATGCGCTTTTCTGCTTCGTCAAGTCTCTTATCGACTCTCTCTTTCAAATCGCGGAAGTTTTTGTCATTTTCCCGACGTGAATGTCTGAGTTCGCGGAGGATAGTTTGGAGATGAGCTGTTTCTTCGTCTGCTCCCAGCGACTGTGTGTAGGGCGCTTCTGCGTCTGAGTGGCTAGCATAGCCATCTCCGCTCTTGTCTTCTTCGTTTAGTGAAGTCATGTCCTGGCTTGACAAAGTGTTCCGTGGTTTCGTTTTGGGTTTGTTTTTTACTTTATCTTTCATTCTTGAGCAAAAGGAGACCTCAATTTGGCGAGGGAGGGTAAAATAACCACATTATCGGGGGCACCACGAGATTATGCTGCCGCCATCTTGGGTTGCTCACCCGGAAGTCCGGGGCGTCCCTAGTTCTGAGCACTTTAAGGTCTATGTGGAAGCGTCTGAGCTCCTGCGTTTCTGCGGCGTGAACCCGGCGTCAGACGCTCGGTTCTCGCGCTCAGACCACAGAACTCGATTCAACTCTTTGGTGAACACAAAATGGCGTCGTGTTGTTTTCAGGCTCAGGGGCACAAAAATAATCTCTTCCTCATTTACTTCCTCAACACGGCAAACTCCTCCCACCGCCTGTAATGTGCACGCAGCGTTTGGACCAATCAGAGCGCAGTGTGGAGCATTTGGACCAATCAGAGCGCAGCGTGGAAATGTCTCCTGTTTACACTGAAGAAGAGACCGCGGAGGCTCTTCCGGCTCCTTCTCTTTTTTTGCTCTTAAACTGTTCGTCTGAAGCCGCCACACAGGATCCTGAACTTTGCATTTCTCTGTTTTGTTCCTAAATCAAGATCTGAACAGAAATAACGGACCAATCAGACGCCTTCATTCCCCGAGGCCCCTCCCCCTAGCGTTAGCAACAGGTTTGATTGACAGCTCGTTTCGTTGCTAAGTAAGTTCCCTTCCCGCTTTCCCCCGAGTGACGATTTCTGAAATAAAAGGACAAAACATCTGAGTCACAATATCTAATGTGACTAGAATCTGAACGAGCAGAATTTAACGAGCAGAAAGTAAAGAGAATTTGGTTAAATTGTGACTCTGTTGTTGTTCGTACGGAACAGAACAAACAACATAAATCAGTGACTTAAACTCTTTAAAGCTCAAAGTTTCTTCTTCTTGTGCAGAATCAGGTAAATCCAGTGTCCTGCAGGTGCAGAGTATCACATCCATAGTCCGTATATATGATGCATCAGTTTCACAGGAGGAGGCGCCACATTTAACCTCCTCACTCATGATTGGCTCTTGTGTTGCTATGATACTCGCGGGAGGATTTCCAAATATGGAGCCTGTAACCGTGGCAACAGGAGCCTCATGTGAGCGACGCTGTGGAGACGTCGCCCCGTTTCCTGTTTCTGCCCTGGCGTCTCGGGTCTTTACTGCAAATTTTACACTCTGAATTCTGAGTTTTGAATTTGAGGACTTTAAAATTCATGTGCTGAATTTTTAAAGGTTTGAATTTGAAACGTACTGAAAAAGTGTGGTTCAGATCCAAATTAAAAGCAGTTAAAATGTAGAATAAAAATAATTCTTTCATCTTTTTTCAGAGTTAGAAATAAGGAAGATCGTTTTTTTAATGTCTGAATCCTTTTTATTCTGAAGGTCGGTGATGTGTTCAGTGTGAAGAATCCAGTGTAAAAACATCAGCTTCAACTGTTCAGCGCAAATATGTTCAAATAACATCCAGCGGCGCTTAAAATTCAGAATCTAATGCAACAAATGAGTTTGACGAGTGAAGTCTGAGCCGTTTATTTATCTGCAGGTGAACTGTGATGTCCGGGAGGGCATCTGACACACGGGGAGGGCATCTGACACACAGGGAGGGCATCTGACACACGGGGAGGGCATCTGACACACGGGGAGGGCATCTGACACACGGGGAGGGCATCTGACACACAGGGAGGGCATCTGACACAGGGAGGGCATCTGACACACGGGGAGGGCATCTGACACACGGGAGGGCATCTGACACACGGGAGGGCATCTGACACAGGGGAGGGCATCTGACACACGGGGAGGGCATCTGACACACGGGAGGGCATCTGACACACGGGAGGGCATCTGACACGGGGAGGGCATCTGACACACCGGGAGGGCATCTGACACAGGGTGGGCATCTGACACAGGGAGGGCATCTGACACACAGGGAGGGCATCTGACACAGGGGAGGGCATCTGACACACGGGGAGGGCATCTGACACAGGGGAGGGCATCTGACACACGGGGAGGGCATCTGACACACGGGGAGGGCATCTGACACACGGGAGGGCATCTGACACATGGGAGGGCATCTGACACACGTGAGGGCATCTGACACACAGGGAGGGCATCTGACACAGGGGAGGGCATCTGACACACGGGGAGGGCATCTGACACAGGGGAGGGCATCTGACACACGGGAGGGCATCTGACACAGGGGGAGGGCACCTGACTCACGGGAGGGCATCTGACTCTTGGGAGGGCATCTGACACACAGGAGGGTATCTGACACAGGGGGAGGGCATCTGACACACGGGAGGGCATCTGACACAGGGAGGGCATCTGACACACGGGGAGGGCATCTGACACAGGGGAGGGCATCTGACACAGGGAGGGCATCTGACACACGGGGAGGGCATCTGACACACGGGAGGGCATCTGACACACGGGGAGGGCATCTGACACATGGGGGGGCATCTGACACAGGGAGGGCATCTGACACACGGGAGGGCATCTGACACATGGAGGGCATCTGACACACGGGAGGGCATCTGACACAGGGAGGGCATCTGACACACGGGAGGGCATCTGACACACGGGAGGGCATCTGACACACGGGGAGGGCATCTGACACACGGGAGGGCATCTGACACACGGGAGGGCATCTGACACATGGGAGGGCATCTGACACACGGGAGGGCATCTGACACACAGGGAGGGCATCTGACACACGGGAGGGCATCTGACACACGGGAGGGCATCTGACACACGGGAGGGCATCTGACACACGGGGAGGGCATCTGACACAGGGAGGGCATCTGACACAGGGGAGGGCATCTGACACACGGGAGGGCATCTGACACACGGGAGGGCATCTGACACAGGGGAGGGCATATGACACCAGGAGGCATCTGACACACGGGAGGGCATCTGACACAGGGGAGGGCATCTGACACACGGGAGGGCATCTGACACACGGGAGGGCATCTGACACACGGGAGGGCATCTGACACACGGGGAGGGCATCTGACACACGGGAGGGCATCTGACACACGGGAGGGCATCTGACACACGGGAGGGCATCTGACACACGGGAGGGCATCTGACACACGGGAGGGCATCTGACACACGGGAGGGCATCTGACACACAGGGAGGGCATCTGACACACGGGAGGGCATCTGACACACGGGAGGGCATCTGACACACGGGAGGGCATCTGACACACGGGAGGGCATCTGACACACGGGAGGGCATCTGACACACGGGGAGGGCATCTGACACACGGGGGGAGGGCATCTGACACACGGGAGGGCATCTGACACACGGGGAGGGCATCTGACACACGGGAGGGCATCTGACACACGGGGAGGGCATCTGACACACGGGAGGGCATCTGACACACGGGGAGGGCATCTGACACACGGGGAGGGCATCTGACACACGGGGAGGGCATCTGACACACGGGGAGGGCATCTGACACACAGGAGGGCATCTGACACACGGAGAGGTCATCTGACACACGGGGAGGGCATCTGACACACGGGGAGGGCATCTGACACACATGTAGAGCGTCTGGTAAAGGCCACAGTTCCTCTGCTCTAACTCGTCCTGACAGCGCCTCAGGTCCCACCCCTCCCCCACAGCACGAGAGCCGCTCACACGTCCAGATGCCCTCCCGTGTGTCAGATGCCCTCCCCTGTGTCAGATGCCCTCCCCCTGTGTCAGATGCCCTCCCGTGTGTCAGATGCCCTCCCGTGTGTCAGATGCCCTCCCCCTGTGTCAGATGCCCTCCCGTGTGTCAGATGCCCTCCCGTGTGTCAGATGCCCTCCCCTGTGTCAGATGCCCTCCCGTGTGTCAGATGCCCTCCCCCTGTGTGTCAGATGCCTCCCCTGTGTGTCAGGATGCCCTCCCCTGTGTCAGATGCCCTCCTGTGTGTCAGATGCCCTCCCTGTGTCAGATGCCCTCCTGTGTCAGATGCCCTCCCGTGTGTCAGAGGCCCTCCTGTGTGTCAGATGCCCTCCCCCTGTGTCAGATGCCCTCCCGTGTGTCAGATGCCCGCCCCCAGTGTCACATGCCCTCCCCATGTGTGTCAGATGCCTCCCTGTGTCAGATGCCCTCCCTGTGTCAGATGCCTCCCTGTGTCAGATGCCCTCCCCT